>KB205942.1:2137948-2633811 GCA_000328965.1 Ascocoryne sarcoides NRRL 50072
TATGTTTTTTTGGGGGGGGTGGGGGTGGGGGGGGGGGGGGGTAGCCTACAAGTGAATTTCGTTAGAGAAGTGAAGTGTAACATGTTTGTCTCCTGATAAAGAGCTCGCTTTGTAGCTTCGGCACGGTGGCTTAAAGTACGCTTCAAGTATGATTGTAAGGAGTTCAGCAGAAGAAGATTGTATTGTGGATTATCTAATCATCTTGTGTTTGTGTTGTGTGGGTTCTACTGCAAGCACTAGTAAGAACAGTAAAGTGTTGTCAACTCCCTTAGCTCTCTAGGAAAGTAGGCTAAAGTTGAGATGAGATGTACATATTGTTGTCATTTGCCATTCCGTTGTCAATCTTGCCATGCCCACTCTTGTTCGAGGTTTACAGGAATATTGCAAGCAATGTCACAAGTTCTTATTGCCGCTTCTACCTTTCACTGTACGTATTATATCATACCAGATGCTTTCCACCGCCGGTCGTCCATGGGTAAGGGAAGCTGGTCGTAAAGCCTAATGTGAGAGTTTAAGGACACAAGAACCTTGGAGATGTTTGTGAGGTTATATAGTAGTAGGATGCGCTAGCTAGGAAAACTGGTGTGTTGTGACCAAATACAAACTTTGACCTGGCTAATACATGGTTTCTCCCAAGATAATTAGACTAGACAACACTTGGTCGTTCGAGTAGTTCTAATCATCCTTTTGACTTCGTTTCAAACCGTTTAACTGTTAAAAATTCTCAAAGGATCTCTAAAGTCGTTTGGGGTTTGGCTTGGAGGTGTAGAGGCGAGTGCCTTAACACGCACGGACACAACACTATTCCAACCATAGCTTCCCATGATCGATCAAGTCTGGGTCATAGCAATTACCATCCTAAAGCCCTCGAAAAAAGTCTTTCTCAAGTTTCGAACTCATGATGGCTGTCCTGGTAATGCGATCTCCACTTTACCGTTTATACGAGAAAAGGATGGCTTTCTTTATATATAATGTGGTTGTTATTATTCATAATTTGCTTGATGTTAAAAGGAAAGCCAAAATGATTTCTAACATACACCTTCTCCTTTCCCACAGCTTCTCATCTCAAATCCAACCCAGCAAACCTCTAACTTTTTGTTCCACGAAGATCAACTTTTTTCAAATTTAGCTCAGATAACCCTTACCGTTGTTCTCAATCTCCTTCTCCAACTCCAAGAACACCTCCTTATCGTGACCCGGGATAACTCTTCCCTTCGTCGTGGCTTCTAATCTTTTCAATCGCTGTGTGCTCTGGAACCAGGCAGGATGGTCACTATTTTCCGTTAGTTTCCAAGTCATTTCCTATTCCATCTCTCTCATGTCGAGAACCAGGAGACGGGGAATTTAGAGTATCACTTACCGAGCAAGCCAACCTTGAGGAATTCCATCTCTGTACTAGAGTTGCGAGTTAGTTTTAGGCCTGATTCAGAGCAATAGAAAGAGGCTCGGTGTCAAACATACATTCTCCATAACATGGCAGTGGTCGCTAATAAAAAAGAATGTTCCGTCGTCCACAAGATTTAGTTGCATCCCAATCAAGCCTAATGCATCGTTATTTCTCTACTCATTTACACTTATGTCTTTATTTGCACTCACCTTCAGTGTGTCCAGGCAAATGGTGTAGGGTGATTCCTTGACAGAAGTCGATGGTTCTATCATCAAACGTTTTCCAGTTCAATGATAACTATTTTGTATTAGTGTGAGAGGGGTGCTATGATTAGGGAAGCTTACATCCATATAATGCTTCAAATACACTCCGACATCTGCCCCCGTTGCAACGCTCCAAAACGCACATCTCAACTCCTTGTCGTGTACCCAAATCTCAATATCCTTCCTGTCCAGAAACTGGTCTAGCCCACCAGCATGATCAAGATGCATATGACCAAGAATGCTGGACTTCATTAGCACCTGTTCCTGGCCTCCACCCTCTCTCACTTCCCAGTCGTGGGTTTGATAAAAGAACTTACATTTTCTTTATATCTTCTAGCTTATGTCCAGTAGCCTCAATTGCATTCTTCAACTCATGCTTCTTCTCATACCTGACCCGGGCAAAAACATCAGAGACCTGCCACCAATTGGTTAGTTCATTCATTCGTTTTCTCGGTTCATCTCTCTTCTCCACAGCCACCTCTTCATGGTCGCTGATCTCCTTTCCGATTCAAAACAAATTCCTACTTACAGCAGGCCCCCAAACGGTCGGATAGTCAACCCCACACCCGGTCTCCCATAGAATACATCCTTCGATCGGATGGTCGATCAATATACAGTACATCGGCAGCTCTCTCCTCTTGTTCACGAATTTCTCGCCCTCTGTACTTTTGAAACTGCTATTCCCACCCCTCGTCACGAAACCCTCGTCACATTCCAGCCATCCCACTCCCAACAAGTACGCTTTCGTGCCCGCCGGTGCGACATTCGAGACATGGCCCGGTACGGCACCAAGATCCAAAGCTTTCTGAATTCCCGCCATTATCGATTGAAGTCTTCCCAATTCAAAAAAGGGCTCAGAGGTGAAACTGTGTATCTAATAAAAAGATCGATATCAGCCAAATTGGTGATGCAGGTATGTAAGTGGAGGGGCTAACGATAAGAATAACGTACGATTCGACTCCGATCTAGCACGGCATTCACACGGCTACCCAACAGCTTGTCCCTCTCTTCTTGTATCGCAACTTCGCAAGTCTCGAAGCCTAGAACCACCACTGACCCCACTTTCTTGCCATCCCTCCATCCATCCATCCATCCTGCTCCCCTCTGCTCCTCCCAAGCCACAGTGAAGCTCCGAACACTTACCCTTTAGCCTGGCAGGAAGAGCCATCAAACGCAACTCTGCAATAGTTTACCTTCTGCTATCCTTACTCCATTTCCCCGCATTTTTATGGCTTTCACTAGATCGTATTGTGAGGCTGACACTGCTCGGGAGCATTCCGCTTCGAGGAGCCGGGTATCTGGATTGAATCTCAATTGGAACTTGGGACTTAGCTCCGGAGTAACATCATGCAGTCAGCAGGACTCAAGTGGAAACGCGTCGTGGGCCCGTATGGAGCTTACTTCGTAATGGTAACTGTTTTGATTCGTGTCGCACCACCTCCAAGCTACCGGGCGATAAGAGCGAGGGGTTTTGAGCTTTTGTACCCCGCATTTCGGCTTCAGATTGTCAACGATCTATCGTAACACCTTTTTCTCCCACTCTCGTTCCCTCTCCCTTTTTTTTTCTTCCAGTCTGTCTGATATCTTCAATTCTTCTTGACGTTGCTTTCGTTGAGACCTCAGTTGTAGCTCTCGCTTTTTACAATTACCTTCTGAACATACTTCATCCAAATACCCAATCCCTCTTGGAATACTCCCAAAAAGATATTAATCCATATATCCGCTCTTGATTATATTCACTATGGCAAAAACGACAATGAAGGCAGTGGTCTTTAAAGGCCCCCTTGAGATTAAAATCGAGGATCGACCTATCCCCAAAATTATTGATCCCACCGATGCGATAATCAAGGTCAAATACTCAGCTCTGTGCGGCAGGTAAGTGACATTCCCCCAGCTCCCAACCCTCAATTCAAATCCTCAACCCAAATCCCCCAGAATTTTCTAACAGCTCTTCCCCCTAGCGAACTCCATGTATTCCGTGGCCACCAGCCCTCTAAGACCGACTTCATTATGGGCCACGAGACCACCGGCACAATCGTCGAAATTGGTTCTTCGATCAAGAACCACAAGATTGGCGACCTTGTTGTCATGCCCTTCACCGTCTCCTGCGGCGAGTGCTTCTACTGCAAGCGCGGCTTCTCCTCACGTTGCGAGAAGTGCCTCCTCTTTGGCTGCCCCCTTCTGGAAGGCGGCCAGGCCGAATATATGCGTGTGCCCCTCGCCGATTCCACCGCCGTCAAGGCCCCCGAAGGCATTGACGAAAAGAAGCTGGTACTCATGGCCGATATCTTCCCTACGGGTTACTTCGCTGCCGCCAACGCGTTCTACGGCTTCGACAAGGAGACGATCAGCCAGAGCGTCGTTGTCCTGATTGGTTGTGGACCGGTGGGACTGTGTGCGTTAGTAAATGCATTGGAGTACGGCCCAAGGAAGATCATTGCAGTCGATCGTGTCGAGTCGAGGTTAGAGTTGGCGAGAGGACTGGGTGCCGAGGCTTTTAACGATTTGACCGATCGAGCTGGTCTCGAGGCCCGGGTGAAAGAACTCACTGATGGACGAGGAGCAGATACTATCATCGAGGGCGTAGGACACGCCGATGCCTTAAAGACGGGATTTGACTTGATGAGGCCATGGGGGAATATCAGCAGTTTCGGCGTGCACAACGAGCCCATCCCCTGGAGTGGAGGCCAAGCTTATGGCAAGAACCTTAAGATCCAGATGGGACGGTGTCCCGTGCGGAGTATCTTCCCTCAGGCTTTAGCGGTATTGAAGAAGAATCAGGATAAGCTAGAGTACGTCCCCTTTCTTTTCTTGCAGATACTTGTAAATTGACAAGAGAAAATAGTTTCATGACAGATAAATTTATGCCTCTCTCCCAAGCCGTCGAGGGCTACGACATTTTCAACAAGATGCAAGTCCAAAAAGTTGTGTTTGAACCCGAACATGATTTATAGGTCTTTGTTATTTTTATAGGGGCCGAAGGTATCAATGGAGGGGCCCAAAGAGTGTGATAACTACCTGCTAAAAGCCATTCAAATGTGTATTTAAAATTTTGATACCTTAAGTACTGATTATACTTGATCTATATTCGGTTTAGCAATTTAGGATATGAAAAGTATGAAAATATAATCATATACTATCTTTCTCAGACACTTCTCATCAGATTCTCTCTAACCTATTCGACAATAACTTCTTGTTTTTGCATCTTCCCTTCTACCCTCCTTTTCCCCCTATACGGCCAAGTACCTATTAAGTCCAAGTTTGGCAGCCCGTCCCTGCAACACGGTTGAAATCCCCACTGCAACATATTTTCCCTTCACCCGAGCCCCAGCATGCTCGTAACTCAAATCTTGATATAGGCTTCTCAACTGGTTGTGCGGGATAGATATCTACTGGGGATACCATATGCGGGGAACTGCTACTCCTCTTTACCCCGCATGAACTGGTACAAGCTGCAATTGCCCTTCATGACAATGCGGTGGTCTCTTCGCATTCACATGAACGCGGGACTGGACGTTAGTCATGTCGCAGAAACTGTATCTTGCCGTACATACGCATGGATAAGGGTAACACTGAGCTTTCCAACCGCCTTGACCAACCTCGGGCAAGTTTCGAAAAGAAGTCTAGAGAGAGAGAGAGAGAGAGAGCATCTGCACATAAACCGCGATATATAAATTTTACTTGAAAGCATAACCTTCGATACCTCCGAGTTCTTTTGAGTAACTACTCCAACTACTGGGCAATATGATATACGTGTGTGAGAACGTTATTTGCTCGAACGAGACCCTATAATCAAAACTGACAACTACACATAGTAAAGCATCATTATTCAACACCAGCCACATATCTTCACAATGGTACCAACATCTCTCGCAGATCTCAAACACAAAGATACATCAACGGCGAGTGGGTCGCCGCCAAATCCGGCAAGACATTCAATGTCATCGACCCTGCGACCCTCAACCACCTTGCAACATGCCCAGAAATTGGAGCAGAAGACGCCGCACTTGTCATCAACGCTGCCCATGCAGCATTTCAGGCCTTCAAAAAGACTACAGCTCGAGAGCGAGCCCGCATGCTTCGAAAATGGAACGATTTATGTTTAGAGCACCTGGATGACTTAGCTTTGATCCTGACCTTGGAGAATGGAAAAACGCTCGCTGAAGCCAAGGGAGAGGTCATCTACGGAGCGAGTTTTCTGGAATGGTTTGCGGGAGAGGCGGAGCGGACGCATGGGGAGGTAGTCCCGGTTGCGAATCCAAACCAGAGGATCTTGATCTTTCATCAGCCGGTGGGTGTAGCGGCGCTTTTGGCACCGTGGAACTTTCCACTTGCCATGATAACAAGGAATGTCGGGGCTGCTATTGCGGCGGGATGTACGACGGTTTGGAAACCGGCTGGGGAGACGCCTTTGAGTTGTCTCGCTCAAGCTGTTTTGGCGCGGGAAGCCGGGTTGCCGACGGGTGTGGTTAATATCTTAACGACACTGGACCGGGTAGCGGAAGTCGGGAAGGGAGTTGTGTACTAGCAAGCTGGTAAAGAAGATAAGTTTTACGGGTAGTACCCGGGTCGGGAAGTTGTTGGCGGAGTAGTGTGCCGGTAGCTTGACAAAATTGACACTTGAACTGGGCGGGAATAGTCCTTTTATTGTCTTTGATGACGCAAAGATCGACACGGTTGTCGAGGGTTGTATTCTTGCCAAGTTGAGGAACTCGGGACAGACATGTGTGACGGCGAATCGAATCATGGCGCAGAGTGGTATATATGATGAATTTGCGGCGGCATTGACTAAGAGATTCAAAGAGTTAAAGGTGGGCAGGGGCATTGACGAGGGCGTTTTTATTGGTCCCTTGACCCACGACAGGGCGATTGGAAAAGCCATGGCCCATATCAATGGTGAGTCAAAATGTAGCCTTTCTTGTATTTTTCTGATATGTTGTAGATGCAAAGAAGTATGGCGGACGAGTCATTCTCGGCGGTACTCCTCTGGAAGGGATTGATCGTGGTTACTTCCTCCAACCAACTATCATTACAGGCATGACCCCCGAGATGTTGATGACACGAGAGGAGACCTTTGCACCCGTCGTAGGATTGTATAAATTTGATACAGAGGAGGAGGCCATCACAATGGCCAATGATTGCGATGTCGGCCTCGGAGGATTTATCTGCACTGAGAGCATTCCTCGCTCGTGGAGAGTTGTCGAAGCATTGGAAGTAGGTATGGTTGGGGTGAACCTGGGGCTCTTGAGCGCTTGCGAAAGTCCATTCGGGGGAGTTAAGGAGACTGGATATGGCAGGGAAGGAGGGAGGCAAGGGGCGTTGGAATATATGAATGTCAAGTCGATGTTGATTAATGTTGCAAATTAGGATCTGTGTGGGGAAATAAGACGACGATAGGTATGTTAGCAAAAGTCCAATTCGAACTTGAACTATAAAAGCTATTCTTCGGGCTATAGAAGCTATTGTCTACTCTGCTTTGCTTAAACTCGGTTTCACTGAAGTTTTAGCTGACGAAAGCCAAGTGTATCTATCATAATTTCCGGGAGGGGGTTTACTCTCGGTCTCAATAATTTACTTCACTTCTCCTAATCATCCTGTGTCTTCGTTTCCAGACGATTTGTGGATAGCGTCCCTTTCCATCTTCCTTTCTCAACCTCTTTAGTCCATTCTCCAGCCGTATCCTATTAACCAATGAACTATTCCATTCGTCAACTTCTCACTTCCATCTAGCAAATATAATCATCCCTCTCCCCACACCTATGGCACCACCCACACCCCCAGCTATAATAGCTCGCGTATGGCCATCCTTACTAGAAGTAACCTCTAATGATACTCCCTCCTTATTTCCCCACCCTTTAAAATCCCTCTCCTACTTATCCCTTCAATATTAATGACCCCCATACACCCCCCTTTAAACCTCAACCCACCAACATAACCAATAACCACAACAAATAATAAAAGAAACCAGAGAATCACAAAAGAGGTAATAATCATTTCCATTCATCCATCTATTCATGATCCAGAACCTAATATACACCAACCGCGCAATCGCTCTTCATCCAGTTCATTCAATATATAAGCAAGGGTACCCCATTTAGTTCAGAGCAATCTCTCTCTCAGCGTCAAAACGTTAACTCGTTTATACACTACTCGCCATTTAATTTTCGTTATGCACCCTTGCGCTTTCCCATCCCAAAGACGCCAGCCAGACCGCCAACCACAAACGTGCAAAGACGCCATTCCTCCTTTCCTATCAAACAAACAAGCGAGCACATATAATACACAGCTTCTCTACCCCGCAACCCTCACCTGTCACATCCCCTGCCCAGTGCCCCTCTCAACCTCTCCTGCCCAAGTTACCTGACCTGTCTGTCTCCCCTCACCCTTCCTCTTTCCACCTCCTTCGCCAACTCCTCATTCTCTCGGCTCTTCTCCTCCAACCTCTGCCGCGCACTGCTCCGATCCGTCAACCTCGCCTCTCTCTCCGCCTTCAGTTTATACTCCAACTCCTGCAACCTGATCTGCCACCTTAGATCTGGCCTGTACTCGCCATCTGTATGACTGCCTGGGCTCCCGGGCGCATTCGTTGGCAGTGGGATACTTGACGTGAAAGTCTGATCCCGCTCCACCCCATGAGTGCTCGATTGCCTCCTCGTCATCGTCGAAGTACGAGACTTTGACTTCTCCCGGATCTGCGTATGCCGATTCACATTCGCGCCCCCATCCTTCTCCCTCGGCCCAGTGGGAACCGCCGGCGCAGGACTTCCATCATAAATCCCACTCCGAACCAAATTTGCCGCTCTCAGCGTGCTAACTTCCTGCTTCAGCACTCTATTCGCATCCCTCAACTTTGTCAGCTCTGCCCCCGCACTTCCTGACAATCCGGGGATTGCGCTTCTCGCTATAGTCTCAAGTCGATCAAGGCGCTTAGAGCGCGTCTCTAAGTTCGCCTCTAAAGTCTGATACTCCTTCCACAAATCTTTTTCCACGCTTCTAATCCTTACCCTGAAGTCAGAGATCAAGGTCTCGATGGTTTTGACGGCTGCAAGGAGATTCTTTGAGAAACCAGGCAACATGGTCGAGATACTTTCGGGTGATGGGAGAGCACGGCCATTAATGAGACTATTATTGTGAGCCCAATCCGAACCACATACTACACTCAGACGAGTCCAGAGCGTGAGCAGGAGTTGATTTCTCTCGCCGACTTGATCTTTCACCAAGGCCTCTAGGTTAGATATTTTCCGCCTGTCGGTCTGTCGGCCTACTTCTAGTTCTAAGACCCGAGACTCTTGTTGAGTAATAGTACGAGTGGTGTGCTGCTGTGTCTTCTGGAAAGTTTCAAATGAATGCTTTGTATTCCGGTGCGCCTGTCTCTCCTTATCTAGAATATCAGCCAATTTACGGGATTCCAAGGCGTGGGACTCAAGCAGCTGGTCTCGTTGCTTGATGATTCTCTCCTTCTCTGTAAGCGCCGCTTTGGTATTGTCCAGGTCGCGGATGGTATTCTCCAACTCCCTCTGTAATTTCGCAATCGAGTTCAACAACGATGATCTCGTCCCATTTAGATCGCCCAGCGCCTCTCGGAGATTAGACTCCAACTCCATTAGTCTCTGCTTCCATTCTGCAGCCTCGACCTCCCTAGATGTAAGAGATTTGCGCAGTCTTCTCGCTTCATCCTTCGAAGTGGAAGCTTCCCGATTAAGTTCGTTAATAAACTGCTGCACTTCCTGCTTCTCCTTGCTTGCCACAACTTCTCTCTGGTGCCGCTCATTTGCAAGTCTCTGCTCTAACTCCGTGACTCTGTCCCTCTCATCATGCAAAGCTTGCTCTGTATTTCGCAGTGCAGTTTCAAGATCACTAACTCGGATCTTGTCACCATCTTGCTCCTCTCGTAGGAATGCGATTTCAGATTGGTTAGACTCTTGCTGGACTCCAAGTCGTTCGACTTTCCCATTGGCTTCTACAAGGTTATTCTCCATGGTTTCAAGTTCCTTGTTTACCTCCTCAAGCTCCCTCTCCAAATCTGCGATCTTCTTGGTCTTCGTTTCGTGATCATCCTCGAGCCTAACTAGGGCCTCGCTCATCTCTCTCATCTCGTTTTGTAAAGCGTTGAAGTTCTCTGTCGTATCGGTGAGTTCGGTTTGTAAACGCTCAATTTCAGCGTTTGTTTCTTCGACTTCGACTGCAAACCCATCAAGTTCCTCCTGTGCTTCCTTGCGCAGTGATTCAAACATGATTTCCGCCTCCTCTTGCCCCTGGAGCGCTTCATCACGTTCGTTCTGCATGGTAACAAGATCATTTTCAGCAACTTCAAGAGCCTCTTGCAGCTCATGAGCAAGCAACTCAGCTGCTTTCCTTTCCTCCACCGATGTTTCGAAATCCTCCATGCAAGAATTGAGCTCCCGCTGCAAATCCTGGTTCGAGATCTTGAGCGCATTGAGCTTATCTCTCATCTCGGACTGCTTATTTTCAAAATCTTCACGTTCCACTTCTGTCATCATCGTCATTCTCGTGCCAACGCTGGTCCGCGATTGACTGCGCTCATGGTTATGTGCGCGAGAAGCACTGCGTTCAAGGATACTGTCGCCGGCTATGGAGCCACCGTTGCGTCGGGCACCGAGTTTGAGGTCTTCAATCTCTTGGTAAAGACGCTCTTTTTCCCGGTTGCGGGATGTGAGCATTGAGGTTTGAGCGCCGACTTCTCGACGGAGCTCGGCATTCTCATGGCGTAACTGTTCACCCTCTCGGCGGAGTTCTTCTACAAGTGTACTAGCTGCACTGCTTGCGCCATTTCTCTCATCTATCTCGTTGGAGAGTTGAGATCGCGGTCGTGATGGCGAGGATTGGCGTTTCTTGGTGATATTGTAGATATTGGTTGTATGATTCAGCCCAGGAACTCCGGAATTTGACGTCGTTTCCGTTCTCATCCGAAACACCTCTTCACGGAGCTTCTTATTTTCCTCATCTGCTTGTTCTCGTCGTGCTGTCTCTTGTTCGAGAAGATCCTTCCAAACATCCATTTCCTCCCTTACCTCAACATTTTGACCACGACGTTCCCCCATTTGTCTCACAACTTCAGCTAGATTCCGCTTTTCGCTTTCCCGTTGGATGCTGTCATTCCGGAGCTTCTCGATTTCGGTGACATACTCCTCAACCCGCTCTCTTAAATAAATAAGTTCCTCTTCTCGCTCCTGGGCGCCCTCCTGATCGAACCACTTTGGACTTGGATCTCCAGCAGAGGTATTGGAAAGCGCGGTCGAAGGCCTATCCTCGTCATCCTGCAGTCTTTTCTCAAGCTCCTTGATCTTCCTCTTCAAGGCTTTGTTGTCACGTTGCATCACAGCAAGGCCTGTTTTGAGCTCTACATTTTCTGAAATCATTTCTTTGACACCTTCCTCGGATAATTTATCAAGCCGATCACTTAGAAACATGACTTTCAATTTCAAGTCAAAATTCTCCTTTGATAATCGCTCAATAGTGCTACTTTGTTCCTTTAGGGTCATATTCTTGCCGTGACGTCCGATCGTTGACCCGCCAAAAGCTGACTTCTTAGCTGGTGATGCAGTCCCAGCTTTGTTTCGAAACTCCTCGACGACTGACTCTGGGACGTGGACATTCCGTACATGACGGGCTATTACGGTATCGGTAGGCGCACTCATTGTTCTAGTGCTCGCGCGGGGTGTCTCTGGTGGGGAAAGGTCTTCAGCATGTCTTCCTCTATTCTGTTCTTCTTCTAGTGTCGCAAGCGGTGTATCTGCCACTGGCAAGGAAGAGTCAATCTCGTCGATTCCTGATGCCATGCTCCCTAGACTGATGGATCGTGAAAGTAGTGGAATACTGCCACTTCGAGAAAGTGTAGCTGTGGGGACGGCGCCCCCAGACTGCAGTGCATAATCTGCATCGGTCCCATCGTGCGATTCTGGGTTGGTAATAAACGACGAAACCGACGAGTGTGAGCTAGTGTGTCTACTGCGAAGGAATTTTGGTCTACCACCAGGTGAAGACCTTCGACTCGAGAGCGCTGCTCCTGGAGTGCTCCCTGCATCTGCCTTTAGGTTATTGCTCGACAGATGGTGGCGGACGGTTAATCGCTCGTCAACATCAGATGAATCGTCGTGTGGTTTGGGTATTCGTTTTCGGGGGGTTGCCTCGGCATCAATATGATACTCATTTTCGGAGCTGTCCCCGGTGTGTTCATTCTCGGAACTATCACCCATATGCCCTTCTAAATAATCATCTGCCGTTCGTTGGCCTCCCGCCCCAGCCATTGAGATTGCCCTTGACACAGTTCTAGCTGCTGCTGCTGCCGTGGGAGAAGACGACATTGTTTCGAGTTCCGACGTAGTGTTGTGCCCTTCCATCGAAGAATCGTCTGCCTGAATAGAGTGGGCTCGTTCGGGAGCAGGTGTCTTGTAGGCGCCATCAGGAGTAGCTGGCGAGGATGGTGTCTGGCTATCTCCGGATCCGTTTAGTTGAATAGTTGGAAGCTGCTTGGGCGACAGTTCCTTGGAAGGATTATGCGGTTGGCCTCGTTTCGATGTATCAAACAGGTATGTATCATCCGCTCCCTTCGGTCCTTCCAATCCAATCGGCGAGAACATCGGCATGAAACTAGATTCTACATCGTTCAGATGTTTATGCATCTCTCTCTCGTCCAAATCTGCGGCCTCGCTGCCTGCATGTTCGCTCCCATACACTTCGCTATTGTCGCCTGGTGGGGGCAACGACGGCAACATTGTTGGATCGAGAGTGGGCATCTCTTCATTTGCAGCAGCATTCTCAAATATCGAGTCTTGGGAGAAGTCCTCCTTACCTGGGGATGAATCGTCAGTGTCGTCGGTCCTAAACCCCCCCGGTGCTGTCTTGGAATCCTTGTGGGCAGTCGCAGGACGAGACTCAGACTCGCTAGTCGCGGCCAGCGCTAAATGATCTTCTTCCTCCGCCATGATGTATATCTTGAGCGCGTCGCATCCAAGAGAAGATGGTTAGTTTGTAGGGCGAATAGTGTGGTGCCCTCTCCTGTCTGCCAGCAACGCTATTGTCAAGTAGTTGTTCGGTTTGAGAACTGACCGAATGCTTGTGGTGTTTGGACCCCGAGAAATTTGTGTTGAAGGGGCAGGCGCATCGGGTTTTATTTAGCAGATGGTGGGAAGGGAGATAATTTTGTTCTGTTCATAAGGTAGTTATTATTCACAAATTCGGGTTGTCGCTGTCGTCGCGTTGTCATGCCAGTCGACATGCGAAGTACTTCTGCAGCAAAACAATCAACAGGGGTAGCCTCCGGAGCTTTATTTGGGTTTAGCGTGTTTCTTGGTGCGGGCCGAGTCCCCCGAACGGTACCATCACTGTTGATAACGTACATGACATGGTCCCGAATTTATATCTTCATTTATCCCAATTGAGGCATCTCGTCCCTCGTCGACAAAAGTTTCTACCATAGCATAAGAAAGCTTCATGTGGTGGTGAAGGCTCACTCAGACCACATCTACACGTGATCCCCAGATATCCTGACATCACACAGAGCCCAAACACTACTCTAAGGAAGGAAGTAGATGATTTAGGGGGTTGCTCGCAAATCGCTAAGCCAATGTCTCCATTATCATTCTATCTACCATAATTATTGGAACCCTACACTCGGTACACACGGCCTAAAACGACTTCTCGTTGTCCGACTCTCAATTGAAACGCACCGCCATGAAAACATTAAGAGCATCAAGTCGCAGTACTTAGCTATTGCTGTGGGTGCAATGTCATACTTAAGCTTCGCTGAAGTTGCCGCATTAGCGGTTCGATGAGAAGGTACCGGCTTGTCCAATTTACAACTAACTTTCAGATATGTCGTTTAAGTTGCTTGGAAGCTTCATGTTGGCTACATACAGATTAAGGCTCTGTGCGTCATCCTTAATTGAAGGAAGACTGGGAAGAATAGTCAACGACATTAAATAACGTATACTCGGGAGCTTTGCCACGGATTGCAGTTACGGTATTAGATTGCTGTGAGAGGCGTTGCCTCATGGTCAGCAAAGAGCTGCTGGATAACGAATTCGATGATATGGGAAATATTGCATCTCCAAAACTCCATGACCAAAACGAGGACAGACGTTACAAGAATGCGAGTTACCACCTTGAATGCTATATCTTGCCGAAGGGGTAGTTCTCTGGGAATGTCGCTCTCAGCTTCTGAGTTTCGCTAATCCAATGACTTCCATAGTTCACATAATTCGTCGGAACCTACTCTGTCCAAATGTCCGGATGATTTTCTGGAAGTCACTAAAGGCCTTATCAGGGCAGGTATTTTCATGGAAGTTTAGGATGAGACTATCATGGATTACACCAATATGCCGTTTACCAAGATGGAAGAGGGTTCTAGTGCTCTTTGGCCTTGCAGGCGCTTTCCAACACCACGCAAGCTATGGGTATTAATTGAGTCTCTGGAAAGATAATTTGCGCGGCTTTTTGACGTGACGGTAGGATGTTGCCCTCACCTCTCGCCTTGTGGTTTTCAAGTATCAGAAGTATTTATTACCCTTTGGTCTGTTATCGTCCGCGTATGCTTCCCTAGGTGTTTGAAAGTACGAAGTGTTTCGAGACCGAAAAGCATGTTAGCGGGAAGCATTCCTGCTATGAGGTGAGCGAAGGCTCAGACAGCACTTCTCTCTTGTTTATTGCAAGTCTATCAGGAACAATGTTTGCGTTCATCCAAGTGTGCTGGATATTTTTCTATTTTTCTTTGTAAGCTATCAATTCTTGATATTCAACCCAAGTACTGCAACCCGTATCCTTCTCCGTCCTATATTCTCACCCAGACTCTCAACCAAAGAGCCAACACATACAATATTTTTTCAGCCTTCCTGCATCTCCGGCCCTATTGTCATTCTAGCAACATTCCTACAGCCCCAGTAACTTGCTTCCAAGCCGTGCTAGAAATCCATTATCATATATAACTGCCACTAAAGATGAGGAAGAGGGATCCTCTAAAGTCGAGAAGTAAGTCAGGAGGGCTCCATTGGCAATAAATTTAATTGGGATATAAGAGGGGGAAAGGATGGAGGGAAAAAAGCCCAGCCCAAAATTATTCGATTTTAACTGGAATCTACTCCAGAATCATTTTCGGCTGGATTAAAAAAAGAAAGTCACATCAGCCATTAACATCACTTCCCCGCCTCTAACTACAGGTTCGGGACATTTCATCAAATCGTCTTCAAAAATGTGTTGGTGACGTGTGGGCCGTGCTTCAAATATCACCCGATCCTCACACTTCATTACGCGCCCGCCTTCGGTGGCTTCCACGTATTTCATTCACATCTTCATCCTTCGTCTTGCGGATCAGCTTTTCCCATCCTATCCCATCATGTGGAACAGATGAATATGCCACCTCAATTCTCGCCCGTAATCCTCTATTTCGCTCCACCCCGCCCCCCGACCCAGCGGACGAGTTCCGACCCCACCATCCCGGACCCTTTCACGCCATATAATATCTTTAGACTAGCGGTGCATTTATTCATTTTAGGGCTCAATGTTGCGCTTATCACTATCCTATTTATTATCGGGATCAGGTGGCCTGGTGAGAATCATGCCAACATCCCAGGCTTTATCGCCGTAAGTCCTATCTTCCCTCTTTCTATTCTTAAAATCGCTTCTAGATAAAAACTATGAAGTTTAAAGGATAGAGATGGAGCTAATTTAGTTGGATTTAGGTTGGAATAGCCTTATCAACAGATGTCATAGACGTCAATACCCTCCTTGCCCCCTCCTACAACCAATCGGCATGTGTGGCTATGCTCGACATGTTGACGGGATGTCTAGGTATAGCTGCCATTTTTAATCTTGTGTGGAGTGAGTTTTCTGCCAGTGGTTCATCGACTGGGACACCGACGCCATGGCTGAAGATGGAAAGGGTGGAGATGCCTTTACTTATTGTTTTCGTGTGAGTTTCAACCCGTCCCTGGTTTGACAAATCGGGGTATGTAAGTGGAGGCTCTGATTTAAAATAGGATTATTAGGTTTGCACTGATGATGTGGATTTGTGGGGAGGTGTATGCGGGAAGGAGAAGAGGATCAGAGAGGGAGATCTTGGGGAGGGGAATCCCGTTGAGTTGATGTGAGATTTTATAGAAGCGTTGACTATTGAAGACATTCTTGGAACCGGAATTTAGTTTAAGGGCAAGTTGGTCTGGGACAGTTCGTGTATATCTTGATGATGTTGATATTGAAAGATAGGACTGCCCATAGAATGTAAGTGATATTGATACTCCTACTAAGAACTTACTAACCGATGACCGTAAAAGGCGGCCAACCATTCCTAACGGAGCATGAGGAAAGACTTCGTCTGATAGTAGTCTTGTGTCAGGATTCTTGGATCTGATATCAGTCACACCACTACACTCGATCTATCCCACTGTGGCCGATCTCAAATTAACTCCTTCCGGATTTCGAATGAAAGGCCATTCCTCGTCACTGCCAACTTTAAGTACAGCAAAGAGGTTTGAGTTTGATATCTCGCTGCCCGGAGCAGAGCCTCAATTCACATGCTAGTGAGGCCGGGATTTCAAAACGTATACCACCTGATTTGTGGACAACCTTTACTTCCTCGCCTATTTTTCTGACAAATACGTTAATTCTAATTAGCACTCCTCACTTACCCGGACAAAACTCCCCACCCCATGGACCTTCCTTACATTGCATGGGAAGATAAGCACCTCACTCCACACTTACCCCACATGTATATATTCCAGGCAACGACGGTCATATATTTTCTCCCGTCTCCCTCGGCGGCCGCCATGATCCCCTCCACGCATTGAACAATAGTTAGCCATCATGCCTCGACAATCCAAAGCCTCAAAGGTAGATATGATCCTCAAGCTCATCGCGCGAGCCGTCAGTTTCTGCCTCTCTCTCGGCATTCTTGGTCTTTCGGTATACATAATCGTACAATGGAAGGGTAAAACCAAAATCAACATTTGCACTTTTATTGCCGTTCGTCTCCCCCTCCATCCCATTTTCCTCCACACCACTGACTGAAACTCCGCCCAGGCCTGTCTGACTGCGCTCACCTCTGCCGTCGAAATTGCGACCCAAGGCGCATTCTCGCGAGTGCAAGGGCTGCTAGTCATGTTATTGGATTTCTGCGGATTGGGGCTAGGCGTAGGGGCGCTTGGTTATTATAGGTTCGGGGTATATTTGAGGGATGATTTAAAGGCAGAGCCGTGGGTGAGTATTGAGAGGGTGGTGGTTTGGTGCTTAGAGGGGTTTGTGTAAGTGTTTCTCCTCTGTAATTGTTTTCTATGTTTTCATTTCGAGCTCGCTTTTGGAAGGTTGTGAGGACGGGGTGATGTTACAGAGAGAATGTAAGAGGGGCCAGAGGAAGTGATTCGAGTTAATGAGAAGAAAAATTGTGCGAGATAGATGAAGCTGATGGTTAAATAGGGCTTTGAATTTTGTTCTACTAGTTTGGGGGGCCGTTGCGTGGTGGGTACGAAGGAGGGGGGGTAGAAGGAGATCAAGGGAAATTCCCAGTTGGATGGAAAGCTATTAGGTTTGGGGAGGGCTGCTGTAAGCTTTGCTTCAGAGGTTCAAAGAGATGGAGATCCAAGAATACGAAGTAGACATGGGGCTGTCAAGTGTACATTATACATATTCTCTGAATATACAGAATTTGGTTCTATTACACAGTTTAGAGTTCTTATAACCTTGGTTTGATCGGCTAAACGAGGCTAGAAACTAGAGAAGGCGATAGCGAGATATGGACTTAAGTGATGATCTACATAAAATTCACCACGAACAAACTTCAAGCTAAATCACTTCTCCTCTCAACTCTAAAGTGAACGGTGCTCCTATTCACTCTACTAGTTTAAGTGCAGTGTCCCTCATTTAATTCCATCGTCGAGAGATCTTAACTTCAAATTCATATTAATACCGCTAAAATCTTGATATATATTTTAGTTCAATTCCTTTAGCAAGATGAAGAGCAAAAGAAAGGGACTTAAGCCTTGCTATCAACCAAAATTTCTTCAGAGGACAAAGACCAAATGATTATAGTTATTAGTATGCTACGTTTTCACTATAGCTTTTCTCGTTATCATTATACTCTTAGTTGACTTCACCACCTACAGTACACTATAACTTCACTTTAATTCCCCATGTCTCAAAACATCGAAGCATCAAGTTTGAATTTATTTGCTTGATTAACTATATATATATCCTCCTAGAAATTTAAGTAAACGAAAAATTATAAATTTCTTTCTAAATGCAATGAGGGGACTAACTACTCGTCTGTCTTCTATGAGCTTTACGCTTTCATTTCGTAATCTTCTTCAGTATAGATAACTCTCTTTTTGTAACATAGCAACTTCAGTTGTATTAAACTTAAGCAAACACAGTACGAAAACTCAGTTGACAGCAGAAATATAGATGACAACAAGTGAAACATCTTATCTAGTTTCTAGAAAATAGATGCCCCGCTCACAAGCAAAAGTTTAAGTTAAAATAACAAGAGATTCTTAGCGATTGGGCCTTTCTCGGAATCTTCAGCATTTTGTTCGGACTGAAAATAGATGAGCGCAACGTCGATGAGATCACTCGTGAGTTACTTAGCAAATTCGATGTTCCTCAACTGCACTTTTAGCCAGGTCCACAAGCTAGATATTTATATGTATTACTGAATCAATTCCTCGGAGTTTCTCTCAAAACCCGAAAAGTTATCAGCTAACCTCCTACTGTTCCAGCGGGGAAAGTAGAAACTAATATCTCCAATAGTCTCTTTTTTGAAGAATATCTCAACGGCGAGACAGACGATACCCTAGGGTCACTATATAAAAGCTTCTTCTCTTAATTTTGAAACATGTAAGGAGGGACCGAGTTCTCGTTTGTTGGTTTTATGACGTACGTAGACTTTCCCTATTTTAAATCAAAATTTGTACTGTTGTGCCCAACATAAAAGTGCATCTATAGTGCTAGGTTCTCTGCTGAACAAAAAACCCAAGTCCTTGAACCCTGGCAGAGCTTAAAGCATAGCCATTTTAGCTGATTAAAGATTAGTTGGTATGACAATGGAAAGAAAACCAAAAAAAAACAATAACATTTAGAACCCCCTTTCTCCCACCTAGATTTAATTGAAAAATACATGCCCGAACTGAACTAGCCTGGCGAAGCTAAGAAAACCACCCTTAGCTCTTTCTAGATTACGTCCCCCTCCTAGAAAATAAGGGTTGTTGTCCTGCATTCTCTGCATTCTTAGCCCTCCGCTATTACTTGGGGAATCTGAAGCTATTTTTAATGCTATCATTTTCATCTAGAATTGATCCTCCTCTAGTCTTCTTAAATCTAAGCCACAAGCATTCAAACAGGAAATTCAATTGAAAAAAAAATAGTCTCTATTAGTGAAATTCACCATCCCAGGCGCAGGTGAGAAATCAACTGAGTTTACAGCGCGTGGGTACATAGCAGGATATGTTATATATAAATCCCTTGCGAACTATCTATCAAAGAAGAGTAGCATGACGAGGATAGCACAGAGCCTATTAACATTGAGAGACACCCTTTATTTCTGCTTTGGTAACCTACTGGATCTGGATTGAAAATTTCTGAGCTGGATGCAACAGCTTATATCCTGTAATCGGATGAAAACATTTTCCCCCGCAGACCTAACACTCGATTCGTCGACAACGATAGGAGGAATGCCAGCAAAATATCAACTATATTTTTGCCTGTTGTGCTCGACCTGAAAGGAACCAGCGAAAATGAGTGCAAAGTTAAATCTACGGTAGACAACCTAAAGTTAAGAGGAAGCAGGCGGAATATTCTATAAGTATATCTTAAGCCTAACTCCTAGAACTGTTATCATTTAGCGACACGATTATGGGCAAGTGAATGACCCTCTTTATATGTGGTGCGTTAATGTATACGGGTTTACCTGAGCTTAGCCGTTGGCTTCAACCTTGCTTTTATCTTCTACAATTCGTTCATTCTGACCGTAAGGATTCTCAGGAATAATAGCTTAACCTGAATATGATGTCCATGCTACTCTATACTTGTAGGCTTTCAAGAAAAAAAAGTAGGATGGGCTCATTTCGAAGCCGGGCAAATGGAGAAAGTTAGGGACGTACTATTGCGTGGCACAGCACCCTTGGAAGCGTTGAAGAAGTGGTAGAGCTGTACAACCTGGATACCCAACTTGGATATCCTAACATAGGAACCGCAATAGTGTACTTCTGGGAGCGTTGTGTTGTAGGTGATACTGGGATGATGACGTGAAATGCGTTGGACGAAGAGAGCCTCGCGTTATGCCTCAAAGATAAGGCACAGACCCGCAATCACGTGGACGCCTCAAGAGCGCTTCAACTCAACTTGAATACCAAACAAGAGGACTGGACTAGCTTGAGTTTCATGCGGTTTTCTTTTGCGTACGATCCCTGATTGGCTTTTAAATAATTTAATTCTCACACGAACCGACTGTTATAAATCACGTGTATGTGACGGGGATAGCTGAGTTTGTGTCATGATCGGCGCACTCAAAGCCGAATTCTTCTGCATTTCGTCTCGACAACTCCCACGCTCCCTCAGGTTTGTGCTGTATACTTCTCTCGTCTTTTGTGCTTTCTATACGTATATAAAGATATCGTCACTTCTATCAACCCAGTCCTATTGTGTCTCTCTCTTCCCCTCTCTTCCCCTCTCCCCCTCTGTCTCTCTTCCCCTCCTTTCCAGCCGAACCCCCTCGACAACAGAATCGTTGGAATCACGCACCTCCATTACCATGCCCTCACCGTCTCACCCTCTGCCTCTCTCCTGCGCGGCCTCTCGTTGCCGATATCTTCATTCTTTTACGAAACTCTCCATGATTGGTTTCGGTCTTATCCACTCCCATGTCATAGAAACTGCTGGTCTCGTCTTTACCTGCACTTAGGGGAAAGTTTGGCTCGAACTGCGCTTAGGGGATTAGCTTCACCATCGCGTCGCGTATATTATCACTTAGGGGAAACTTCTAAGGCTTTTTTGATTCTTACTTACCTAAGGATCCACCACAATCGCCGCGGATCGGGGTCGCATATTTCAAATACAAAAAGGGAAGCATTCACCCAAATTCCAGATTCCAGACCTGCGACATTTAACTTTCTCAAAAAAGCCGCATTGAAATATCCACCTGCTGTTGCAACTACCCCGCTACCCCGCCAAATTATTTCCCTCTTTGCTTGTCGACAGAAGACTACATCTGCATTGCAATACAGGACCCAGAAATCAGCCAAGATGACAACTACATCGATGGTCAAGCCCAAGTTCCTCGCAAAACCTGCTGAGCTCGGCGTCGTCGCTGTCGGGTTCTCTGGCGGCCAGGTATGTTCTTCTCTCTTCTCGTTCCCCCTCGTCACTATCCCTTCCATCAAGCATCTACCTCCATCCACAGACTCGCGATCTCCCCCTCAGATCTGCCTCGCCTCGATACGTACTGACCAGCCTAGTGCAAACCTGGAGTTGACGCCGCCCCATCCGCCCTCATCTCTAGCGGTCTCCTCGACTCCCTCCACGAAGAACTTGGGTACAAGCTCTTCCACGATGGCAGCGTCCATTCCTACAAGGAATTCATTCCCAAAAACGACCCCGACTATCGCGGGATGAAGAACCCCCTCGCCGTCTCCGCCGTAACGCAGAAGCTTTCTGAACAAGTATACTCTCACGCCAAAGAAGGGCGCTGCGTCCTCACTCTCGGCGGCGACCATTCCATCGCTGTCGGCTCGATCGCAGGAACTGCTAAGGCTATTAGGGAGAGACTGGATCGGGAGATGGCTGTTATATGGGTGGATGCTCATTGCGACATCAACACTCCCGAGACCTCCGGTTCTGGGAATATCCACGGCATGCCGGTTGCCTTCTTGTCTGGTCTAGCTAAGGATGACAGGCCTGATGTTTTCGGCTGGTTGAAGAAGGAACATCTCATCTCCCTCAAGAAACTGGTATACATCGGTCTCCGGGACGTCGACCGTGGAGAGAAGCTCATACTACGTGAAAACAACATCAAAGCTTTCTCCATGCATGATATTGACCGTTACGGCATTGGAAGGGTTATGGAAATGGCACTGGGATGGATTGGAAATGACACTCCCATCCACCTTTCCTTCGACGTCGACGCTCTGGACCCATTGTATGCGCCTAGCACCGGTACTCCTGTTCGAGGCGGCTTGACGTTGAGGGAAGGAGATTTCATCGCAGAATGCGTTCATGAAAGTGGATGTCTTGTTGCAATGGATCTTGTGGAAGTTAACCCTACGCTTGAGCCGGGGATTGATGATATTGGTGCGCAGCAGACGGTCAGATCTGGGTGCAGCTTGGTTAGATGCGCGTTGGGGGAGTCTCTTCTCTAGATTTCTTATGGTCCCTTTTTGGTCTATATTTTGGTAGCATTTTTTTCTGGATGGGCACGAATGGTAGACTAGATGGAGATTGTCTCTTGGTCTGGGAAGTTTTGACTTTGGCGACTGGGCTTGGTTAGATTGGGATAGACTTGTACTTCGATGTGTATCGTATCGTATCCCTAGTCACTTCCGTATTGTTTACGATCATGAATAAAGCAAGAATTAATAACTATAATACTTTTTCAAATATACCCCCATCTCACTCCTTCCTTCTCTTCCTAATCGTATGACAGTTCAATGATGGTGCTCGGATCAAAGCTTGGTTGGGCGGAGTTGTTCAGGAGTTGGGCTTGGTTATGATATTCCCTGCCCCCTCAATTATTTCCCCCATGCTCCCAACAGCTCCCCAGCCATCGTGATATCTTTCTGTCGGCGCTCGAGTCCCTGTCCGAGCACAACCAACCACCCCTACGCGCTGCGTCACAGCGCAGTTTACGAGGGGAGAGCACCTGAGCTTACCTGAGCTGGGCGGGTCTCCCCACCACCTTGATTGATTCAGGTTGCGCAACTTGTGATCTTGATGTTGTCTCTCCCCCTCCTCTCTCTCTACCTGACTGACAACTTGTCACTTGGACTATTTGGCGCATTCCTAACTCTCATCACCTAACTACATCTGCCGCATTGGATTGGTTGTGTCTTCGAGTCAAAGCTTCGAGTCAACACACCGCAAAGCTCCGGATAGGTTGGCGTATCTCTAGTATCACAAGCCAATCGGTATCAAGCAGCTGCGTTACATCTGCCAGCAAACTTGGAGCGACGGAAGAGCCAGGCGAGGCTGCAGAGGAGTTGGCAATTGGGCAGCGACCGCTTCAGATACAAACATAAAACTTGAAGGTTCGAAGGAAAGAGGAGGTTGGGTTGATTGAAGAAGGATACTCGGATGACAGGATAGGATAGCCGCATCGATCTCTGCCAGCTACGACGACTCGAAGCTTGGAATTCGAGGTGTGACAACGAGAAGAGAGAGTGAGAGGAATTGGAATACTGAATAAGAAGAAAAACACACATTGCCCTGTGGTCGAGCGAGATATACTTCAGCCTTCGAAATAAAGAACTACCTCCACCATTAAGTCGCCTAGAAAAGCGCCAAAACAGAACGAAGGGGAAATAAGTCAAAAATGGCATCAACAGCCTCGACAATCACGGACGCCATTGCGATCCAACGCATAAGGACGAAATATCACTGGCCGCCTGTGCAGTTGAACTTCTGGCTCTTGATCATGCTGGTAGGGAGTAGTACAATCTTGGGCATATTTGCAAGTTTCATCACCGAGCAGACGCAGTTGCAAGTTGGGATCCCGTGGTTAGTTTATTTGACTTCCTCTCCTCTTATTGTTCTTGTTTTTGCTGGACTCGAGAGAGGATGGGATGAAAACAAATTCACATCTATCTACCTACCTACTACGTATAGACGAGAGCTAACATAAATCTGCGAAACAGGTATTTCCCCTATTGGATCACCGCCGCGGCACTCTGCCTCCTCTTTATTCTCACTATGCTCTACCTCATCTCGCAGCGGCAACTGCTACCCGGCATCGTGATCATGGGCTCGTTCATCCTGTTTGTGCTGTGGATGGTGGGGCTGATCGTGGTGAGTATCCAGCTTTGGGGCCCGAGTGGGAGCGTGAATTCGAATTGCCAGCTTTTTGTGTCGGGGGCGGAGAGTAGGGGGCCGAATGTGAATACGCTTGCTTGGTTGGAGCAGCATAGTATTTGTAAGTTTTTATTTTGTTTGGTTTTTGGTTGTTGGTCTGGGATGTAGCGGCTTGGTTTGGATGAGAGGGTGTTTTAACGGGATAAATACTAATAGGTGTTTTGTGACAGGTCAGAGCTGGACGGCGGCTTGGGCGTTTCAACTTGTTGGCGTGGTGTTTTTGATCTGGATGATGGTTATGGCGTACCAAGTCTACCAGGATAACTGAAGCGGGCAGCATGCTACTGTTGAACGAATAATACAAGAGAGGGAAATAAAGAGATGATGGGACGAAATTTCAGAACGAGTCAATGAGTGATATATACCATGGCAATTAGGGGACTGGTTGGGACGGAAAGGATATAATACCAAAGGGTTGGACATGGGAGGGATGGTGTGTATATTGGACGGAATTCATACGGGATGACAGGATGGCGGGAAGGGAAGGAAGTGGGGACGGGGTTTGCATATATTGGCGTCTAATGGTATTTAGGAAAGGGATATACTGTGTTTTGGGAGGGATATCTACAATAGCATGTTGGTTGCTTGCATAGCTGTATGTATATAAGACGAGGATAAGGGCAGTTTCATAGGAAGGTTGATTATCTGGACTCTGCTCAACTTGTAGGGAACGAACATATTGGAGAAGGACATAACGAAACACAATCTCTGTTATTTTTCTTCCTCCTTGCTTATTACTTCCTGTATAATGATAATCAGGGTTTGCTCATGAGGGTTGAGGTGCGAAAAGATAGGTATTACGAGATCACGCTCACAACAAGCACTAGAAAGGGACCAAGAAGCTCTCGTATAGTTGAGTCGTTAACATTATGTCATTTTTATGCCTTCCATCCCATCCCATCCCATCCCAAGTTATACTCCATAACCCATATCAGCTTGATACAACCAAGAATGAAACCCCTTTCGCTTCCATCCTTCCTCCAATCCAGCCAACTATCTATCTAAGTTGACCAATTCGGAACCATGCAATAACCGGCGGGCGGGTATCAGCACATCTAGTCCTTATTTAATTCGAATACTTGGAGTTGACTTGGCTCCTAGAGCGAGGCGGGTGATGTTAATATATGTCCTTTGGATTTGTGATGATGGCAATGAAGAAGGGAAGAAAAGGGAAGGAGCAAAACATACCCAGTTGCTTTCTCGTAGAGGTTCCGGGCACCGTCGGTGATCTTCTCGTTGGTGTCGCGGCCCATGGTGTGGCCAGTTCTTTTCTCGATGAAGTCGAGTCCTGTGGTGGGGAGGGACGTTAGCTCGACGTTGATTTGGGGCATGCGAGGGGAGAGGGGATGGGAAGAGTATACCTTTGTCTCCGTAATCTTCGTTTCCTGCGTTGCCGGTGGCGGTGTTCACGCCGCCTTGTTGTTGGCCCTGCTGTTGGCCTTGTTGCTGCTGGCCATTGTTGGAGTTGTTTCCGCTCAACATCTCTTTGCCTTTGTTCAGGAAATCCATTGCGAAGTTTGTTGTTTGGTTTGTAGGAGGGTGTGTTTGGTTTGATTGAGAGAGAAGAGTGTGTATACAGGAAGGGGAAGAAGGGAGGGACTGGTGGGGGAAGAGGTCTTTTAAGGTACGAGGTGGGGTTGGAGGAAGGGTCGAGCTTGTTGCGGCTGTGGTTTGTTACCTTCGGGCTGAAGCAAGATTTAGAGCATATCGTTAAACAGGTTATCCGATCGCGGAGATTTACACGTAGACAAGGCTTTGGGACCAATAACCCTCTTTGGGACTGGTATGGTGTTGTGTGTGATATTTTCAGGAATAGCAGGAATAGAGGGGTTACGAGGATGACGAGGTGATGTCATGGACTCGCCGGTCTCAGATTGGCGAGGGTGATGTACGCCAAGGGTTTAGGGGGAGAACAAGAAATGTGTTGGAGGATGGAAGGAGATGTGGAGTTGTACGGCTGTCTGCGAGAGTGCAGTTCAGTTGCGTGATAGATAGATGAGGAAGAGGGGCATATGAAAGGGCGGGAAAGAGAGAGGTGGATGGGGGAGCATCAAAGAGGCTTGAAAGAGGCTTGCAGCTTCAAACGCAAATGGAATTAGAAGCGATTAGCAAGAAAGGGTAAAGTGCCACACTATCTATACAAAGCTTTGGAGTATCTCTTGTTCCTACCCTTGGGATTTACCTCAAGATACCAGAGGGAGCTGTCCTAATAACTCGTTTTTGTTACAGTACATACGAAAGGTACATAAATAGCTCGCTTGTAAGCTCAAGGTCACCAGGGGGGACGCACAAAAATCAGCTGCAAAACCATGTCTTCCTACCCCGCTTTGCCCCTCAACTGAACCTGCGAGCCCTAAGAGTCACGAAGAATGCATTGTAGACACAAAATGGCAAAAAAAACAAGTATATACGGAGGTATTGAACCACACCCGATTTGAACGGATAACCTTTCGATCTGGAGTCGAACGCGCTACCGTTGCGCCAGCAGTCCGGATATATCTCGGTGCAGGTCTGAACAATAAATTCGCTTTATGAAAGAACATTGGATGGGCTATGCGTGGATGGCGAGTGGTGCCATGCGTAACGCTTTTGTGGGGAAGATCGATCCTGGCCTCGTACGAAGTGATTAATACCTTAGGCAAGTACTTGGCCTTTTATTTCTGCGGAAGAGCAACTTTAAATTCACAACACTGTCCAAGACATCGTACTGGACACATACCACAAACCAGCAAAGCTTCTTTCAAGATGCTTCGTTATCTCACAGTCCTCTTAGTCAGGCCCATCCAGATACTACAGATCTTCGCTTCTGATTAGAACAGGTATACCTCAAAAGTCTTGGTTTGGTTGGTTCACGGTCTCAACAAACTAAGACCAAGGTTCTAAAGTCTGAGAACTTCTACAAGTTAGCCGTGAAACAAATGGGACAGCTGCAGGAGAATGTGAAGTGTTTTATCAAACAGCTCTGCGGTTTTATGATTTGTTGTCTAGCCTAGTCCTCAGAAAAGGGAAGTTTATATGTGGAGGATAGATCTGTTGTTGCTAGCTCGTTAGCGACGTAGAGGAGGTCAAGCAAACTGATTTCTTATACTCCGGATCAGTTGAAAATCTTACGGATCGTCTACCTCCCACCAAAAGGGTTTGTGTGACAAGATTTCCGTTTGGGATATTTGCAAATCGGATACTAGGAATATCTCCCCAGCACGTCAGGGGGGTAATGGTAGACATCTTCCTAAAGGCATCTAGAAAGCCCCAATCAAAGATGGTCCAGACTTTTCATTTTATGGTTGTGCCATTTTCTCCCCCTGCTTTGTTTTGCTTTCTTTGGTAAGTGTCAGCTCAGGTGCTAGTCAACAAGAATTTGCTGCATCTACCCGTATACATCTTCCCGTATTTTCCTTTCAGGGCCTTTCAAACTTCTCCTTAGGCTCTTGAGGTCTACTTCTCTTTCACTTTCACTTCTATTTAACATACCTCCTCCTTCCTATCTCTCTTCCATTCTAACCATTGAAGATTTCCTCAACATGGCTCCACCATTTCTTAGCCAGATCATGAAATCCCAAAAATATAGTGATCTCACACTCATCTGCCAAAGACAACAATTCAAAGTGCACAAAGCTGTTGTTTGTCCCCAGTCTAGTGCCTTCTCCGCTTTGATCGGCGATTCTCACCAGGTGTGTACTCACAAAGCGTGAGCTATTACAAGGCTAACAACAGGAATCCAGGAAGTGCAGACTGACACGGTGAACATGGACGAAGACAAGGATTTCTCTTTTGACAAAGAGACTGTGAAGCGGATGATTGAGTTTTTTTATGAGGGAGATTATCGTGTCAACGAAGAGAGAGGTGATGAAAATGCATCTGAAGTGGGTGTTGGAAAGCCAAAACAAGACGACATCAAGTCTGGACCAGATGATACGAAATTGGGACATCCGAAGGAAAGCTCTGTTCCACAGCTTACTCCATCCGCCCCCAACCCTTCAATTATCTCTTCCGCCGAGACACTACGTTGTCATATCAATGCCAATAGAATTGGAGACTACTACAACATGCCTGGGTTGAAGGAGCTCGCGAATAGGAAGCTGCAGGATGCCATCGACCAAGGCTTCGCCTACCATGGGTTCCTCGACATCATTCTTGAGGCATCACAAGACAACCTCGAAAACGACCTGCAAAAGATTCTAGTGACCGCTGCGGCGGCCCATATTGACGATATACTGAGCTCCTATGTACACAATTCCGTTCCGGACGACTCTACCCAAGGTACTGCCGCTATGTACGGGTTTAGCCATGCGAGCGATGCCGAACAGACTAGATCTAAGCTCCCCAACAAAAATCCCGCCCCAGTTTTGATGAACGATTTCGCTTTCCAGTTGATCAAGGGCATGATCGAAATCCATAACCGGAATGGAGGAGGACTCAAAGAGGAACCGAGACAAGCACAGAATTCTCATTCCCGCTCTGGCTTCTCGTTGGGATTTGAAAATGTGTTGTATGAGGGCGAGATGGAAGCAGCAAATCGTTTCATCCAGAAGACAGAGGCTGCATTGAAATTACTGAGGGAAACTACATGTTGCCAAAATAGTAGTTGTCGGGCAGAATTTGGGGGCTGGCTTCAACGAAGCGGCGACTGGAGAAACACAAACTACGTTCTGCGCTGCTCAAAGTGCGGGTGTGAGAATTAGGAGTTTGGAACTTAGCTGGAGAGATCAGAGGTTGCAAATGGAAAGTGTGGGCTGCTCGAAGAACAGAAAGTGTAGTATCAGAAAACTGGTGTTGCTGATAATGTTTGGAATCTGTGGTTTACTTCTCGGCCTTTGGCATCGTGAATGAATGTGAGACAGATATTTGCAAGCGCTCTAGAAAGGCTCACGTTTGGCTTCTTTGATAAGTGCCAACCCAAATACCAATCAATGACTGTGTGCTGCATCTATCCGTATACATACATTCACTTGTATGCATCTACCCATGTGATTCGTTTCAAAACTGTTCTGTTTCTTTCATGGGCTTTTTTCTGTTTGCTCTCCTCTCTCTCACTTTTCCAATAAAGTTCTCATCTCCCCTCTATACCTCTTTCCTCAAACCATTCAGCTTTTGTCGACATGGCTCAGGCTGTGGAATACCTTAGCGACGCCATGAAGTCCGAAAAATACAGCGATCTCAAACTCATTTGCCAAGGTCAAGAGTTCAAGGTCCACAAATTTATTGTTTATTCACAATCTCATACCTTTGCTACAATGCTAGAAAGCAGTTTTCGGGTAAGTATCAGTCCAGAATGTGGAATAAAATGCTGGAACATGCCTAGCTAATCGATTGGGATAGGAAGCGCAGACTAGCGCCGTTGATATCGAAGAATTTGATAGAGAGACCGTGAGAAGAATGGTCGACTTTTTCTATGAGAAAGATTACAAGGATACGAGTGAGGTGCTTGATGGCGGAGATGGATCTGAGGGGGGTGAAATGGCACTTTTCGTCGCAGGTCAGGAAACTACTCCGGCTACGACCTCTTCTCCAACGGATGCCCTTCTTCGGATCCACCTGAAAGTTAATGCCATTGCGGAATACTACGATGTACCGCACTTGAAGGAACTTGCCAATATCAAAATCAAGAGCATCCTGGAGCAAAACTGGTCTTGCGATAGATTCCTAGACCTTTGCGAAGAATCCGTCTAGAAAACTAGGGACAAGGGTCTGTTCAAGTTACTAGCCACATTTATGGCGGAACATATTGAAGAGATCATCAAACACGACCGATCTGATGCAAAAGTTCTAGCCCATCTTGACGAGGAGAACAAGGCACTTGAGAATTTGAGTAGCCTCCACTTGAGAGAGTTGTCGGGTCTGGCATACGAAAACCCTGCCCCAAAGTTTTTAGAAGAGTGCAGTTGGGAAATTACGGTGCAAATGACAGCACGGATTGAAAAATTGAAGGCGGCTCTGGTTGCACGAGACAATTCTTCCCAAGCCCTTCAAGATGAATATGATCAATATAAATTCTCGAGTGAGTGCGCTTTTGACACCGAGAAGTGTTTCAAGGAAGCCGCAGAACATGCGATCAAGAGGTTAAAGTCAGTTTACAATTGTCGACACTGTGGGAAGGATTTTGAGTGTTATTTTGAGAGTGGTGGAGATTCTCGTATGCCGAAGTATACGCTGAGGTGTTCGAAGTGCAGGTGTAGACATTAGGACTGCTTAGAGGGTGGGGTTGTGAGGTTTCGGGTTTGAGGAAGGCGAAGTGTAATCAAGGGATTTGGTTAAGGTTGATGTGCTCTTTGAGGTTGTTCGATGATTGTACAGAACCTGGTTGGCTACTTGCCCTCTTTGCTAGGAAGTTGTGGCTGCATGTCAGAGTGGTGGAGTAGATTCGACTTCGCAATGAAGTATCACTCTTTCCACAGAAAGGTCCTCCTCCTTTCCCTTCATCTCAAATATTTCCATCTCTGCTACACCCCTCATTAGCATTTCGACTCTTAAAATATTGATTTCGGATTTTTTCTTCCCGGTTTCACTTACTGGAATTTCTCAGTAGAGGTATTTTCTCGCTTGAAATCTTGCTTCTTGGGTTTCACCATTGGGATTTGATGGCAGGCATATGACCTGTTGGATTATAGTGTGAGCTGTAGAACGGGACGATGTAGATACCCGTCTCTCGGTTCCGAATATTATTCTTGCCGTCTACATGTTTCCTAGATTACTTCTCACCGCTCTTTCTCTACGATGCCATTTTGTTTGTTGAAAATATGGGTTTAAGCTCGAGGCAGTTAAGGCAGCTCAAACGACTTGCCTCTAAGGGAGATTCTGGCATCCTTGGTCACTGCTTCCTTGTTCATTGTGTATATTGCCCAATATGCATAAGTTCTCTCTACTTTTCAACTCAACCATATCTGCAAACCATCAGCCTCCAGCAGCAATACCACCTCTTTCTCGACATCTATCTCCCTCTTATATCTATATAAGCCAACTCGGGCCCGGTATACACTGATTCCGCAGTCCAATTTCAAGGAATAATTTTGCGGTTCCTAAAGCTAAAGTTTGATCCTATTGACCTGTGCTTGTAAGTTTCGTATATAAGGAAAACCCCGAAATTCCGCCCACAGATTAGATCCAGGCCGTCGAAGAGAAGTTAGAGATTCTAGCGATGGAGTAAGAGCTTTTATTCTATTATTGAAGTTTGTCTTAGCTTAGGAAATATGGAGGCGGAAAGTAGAGATGAGCGTATAATGATTATATAAGCACGCCAGCCTTTTACAAAATACTACTAAATACTTCGAAAGTATATCTTTGCCTTAATTTCTTGACCCTGAACCTCAAACCCAATCTATTCACCCTCACTTCCTAGTCTTCGCAATTTGGTAAACCCCTAGCTTCATCACCATCACCACAATACGCAAACCCATCCGGCATCGTTCCCACTCCCGCAAATCGAACCACACCCAGCTCATCCAGTCCAAGACACCATCAAATCACCCCCTCCCGGTTCGCCCATTCTTACCCATACTGAGCATGATCTAGATAAGATCCGAAGCCCCCCACTGAAAGCTTCAACCTATCCGCGTCATCACGTGGCTCACCCCTCCTATCACCCCACAAATGAGGTGGCTTCAGCAGCTTCGGTGAAGGCTTCATCCGAAAGGTGTACACATAAGAGCGTTATGTTTCTTCCAATTCGCTAGATGTGATTTCCAATACTGTTTCCTCTTTCGTGAATTCTCAAAGTCTTAGAAATTTGAGTACAATTTGGGTCAAGATGGCAGAAGTAGAAGCAACAAAAAAGAAGCCCTGGGCAGATGGACCCTTCAAATTGGTTACTACACCAAGATCGAAGCTCAATGTTCGTCTCTCCTACCCCAATCTGTTTCCTTTCCTCTTCCCCAAATGCCCCTCATCTTGCAATTGAAACAAACCCCCAAACCCCCGACCGCCTTCAAACCCTCAACTAACTCGGTATCCTAGGGCAAACCCGAAACCCCCCTCTCCAAAAACGTCTCCGAAATGTGCCTCATTCACAACGTCATCCTCCGTGGCTTAAACTCCATCTACCACCAATGCACTTCCCCCCTCATATCCTCTGACCCCCGCCTACCAACAAGCCAATACTACCCTTCCCTCCTTATTTCCTTCCTGCACTACTGCAAAGCTTTCTCTGTAACACTACATTCCCACCATGACACAGAAGAAGAAGTTTACTTCCCACTGTTAGAGAAGTTGAGTAAGAGGAAGGGGATAGAGAAGGCGAATCACGATGAGCATCAGACCTTTACCCCGATGTTAGTGGAGTTTGATAAGTATATTAGCGAGTTGTTGGACGAGAAAATACTCTGGGACGGGGGTGTGACGATGAGGGCGTTGATTGATCGAATGGGTCCCAAGGTGGAGGCGCATCTCCAAAATGAAATTGTTCTTATGTTGTCTTTAGAAGGAGATGAGGGGATCGATTGGGTGTTGATGGGAAAAACAATGGCGGCCCGAAGTCAACTTGTTGCAGATAAGGTATGATGCTTTCCCCTTCCCCCTTTAAAAATATCTACTATTTTCTTGTCCCCTCTAGACAATCGGACTTTGGAACTAGAGAGGCTTTCATGAAGAGAACATCCAAACGGAGGATAGGATGAAATTGATGCTAATGAGAAAAACAGATATACGAAGTCCCTTTTCTAATTACAAACGGCGACCTTACATACGAGGGCGCCATCCACGGCGTCCGCTTCCCTCCCTTTCCATGGGCTGTACACCAATTATTCAGATGGTTTTACATGCCCAAGTTGGAAGGGACATGGCAATTTGCCAGTTGTGATAGTTATTCACAACCTCAGGAGTTGCCTTATGCGTAGACTACGGGAAGTGGCAGTGAATGGGCACTTGTGCGAAAAGATTGATTTGTGGGTAAAAAGAGGTAAAGAGCAAGAAAGAAAGATGGGAAAACATATAATGATAAAAGTAAAGAGAAAAGTACGAGTTCATAATAAATTTGGCTGTCAATTCCTCAGCGTCTTCCCTGATATTTCACACTTCACTTGCACTATCAATCTATTCTAGGAAGTCGGTCTAGTCTAAAGAACGAACAAATCCTAAAGCCGGGGAAAAAGTGAATGGAGATATTTGCGTTGAGGTTAATTGACTTGGACATCCACCTAGTCTTTGGAAAGGACTTGATGAAAGTAAGTTATGGTAGCAAGTGTATTCCATTTTAATCTTGCATTTATTTAGTTTTACTTGGTATGCCGAGAGAGCTTCTCATTGTAGATCCTCTAGTCCTGGGGCACAACTGATATGCAGATCTCGGAAATAAATGCTTGAAGCTGAAGTACAGAGCTTGAAATAAAGCTTTCGTCGTGTAAGAGAAAATGCCAAGAAGTGGCTTAAGACAGCGTTAATGCTTGGGAGATCTTAGGTAGTATCAAAACAAAATGGGGTTGTGCAGTAGGCGCATAGAACCTCGGAGGTAGATAATAGAAATAATAGAGTGGTAGAGACAAGCAAGAATTTTGAAAAGAGAGCTGGTAATGTATATCTAACGGGTGGTGGTGAGAAAGTTGAGTGGAATAGGAGAAAAAATGGGGAAAGGCATTGCTCCGGAACGGAAATTTGATCTTCCGCTACTAGCCCAGAGCTACGACAACAACCGCATAGCTCGTTCAAATTCTGCCCTGCTAATAGCCTCCCTTTCTGTTAATCTTTCTATTATTCTTGTATCCCCTTTCCATCTCTCGTCCACTTCATCTTTTAAGATAGCAGGAATATATTAACCCGTTTGCAGAATGGCTATGATATCAAGAGATCTAAAGCGACCTCTTCGAAAACCCCATGAAGAAGTACCTCAAAGCAATGGCACGCCACTCGACCTTTGGATTGGTACAGGCAAAGGCGTAAGAAACCTATCTACGAATACGCTAACATTGAATAGTGATTGAGGTACAACGGATGCTATTGTAAACCCTACGTAGAAGTCGACATCTTCATACAGTAAACACCAGTATGTCCTTTCATCACGCATCCTACATTATCTATACCAATACCCCGGCCTCCATCAGAGTGTGAAAACTTGATCTCCTCGATCAAAACTCTTATGCAGATAGTCGAATGGGTAGTGATCTTGAGGTGGTAACGCTGAGCTGCTACATCAAAAGTGACACCACAGTATGCATTAGCCTTCTCATGCTCAGGAGTTCTATGCTACCGCACTAGTTTCACAAGCGTGCAGCCAAAGTTCCTCCCCCTATGTGGAGACGCGCTCACTTTCATTTATTTTCATCGCCTGCAGCATGCACGGAGGAGGTGGTGCTTCAGGCAGATGCCAATCATAATCATCTTCTGGGTGAGTATCTGGACGGGATCTACGAATATACACATTAGAATGCTTGCGCCACCGGATTGCATGTTTGTTTGATGGAAAATTAACGTACAGTATCTTGTAGGACATGAAAAGGTCTTAGATAGTTCTCCGAGAGCCTGAAAGTCCCCCTTTCCATCACGATTAGGTAATATAATGCTCGCAAATTTGGGCATCGACCAGAAACGAGTCGAAGTCGTAGACTGTAGAGCTGATAAGTTTCAACTTTCTGTTCTAGAACATCATTTGTTTTGCGCTTCTTGTCTGCTTTAAATTGCTGCTTCCTAAGTTTAGGCCTGATTCATATTTTGAGTATAGCTGCACTCCTTGCTACAAAGTTCTCCGGCATCATAATATGGTCAAAAATTAAGAGGACTTGGGTGAAACCTATATTCTCTAAGCTCCTCTCCCCCACCTACCCCTATTTGTACTTTTTTTCTGAATTCTAGTCGGCATACTCTAGCAATATGGGTTTTCTAGATTTACCTTTGGTTGAGGAAATTTTATTAGGTCAGAGCTAGTGGAAAGCGCAAAGTGAACATATCAACTCTTAGCCTCTTAACTTTGTATATAAAGAATGATGATTCAGGCTATTCTCTTATTGAACTAAGTAGTCAATGTCATCGCCCTTTGCTTTTTGGTCCCTAAAACTTCACCGTGCCAAAAGCTTAACCTTCCAGTCATGCCAAGGGCAGGAGGAGCTGTGAGATTTTACCAGATCTGCACAATATGCAATTAAACCCCTGCTTATACCCAGGAGAACTTTACCTTTCTATCAAACAAATATTCTGTAAATTTAAGAAATACCTACATCGGGTCTCATTTTCTAGACGCAAAATATGAGCGATGCCTTTCTACATTTTTCTTAGCTTGGGGATTCGCTCTACCATCAAGGCGTGCCCAACCCACCCACGCATTCTAAGACGTATCTAATAGTTTTGATATATGTCTCATAGATAAGAGTCCTAGCGCCACTGCATTTTCTTATGCATTCGTCTCTTCACACAATGACACTCGTGATTCTATTATGGATGCATTTCGTTCGCTTCGTTTTCATTTGACCTTGGAGACCATATTTCACAACTCAATCCTAAATGTCCAGGATCGAACAATCTGACACATATGAAAGAGATTGACCATGGGTTCCAGTGCCAGAAATAAGAGGGCCGCATTTTCTTTGCTCACAATCGTCAAGATGGCTCGCAGCCTTCCCAACGTTTCCGTAGAATTCCGTAATCGGCTTCCGTCTAAAGCTTGTTGTATTCACTTCAAGTATTCCACCCGAGATCGCGCTAAAGATTTCCCGAGGCGGATTCACTCCGGCTTTCCTTGCATTGCGAATCTTTTTGGCCCGTAGAGTGTAAGTAAACAATGCTATCGGCGATACTTCACCACAATACCAAGCAACAACCACAATAGCAATCTGCATCCGCAAATTGAGCCAATTGCTACCCAAGATTCATTCGTTATATTTCACGCTTTTAGCCATCTTTCCTAAATTCCTCTCCACATAGAGATTCCGCTCATTTTTCTGCTCATCCGATATTAAATCTCATCCCAGCTTTCAACTTCTCCAACCTCTTTCCTAACATTCATCCTCGCCATATATACAATGGCTCCACGAAGCGCACCCGCCTCCTCTACTTCTTCTCTTCGATCTTCAAGACGATTGAAGCATCTTCCTCCCCCTGTTTCCTCTGCCAATGGCCTCCGCCGCTCTCTACGACTCCAAGGCATTGAGCCAGAGATGCGTTCTCTACCTAATTCTCGCCGGTCTGCCACCAAGAAAAATTGCGTCCCGCCCTCTGCTGCTACTAAGCATGGCAAAGAACCTCGCCTAGAAGAGCAGATCCGCCGCTCCCCTTCTCCTATTTCCGCCCACCCCCAATGGCCCGAAGAAAATAGGGTCTCTCTCACCTCCTCCGCCAACCCCGCTTTGGCCGAAGAAAATAGGCCTTCTCCCATCCCTCTTATCTCTGGACAGACATTCCCCTCAGCGGAGCCGGCTGCCCTTCCTCCTCCCGGTAATTTTGTTAATATGGAGGTTGAGGGGTACGGTTCTGCTGAGGATGAATTGCCTGTTTCCGACCTGGCTGACCAGTTCAATGAACTCGAGTCACCAGAGTCTTTTGAGATGGAGTTAGATACAGACGTGGACATGGACGTGGAAAACTCGGCCGCTAGAAAGGAAGCTCCCGAATCCAACAATTCCGTGGGGACTACCCCGGATGAGGATAAGGATGAGGATGAGGAGTTTGAATACCACGAACTCCCACCTCAAGGGGCCCCTGACTACAATGACTGGTGCGAGGCCATCTATGCCGACGAGTACATCCCATGTCCACAGAAGTACGAGCTCATCGCTGAAACCCGTCCCTGCCTCTCCCATCTGTTCCGTAAGGACGGGATGGGGCTTCCAGGTGCCTGGACGATCAGGGAGCGACAGAGGGTTCATCCCAAGCATGTCGACAAAAAGGAGGTCACGATGAGGATGAAGTGTTGGTCGGCGTGGCGCCGGACCACTGATTCGAAGGTGGATGCCGGCGTCCTGGTGGCAGGCCAGGTACGATACCCAAGCCCGTTGAGGGAGGTTAGCAACCTCATCCTCAATCCCGTAACTCGGGAATGGGTCCCGGTTAGTCCTGCTGCCGCCACCACCACCTCCTCCATCTCATCAAAGCGATCCAGAGCTGATGACGAGGAAGAAGATAACGAGGCGCCAACGGCGAAGAAGCAGAAGTTGGTTGTGGAGAATTTGGCTCCTCCTCCTCCCCCTACAAGTAACAATACTCAATTCGATATGAGTACTTGGCGTGGCCGCAAGGCTGCAAGATTAGCGCAGCTGCGGAACGCAGTGCCTTGAGATTGTAGGAGGAGGAGGGGTATGTCGGAGTCATCATTGAATGGCTGTATGGTTTATTGGTGGTTTGGCGAAGTTGTTGTTTGTGTAGGTTGAGATACCCCTGTTCGAGTTAGTTTGGGCTTTGGCATAAGACTTTGGGACGTCCTCACGGAGAGGTGTCACGACACCTCGCTCTCAGCCTCGACAATGGTTGAGCTCATGAGTTTCAGCTCTAGTCATAAGGTGCAAGGCCAGGCAACAGCATACCAGTCTCTGCGGGTATTCCTCACTTGTCGCTATGCCCTTTCTGAAAGTATCGTGGGTGGCTTAGCCCTCAAACCTTCATGTTTCTTCCTAAGATTCAAACGGAGATGCAACGTCTTTGTGCAGAGGCAGAATTACAAAGCCCTGTTATCCTAGGGTTTGCGCCCGATCCTTCCTTTCTACTGGTTGAAGAATCCTCCTTCCTGGTTACTTCATACCTTCGCTACTATCTCGACCTCCCAATTTGAGCATCATCGGACTTAAAAACTTGGGATTTTAAGCGAAGTAGGTAAGCATCAACCACATATTCACTTATTATATTTACTAAAAGCCCACAGGGAAATGCGATCAACCTACCGGGTCTAACCAGTCTCGAAAATGCCGCAAGAAATGCAAGCTCCCCGAGAAAATCCACGCGATGATCACAACCGCTATGTTGTATGTTCCAACAATAAGATGCCACCAAGAGCATTTTTGTATTACATGCACGGGCTAGAGTAGGGATGGGTGCATAATCGGACAAAAGCTTTACACAGCTTGCGATGATATCTAATCCAGCTTGTTGGGTGACCTCATTTTATTCGACTTCAATAAAAAAAATACGCCAGCTTCTTCTTCGAGGGTGGGACTTCCGAGCGCCATTTGTTGTCGATGGTCTGAACAAGAGATATTTGGGATCATATGAATTGTTTGAGAGAGATTCAATCTTAGCAGCTGATAGAGCCAAAGAATACGCCCTGGATAGCAGCCGTGGGGGGCTTTTCCAAGGTACAGCCAGTTTGTGGCAGGTAGCTAGCTACGCATGGTGCTCGAGATGAAGATGGCCGATTACCTTCAGGGTGGAAGTTTTTGGTAGCTCTCGTTGCTTTGGGGGTCTGGATTGACCAAAAATCGAATGTCCGATGTTATCTTTTCAACGAGACATGGAGGTTAGAGGAAATACAACATCATTTACGAAGACGCCATATATCGACTTTGTATACATTCAAGATCCAGATTTGGGAAGCTATCCAGTTACTGCTGATGGCCGGGAAATATATCTTCGGCTCAGCGCTCCAGCCGAACGTATTATTGATCTCTATGAGGGACAACCATATTCTGGGGGGAGCTGCGGAGGTCTCTCGGGTCAGCAGTCACAGTTGCATTAACCTCACTCACACTGATCCAGCAGAGGGATCAATGGGTATTTGAGCATCTACAAAGACAGCCTTGAGCATGCCAAGATTGACATCCATTTCGGCTGCTCGAAAATTTTTTTCGACACTCTCAACAAAGTTAAAAGGAAGAAAACAGCGAGAGTCTCAAGGTAACGTGAAACCTTGATAAGTTTGACATCGCGATTTTTGCGAAGGCGGGGACTGATAGTTTTCATTCGAGGGAAGGGGGAAGTCATAGCTAAGTCTATCTGGGGTTGATAGACTTGGTAACGATGGCGGCGAGTGATTTTCGGGCACAGGGTTTGGGAAATTATCCTGTTGGAAAGGGGAGGGGAAGGGGGGATGGCTGTGTTTCAAGATTTGAACGTGGCTTTGATATAAATGTGATGGATGGAGGGGTGGCAGGCCATCCTTGAAAGAATTTACGATGATGCTTGCTAGGAATACGAAGCTAAATAACAGGAAGCAAAGGGCTGTGTTCGTGGCAGTTGAGAGATACTTATTCGGCCGTGTGGCATATGCGTAGGGCAAAATTAAAAGGTCTTAGCTCTCTGCTCATGATCTCCAACGTCTCTACGTATGCCTTTCTTGCTTTCTAATTAGTCTGGTTGCCAGAAATCAATGTGTTAAAAGGGGCTTGGGGTTTTTAGCCGTACCTTTCACCCACCCGCTCTCTTGTGCCCCTTTGCGTTTCTCGGTACTTGAGCAAAAAATATGAAAGCATGTTGCAAAACTTCAAAGAAAGCAGTGGGTACTCTACCTGAACCCTTTGCAGGCCTAACAATAGATTCTATTACTCAAAGGAATTCAGCTCATGCCCACTTGTATCGGTCTTTGTTCCAGCCCTCACTGGGAACAAACCCAGATGAAAAAGAATTCTTCTAAAGCTCTAACATATATTTTGAAGATAATTTTGATCAGTCTCGTTGCTTGTACTTTTTCCCAAATGTATCACGATGCCACAAAAAAGAGATGGGTCTAAACAGAACGCTACTCAAAGCCAGCATGTCGCACCCTCCACACCACCGGCCTCAAAAGCGACCAATTCCAAGAAACTAAGTTCTGCAGCAGAATCTCCGGACCCACTCAGAACCAAAGCAAAACCCAAATCGAAGAGCTCTAACACAGAGCCCTCGAAATTAAACCTTTCTCCCAAACCCTCAACCAGAGTCGCAACCACCATCACAGAAGGTTTAACCTACGCCGTACGCCATGGCCCTAACCCAAATCCAGTTCCATCCCCTTCTAAACAACCCGCATCTCTATCTGCACGCCAACTACAAGAAAACAACCGTCACAGAGAATATCAAAGGTCCCTCCTCCATGGCTTCAACCTCCAGCAACTCATGGATATGGGATGCTGGCCATCCCCTGATACTTTCCCGCCCAACGTAAATGTAGAGAATACAAAAAAGGCAGATTTTGGTAATATGAAGATGAAAAGGATATGGAATACGAATAACTGGTTGAAAACTCAAGAGGTTATTGGACATGAGCAACAAGGGATTTGGGATCCTGGCGAGGACCAACGAGTGTTCAAGGCCTTGGTACCTTGTTTAAGGTTAGCAACCTTAATGCTGAATGCGTCAGAAAAATTCGGTTGGTGTGTATTCTCCTCTCGTAGACCGTAAAATTTATCCAAGAAAGAGTAGATGGCAGTTAATATGAGCTACATATTAAACTTTTTATTTTTAAATAGGTATGATGGGCTTATCCGCTCGCCTTGGACTCTGGTTGATCCTAAAGACATGCATGACGACTATCCGATTACTGGTACGCGATACCAAGCATATCAGTTTATTCCAAGATCCCCAAAGACAATTTTAGCAGATCCAGAGAATGAGAAGCATTGGAGCTCATATAACAAAAACTTTGAGAACGGGGCAAGGTTTAAGCTAGTTCCTCGTGTAAATGCTAAGACTGACAGCCAGGGGAAGGAAACTGAGGTAAACGTCCCATTGGTATATGGGTACACATCATGGCGACAGGGGGAAAGAGAACAGGTCGGTGTTCTTTATAACGGTTGGGTATCGACAATTAGCAGCGAGCTCTTGCTGCCGTTGCTATCATCAGATCTGACTGAGAGTGAGCGGCTAGTGCAAATTTTTAGTTTTGCTAAGACTGTAAGTGTTCTCCTTCCTACAAGAGAATCAAGGGGAAAAGCAATCAGCCTAACATAGTATAGTTGGTCCATGAGACTATGGTATGATTTTAAAGAAACAGGAGATGATCAATTACACTAATAAATAATAGCACTTAATTTGTCTAAGCATTCGTAAAGCGAGGAAGCATTTGGGAGCGGAACCTGTACGTTTAACCACTAAAATGGAAAGATTATAGCTAATAAAGCTAGTTTTTTGGAGACGAAGAGGTTTCTGAGCTCGGCAGATCGTGGGAAACATCTGTATGACATTCCCCAAGCGTGATTTTCAATCAGTAAATTAATTCAGCTTGCTAGTTTTTCGGTGGTAATACCCACCCCCTCCACCAGCGCTCGGCAAAAACCTTCCATTACCCCGCTCTAGCCCAAGGAATACGAACTCCGTGGCCAGATTGGTCAAACTTCAAGCAAGGCAAATACTCACACGGGGATTGTAAACGATATCGTTACCACAGTCGATTTCAATATGGATCATTCTATGATACTTGGCCTATACCAATCAAATACATTGGAAATCTCTGTCAAATATCTTACTGGGATATCCACGTCAGAAAATTTGGACAAGAAGCCTTGAGACCACCTCGGTTGTTTGGCATGCGTAAAACCAAACTAGCTGAACAAGGCAAAACCGATCCGTGTAAAATATATGGACCAGAAATTGATGATATTCTAGGACATAGTGACCACTCACTCCCCATTCCAGCAACATCACAAAATCCCACTGAGTTGGAACGGTGGCATGCAGATCGAAAGCAGGAGGTCAGAGCCCATGCAGTGAAAGTAGCTTCAAGACGGCTTCACTATGCCCAACTCCGTTTTAATAAGAAAAACAGAGGAATAGATACAGACGCAGACGATCAAACCTTTACAACCGAGATGGGTATGATCGAAGATCTTGAGAATGCAGACGAAGAAAGAAAACAGGATAGTATTGGCCTGTATGTGAGCCTTGCCAACTCAAGCCATCCAGAGGTTTCCATCAAGGCCAATCTCGCACTAGCGGGCATGGATTCATTTGGAAATTATCTGAAGAAGATTAAACGTTGCAGAATGGCTTTGGGGGATGTTAAGGCGATGAAGATTGTTGAACCAGGGGAAGAGAAGTGGAAGGTGCTTGTAAAGCTAGCGGAAGAGCTACAGAGGAATCTCATTGAAAGCACCAACACTACAGATTCAAAGTCACCCACACAAACGATTCTAGATTCAAGTATAGTATCAGCCTTAAAGAATTCAACCCTTGAAACATCGACAAATTCGCGGAAGTCGAAAGGTCTTACTCGGAAGACATTCACCGAGGCTTCTTCTTCCGCCGCAGTGGCCGCAAATTCTCCATCCTCAGGTACCCATACATTAGATGCGCCCACGGCTTCGCGGGTATTGAGAAATAAAAGTCCCCCGAATCTTGTATCTCGCCACTCAGCTTTCAACCGACCAGCTCTCCAGAAAGAGGGCGAGGACCGTGAAAACGGGGAAGACGATGAGCAGGGTAGTAGCAAGGACAAAAATCAACCGATGGAACCAGTTCGACGACAGCTTCGTAAAAGAAAGGGTGAAGAAGAGATAGAGGTGCGCGAGAGTGAAACTCCAAGGGACAGTCAGACTCGCAAGCGTCGGAAAAGAGATGGGGGCACTCGCAATTAATACTTTGAGGATGCATCTAACTCATTCATACACAAGCATGCAAATAACGTTATAAGCCTCATTCACTGGCATATCATAATAACTTCGGGGCATCTCATAATTTCTAGTTGATATGTATCACCAGGCCCCATTGCGATATGAAGGGAAGAGTCACCAAGCCATCAAGATTTACAAACCCATGGTTCTGACGTTCTCCTCGTTGACCAATGTTCGTCTTCAATATTCACCATCATTCCCTGGGAAAATATTTAGTGGTAGTCATCAAGAAAATGACAATATCCATCATCTTTGCGACAAGGTGGTTCTTTCCCTCAACTTTGAAATACATCCATTTTCTATGTAGAGTTGGTCGGTAGAACTCAAGCAATCCTTTCAGGTATAGATATTAAGAAGCTGAGCGAAACACAGACTGCAATCACGCAAACTCACGCTTTAGTAAGCTAATCTAGACAGTAATATGTTCTAACCGCTAATGCAACCTCTTGGATAGAGAAAGAGAAAGCATGGAACGTGGTAAGATAACCTTATCTGATGTAGAGCAAAATCCAACAAGAGAGTCATATTTCTAACTCTTTAAATGCCGTAGCTTCGGCAAATATTGCGAGGCGCTCTAAAGCCGACAACTCGGCCCAGAAGGAAGTGATGCGTAAGGAGAAAGACTCTGATAACATAGGAAAGCTTAGCGGTATGGTTACGGAGCTATTAACATCAAAGCTTCCGGCAACGCCGACGAGGAAAAGAAGCCGTCCGAGACGTTCAAGCAAAAGTGATAAGCCGCCTGATGCCTTCTTGCTTCGCCATGCCCGGCGCTCTCTACGAAGTATACACCGTCAGGAGCGTGAGCATTATGAACGGAGTCAGAGCGCAGGCCCTGATTGCAGTCCAGACGATTCAAACAATTCCACCAAGGACTCTACTATCACTAAACAACGTATCGGAACGGGTGGGAACGGATGCCCATCAAGACACAACAGTGGTGAATATTTAGGAACTCCGAGTAGGCCCACAGAAGAATCGACTGGAGAACTACGACGACATCGGATAAGAAACAATAGTAGCGTATCAGAAACTAGCACTCACTCTGCCGGTTCAACAAGGAATTACTATTAACTACCGTCCCAAGATAGGCTTCCCCGAAGTTTTGCCTATAGAATGTCAAGAGAGGATAGTTGCCAAAGAGACCCCGTTTACACCCCTACTACAGTCAGGGGCCGGGAACGATATGAACAAAGCGGTATAAGTCTGAGGGGAGATGCGGAGGCTGAAATTTCCATTGCGGGCACTGAAGCACGAACAAGCCAACCTTCTCGTCGTAGTGGGAGCAAATCTCGTCGAGGCTCAACGGCATCCGCGTAGGGACGAAGCAATGAATCTTTTCAAGTTGATGGATTTCCCATTAGGCATCGGCAGGGTTCAGGATCTTCTAGAGAGTCTCAGAGAAGATATTATCCATCCAGGCGCGATGATTCCGAAAGGAGCAAGCGCCAAGGCTGAGTGGCGGTGCTCACATAGCGAGAGATAATTGTTCCAGTACGGGGTGCTATAGAGAGGAAATGGTGGGAGGACTGATATTTGAAGTTGAATCCTTCGTTGCAGTATTGCGACTGCAGTGTAGCGATTTGCACTGAAGTTTCATTGTGTATGGAATTTGGAATTGAAAAGTGATGAGTATTAGTTGGAATTCCAGCCACCTTAATGTCTGCGAAGCTTTAGCAAGAAATTATTTACCAGTCGTGAGCTCTTCTAGGGACTTGAAAATTGTAGCAGTGCTGTTGTGAGTTTTCCACGGTGCTGAAAGGTATACTTAGAAGAGGATAAAAGTGAGCTCTAAATGTTGGGTGAGGTAAAGGCGGAGAAAAATGGCAGAAATGCTTAAGCGAGCAAGGTAAATTTTTAAAAGGTTTTGCGCACGGAAAGTTAAACGCAAAAGAAGCAGGGGGAAACCAAATAGTCATATGCCGTATACAAAATAAGAGAGAGGCAAAAAGATAATGATCAAGCTGGGGTTCGATCCCAGGACCTTTTCGGTTCAGACACATGTTGTGAATGTTAACGAAACGTGATAACCAACTACACCACCCGACCAGTTTGTTGTTGGAGCACCCAGTCGTTATCCTGATTTATATTCCTGCTAGTTGAGAGCTGTAGTTACGGTGGGGGACGAGAAGAAACTATGGAGTGAGAATACTGGGAAGTCAACCCGAGACGCCACCTTTCTAGCATCCACAATCATGACATTTAATAACAGCAATGCTGAAAATTCTCATCACTGTCTCATTGTACTAATCGTGTGTATCAGGCATTTGCTTTTATTTCTAATTCTCCCTCATGGTATAATAATATTACTAGATAAAAGATGGAATCTTCGTTCTGTTGTATTCTTCGCCGCTACGTATTGAAAGTCTTTCCAACCACATTCGACGATGACCCACATACACGACAACGAGCTGCGTATCTGCAACTTCACAAGAATGGAATTATTAGAATACATATTTTTCAACTTAACCTCGACCTCGAAATTAAACACACGACATCACGGTAATATATCTAAATAAAATTGAAGTTAAAATAGAAACACCTAACTCAACACAAATCCATATAGTAATATAAATCCTAGCTCCTGGTCGAAGCACTATCCTACAAGGGACTTCTATCATGGGTCTAATGCTGCTGCAAATTTAACCTTACTCCAGTCGAGAGATGCACATCCAGCTCTTTGAACCCACCTACTGGATTTTCTAAATGAAAAAACTAGGCCCCCTCACCAGCCAGAGGAAGGAAGTAGAAACTTAATTAGCAATTCTAAGATGATTTCTTAGTACATGAGAATAATCCTAGAACGAAGAGGGAGGAATAATAGACCTTTAGTGAGACAAAATTATAGCACCACTCCATCATCAAGCCCTACCCAAGAACGACTAGAGTTTTGCCCTCCTTGTCTTCCACTTGTTTCAGTACCATCATCTCATTCTGTTAAACCACACCAACAGCCAGTGGCTAGAACCCAATCAGCACCTAGATTCTAATCTAGCTTTAGAATCGAAGGATCTACTCACTTCATTATAGCGATTTGCAAGTAAATCTGTGAGAGCCTTGTGGATGAGTAGAGAACGTGAGAGTGTAAAGACTTAGTTAGATGATAGGCAACTCTAATTCCCATGTTCACTTTTAAACTTTAGTGACATACCGCAAAACCTTCATTTAATGGCCTTCCCTGGCACAATTCACCAGCTGATTATATACTAGCTAACCTAACTGACACTCTTCGTTTTATAACCACCATTTTGAATCACGCGCATTGCTTGGTAGGACCTAACGTTGATCCAAAACTGCGGCGTTGAAATGTAGGGATTGAGGCAGAGGCAGCTGCCTTCTACCTAGGTCGGAGACCTTTGTAACGTTGCAGGTGTGGAAAGTTGTATCTGTAAGAAATCTCTGTTAACAGTTATAGTGTTGCATGAGCTTATGAGATGAAAGGCTTTTACATAAGAGCAAAGTTCTAATTGAGGTAGCTATAGCGTATTAGAGCTTAACTGTCTTATAGCTCTCAAAGGCTTGAATCTTTTACAAAACTCTATACAAGGCTCGAAAAAGAAATACCCTACCAGAAGTTCTAACAAAAAGGTTCAAAAAAAAAGCGAATGCATGCATCGGACGTGGGGCTCGCTATAGAACAATTAGTATTTGAAACTCTCAACTCAAATGAACAGTGTAAACTTACAACCCACAGCCTCGAGATTAGAAGTCTCGCGCGCTACCATTGCGCCAGCCCGACTGGTGTTTGCTCCTCGGAACTTGATTGGAGGACAGGGGTGTTAATCTACATTATCAATCCCTACACTACACCAAACCACTTTACCTCCACATTTATTCGGCTAATCTCTGCGAAGTGATTGATTAGATTGGACTGTCTGTCTTGGTCAATCAAACAAGTAGGATTTGATTAAACACACCTGCCTACCTACACCTACCCTACACAATTCGTTATATTACCACAAACTTCACAGATGGAAAACTTACTCTAATGTTCAAAACTACAGGGCTGCATGCAGTATTATCATTACAACGGTAGTCTCTTCTGCCGATTATACTCCCCCACGACATAAAATGTACAATAGACCAATCCTAAAGCTGCCCGCTAGTACCTATGTTCTTCAGCATTCAAAGGCAACAAAGGAGCCTTGGCCTTCAATGGGGTGCCAGGGCCAATGTCCAAGACATAAAGATAGATAAGTAGGTAGGTAGGTAGGTATAAAGGTGCTAGGATGTTAGTTGATTAATATCATGCTGCCATGCAAGCCTGTACTCTAGTTGAAAACTTAAGCTAGGTACTCTAGATTCCCTCTTTAAGGTCCCTTTCCCTATTATATATACGAATTTTGAAAATACTCAACGAGCTAAGAAGGGGTATCTGTCAACCGAAAAATGCCGCTAAATAACGCTCGACTCGCAAACGCAAATGCAGAACAGAAATCCCTTCCATATATCGTCCTATACTTCACCTATCATAAAACCCCTTGCTCTTTTTCAAGCCCGATCTATAAACACATCTTTCTTTATTATACCGCCACGCTCCCCTCCACAGTGCTATCTATACTCCCCTCTACCTTTTTCTCGCACCTAAAGGCCCTCCGCGTCTTATTTCTCCACTCCCCCCAGTGCATCCTAACACTCTTCAGCAGTGCATACGCCAAAAAGCGATAAATGATGGTGCACGCCCCCAAGCATAACAGATTAACCAATGGATTCTCATCTAGCTTATATAGCTGCAGTACTTGCTTCCCTGTCTGAATCGTGCAGTTACCGTCCGGGAGACGCTGGGATGCGTCGCAGGTGAACGTAATGTCGGACAGGGAGTACGGGGCTAGGTTGCGGATCGAGTAGCGCAGAGGTGAGAGGTAGTTGATAGCTTTGAAGAAGCCGGGCATGTTGATAGACATTATCCCAGCCATGAAGTTGGCGACGGAAAGGAATATAGACGTGATAGTTATGGCGAACCCAGTGTGAGGGAAGAGGGTGTTAAACTATGCATTTATTAGCATCATTCCATTATTTGTTCCAATTGTGAATATTTCGTTCCGTCAACGTATTAAATAAAAAAGGGTTCGTTGGAAATAAAGGGATATATATCGCTGGAACTAAGAGAAAGGTTAAAAGAAAATAAAGGTACATACCATAATCCCCAAGCTCTCCCCACAACTCACCACACAGAAACAGTTGAAAAAACACACGAAAAACATCCGCGCCGTCCTCGACAACCCCGCGCCCATATCCGTCAACGCCGAGAATACAATACACGTCACAACCTCAAATGGCACCTCCAGCGATAGGTACTGTGCAAAAAAAGCCTCCACGCTATAAACCCCATCATCATCTTCTCGATAGAATACGTCCCTTTCATTCGGATACACAGCCACATTCTGTAGCATGCCTACAAACATAAAGGCGCAAAATTCTTGGACAAAGCCGAGTCGGGTTTGAACGGCGAAGTAGTTGTATTTTAAGGGAGCGAAGAAGAGGGTTAAGATGATGGCGAGGCCTGTGACTTGCATTGTGCGAGCGACAAGGAGAGGAGGTTGTCTACGGAAGTTGATGAAAGCACGGCGGACGAGGATAGGGTATGAGGAGAGGAAAGTGGCACGTTTCCGGATGAGGGCGCCAAGCTGAGCGGGGGTAGAAATAGCAGTTGGAATGCTGGCAGTAGATGCGAAGTCATGGTTAGACCAGAAGGATATGAGTGAGTGTACCTTTTCCCGGGTAGCGGCCTCGCGAGAAGATTGCTGGAGGTCGATAGTTATGAGGTCGAGGGCGAAGTCGGCGGGGTTGGTGGTTGTAGGACAAGTGTAGCCAATGGATGAGAAATAAGGGAGAAGATTGGGAGCCGGACCGGCGTAGACAGGTGAACCACCTCGGGCGAGGAGGAGGACGTTGCCAAATTGTTTGAAGAGATCGGAGCGTGATTGATGGATTGTGAGGATCAAGGTTCGGCCTTCGTGGGCAAGACCCTGAAGGACTTCCATAATGGATGAAGCTGTGAAGGCATCAAGACCAGATGTTGGTTCATCGAGGAGGAGAACACGAGGGTCTGTCAGAATTTGGACAGCTATTGTAACCCGGCGCTTTTCTCCACCTGAAATCCCCTTGATGATATCAGACCCGATCAAATTATCAGCACAGTCTTTTAAACCAAGTCTCAAAAGCACTTCCTCTGCACGCTGGTTCTTCTGCGCTGTTGTCATGAAAGGTGGAAGCCGTAGCCCAGCAGAGAAGCGGAGTGTTTCCCGAACTGTGAGAGAAGGAAGGAGAGCATCATCATCCTGACAAACATAGGAGCACACGGACCGAATAACAGCATCCGATGGCACAGCTCCATTGAAAGTCATGTCGCCAGTCTGCCTGTATCGAGTGCCAACGGTATTGTGAAGCCGTAGTGCCATTGCATTCAGAAGAGATGTCTTCCCACTTCCAGAGGGTCCCATAATGATGTTAAGCATCCCTGCTTGAAATGTGGCGTTTAGGGGATGTAGTATCGTCTTGGTTGGTAGCTTTTTACCCCAAATCGTTTTCTTATCCAAGTCCAAGGTAAACCTGTCGAGCATAATATTGACAGTCCGAACCTCTGATTCGGGTCTCAGGGCCATTTTCTCCTTGCCAGCAGAATAATCTGTGTCGGAAGTTCTTGAACGTGCAATGCTCATCTCGACTGGTATGAATCTGAGTCCAATCCCAGCAAGGGTATAGAACATAACCACAAAGGCCAGCAGAATTATAATTGGTCTTACAATCCAATCTTTAGGTAACCCGAGCGCCCCCATAATGAACGCTCCAGTATATTCGGCACATGCGGGATTAGATTCTCCTCCAGGAAGGGGGCAGTCATAGAATTGACCCACAAACTCATTTGCGCAAAGTGCTCCAAATGCATAGAAGCAGTATGCAGTCCACTTCAACCATCTCACATAGACTGGAATTGAATTACTTTGGATAAAGTAACCGCAAGCCATACTTTGGACGGTATAACCCAAATTGCCTATCAACGACGCTCCTGCAAAGTCTCGAGAGGCTGCCACGCACGTCGCTGCAAATGTTACAGCGATGTAGTGGGCGAGAAGAACAATGGCAAAGAAAGTAAAGAAAGTCCCAGCATCTGCTCTGAGTCCCATCATCCAGTAGATAATAGCAGAATATAAGAAAGGAACTGGGATGTCTTCTGTGAATAACCTCGCAAGGCGTCGACTCAATAAGAATGGGATGACATCCACAACGCTTTCATTATGTTCGCGGTCAAACAGTTGAATATCAATAGTCAGACGGTAAGTCTCTAACATGAGGATGAGATAGCCTTGCAATGCTGCAGCGTTGTAAAGACCACCTTCTCGGCTCCGAATGCCAGATTGGTCTCGAGAAAGGTTGTAAAACACCAATCCGCTTATGAGTCCAAGTAGGATGGCTTCCATGAGAATTCCACTCATGCCTAGGGGGTCTCGCCATGTTGTCAAAAGGGCACGCGAGGTGAGAACGCGGGTTTGTCGAACGAATGGAGAACGAATGGAGGATTTCAATTTGGGAGTGTGGCGAGTTGGGTGATTGTGTTCATCGGCTACCCCCTTCTCCGCCGAAAAGTTGTATAGCTTATGGCTTTCTCCATCCCATGCGGCTTTCAAGCGGTTCACCCTCTGTAATGATCCCGCTTCAAGTTCGGGGGAGCGATTATCAACTGCAGCGATATCGACAAGAAATTCTGCGGGATTGACAAACGGGGGCAATGGCATTCCAAGAGACTCAAACCACGGCAGGGAATCCTCAGCCTTTCCCGAAAATACAGGACTCCCTCTAGTGAGAATGACAAGCCCATCAAACATACCCCAAATTTCAGACCTGGGTTGATGAATCGTCGTAATTATAGTACGTCCGTTCCTTGACAACGATTTCAAGGTCCTCACCAACTGGAATGCACTCGTAGCATCAAGCCCTGTGGTCGGCTCGTCCAGGAACAAAACACTTGGATTGCTCAGCAACTGAACCCCAATACTTGTTCTCCTTTTCTCCCCCCCAGAGCAACCCTTATGCTGACTGTTCCCAATGCGTGTGTCTGCGCATTCTTTCAACCCCAACTCAAGTATAACATCCTCCACCACGTTTCTCCTTTCCTCTTCCGTTGTCGGTGGCGGTAGGCGCAGATCGGCAGAATATTGCAACGTCTCTCGAACAGTTAATGTTGGTATCAAGACATCTTGCTGCATAACATAGGCGCTCCGTACAGTGTTCACCCCTTTCATGCCATTGAATGTAGTTGAACCTGCAAATGCCAAACGCTTCCCCGTCATCCGCTCTGCCATCGTATTCAACATCGTAGTCTTGCCAGATCCACTACCACCAATGATCGCGGTAAGGGTTCCAGATGGCATCGACGCTGAGACGGAATGAAGAATCTCCTTTGCCTGCAAAACTTGTATGCCATCTTTATCCTGCTTTCGCCTTCGTGGTAGGTAATATTCGAGCGAAAGGGCTGATGGCGAAATATCCACGGTAACGGCGAGGCCCTGTACTCGCACATCGACCGAATCAACATCGGATAGTGAGATGCGATTGCTGCGCGAGGTAGATATTCGAGCTAAGTCTCCGCCGCCTGCTTCCAGGTCCTTTTCCATGGTCGAGGCTGGAGCTGGATCCCTCGACCTAGCAGTTAGATCTTGCACGGCCACTTCCTTCGCAATTCCGGAGTCTTCCGAGTGAAGCTCTATATTATTTCCCCTTTTCGCCATCGTCTATCGCGCTTCTCTCGTCCCAAACCTCTGCTATTATAAATAATGGTGGACTGACGGTGAGTGGCACAGCATTTGGATCCTGGGGAATTTCAGAAGAACACCGCAAACAAGATCAACAGACTTACACGCCGAAGAGAAAGAGAGGGGCACGGTGAAGGTAAAAAAAAGACCCAGATACCTTTACGGAGTAGATGGGCAATAGAATCACTTGATGAAGGGTCAGAGTTGGCACCACAAGCGCTACGATTAGTAAATTCCCCGGAACCCAGATAAGAATGGAGGGTATTTCCTGCATCCAAATCTCCCTAGGCGATGTCAAGATGCTCGCGCAAGCAAGATCGACCATTCACCGAGCAGGACTCAAGCGGGAGGCCGGAGAATGGGAAGAGCAAGAGGCCAAAACCTCGACCGAACCGATGTGAGCTCGGTTACGAAGCGATCTGGTTAGATGGGCCGGAAAGAAAGGAGGGGCAGCACGACTCACAGGAGAGAAAAAGAGTGGGAAAGAGGTGGAAGCGATGGAAGGGATGGAAACGGTGGAAGAGTTTGGAAGGGAGGGGTGGAAGCGACGGAAGAAAGAGAAAGTTACAAACGAAAGCATGGGGGGGGGGACACCGGTGGGGAGGAGAGGACGAAGAGGAGTAAAGGGTAAAGCGTAAAGGTAAAAAGGTAAAAAGGTAAAAGGTAAAAGGTAAAAGGAGAGGAGCAACATGAGAGAGGGCGGAAAGGGGGACGATCGGGAAATCGGAAGCCAAGGGCCGAATATCGGACGGCGGAGGTATAAATATCCGACATGATAAGACGATAAGACATGGTCGCGAAAGACAGGACTAAAGGACACGAAAAGACACGCAAAAGACAATGCAACGAGAACGAGACAGAAATCAAATTTTGCAGGCAGGAGGGATATATATGGGGGACGGCACCATGTGAAGTCGATTTCAGAATTCCCAGTTTATACCCTCAAAGACCCACGAGGTTCATTTCTCAAGCTTCGTCCATACCGGTAATCATCTGCACCGGAAAGACGCGAAGGCTTCGTGGTGCACAGAACCCATTTCGACTCGAGCGACTTTTCCCCCATCGATCCAATATACGTGTATCGGCGTCGTGTTCTGCAACTAAATTCCATCGTTGCGCCAAACCTAATCGCCGCCTTCGTAGGCTGCGTGTGTAATGTAAAAGAGTCTAGCCTCAGTACGAAGTAAATCTTTTTTCGGCTTGCCATCGTATATTTATTTGCCCCGATATTTTTCCGAGTGGGCCCCGAATAGTCGTAACCCCCCAATTTCACTCCAACCAAATCAACAATCTCAACAACCACAAACCCTCTATCCTCCATACATGTACACAACAAAGCATCTCCTGTATCAGGACGGCGGCCATATCCACAACACGATCGATGTACGTTAGGTAAAACATACTTGAAAGTCTCCACGTTCCGCAGCTGCAGACGCTGACATCAAGTGTGGGAGTACGAAATAGATCGATCTTCAACAACAACAACACCACACCTACAATACCATGCCCGGTATGCGAGATCCACGATTCACCTTCTCCCTCCAACAATGAATTTAGAGTTTCTCGTGTTCGGGTGCAGTCATCACGCTGCGACGGACCAGGATTTCGACAAACTCGCGCCTATCGAAGCCAACCTTTCCTCACATCGGCCCATACGGTAGGCCCCGCCCTCCACAGTTCTCCTCGGAGAACCGATGCCCTACTGAGTTGATCCTACCGGGATCGATTGGAACAGCATTGGAAGGGTGGTTGCGAACAGACCTCACAGCTCCTTATCCGGGATCTCTACCTACTCCATCACACGGGATGCGGGGTACCACGCAACGAGCACCTGTGAGGTCTCGATCACGCCTCCTGCCACGAAACGCCTCTCGATATCGCAAGGCATCGGGCACTGAATTTCGGCAGCCTGCGGGAGATGGTTACATCTGACAACCCTGTTCGTGTGGCCGCGAATTTGCCCCCACAGCAGCAATTTGCAGAGGCCGGCATTTTACTCTCCAAACGTACCGGGTGGCTACAACATTTCATCACCTCGCTGTCTAGTCCGTTGTCGAGTCTTTAGCAACTCTCTCCTCGAACCGATCCAGACTACTGGAAGGCCCGCGTACGGGTACGGATCCTTCCATCTGCATGGAAATTATGGGAGCGCTAGGGCGGCCGCATTTGTGATTGGGCCATTAGAGCGAGCCGTGTGTGACAAAACCGTCCCAACGGTAAGTTATCAAAAGCCGCTTTATATACCTGCCAATAGCAGCGCTGCGTGAAGCTTCAAGACCAAGGCAGTCTCGCCTGACCCTCATTCAGAGATCCTTGAAGCAAACAAAATCACCGACGTCGCTTAGAGGCACCAATTTCCACTTAATTTGTGGCTTTTCCTCGAACATGCACCTTATTCTTGGATTTGAGCCCAGTGCTCACTTTCGAGTGTTTTTGACGGCTCCCATTTTCTTTTTCTATTCGCGTTCCACAGGCTCTGTTTTACCCGGCCAGAATCCGAAGTTGCTAAGTAGAGATCCCGAGAAACACTCAAACTCCTGAGAATCCTAAACATCACGAGTATACCAGTATTTTGATGTTGGCTAGCAGTTGCCATTACTGCACCCGGGAAAGCTCAAAGAGAGGCGGATCTGATTCCGGAAGACATCACTGTATTCAATATATATTCCGGGCACGGCAAGGCAATGGCTCCATGGCTTGGAAACCATGTCTATCCAGACTATTTTCAATGCCTCAACGATACATCGGCCAACCCAATCTGCTGGTTGAAGACTGGAAAATGATCCGATTTGTGCATCGAAAGACAGGTCAATTGCTCGAATCTCATCCTCAGAGTGGAAGACTCGGCTTTATCAGACACCAGTATATGCAGCAACTTTTGCCGACTGCAAACCGGCCGGCATCCTGCAGCAAAGAAAATATGAAGCGTTGCGTTGAAGTCGATACAAAGCTTGCACTTGATTTGCCGACCACCCACATCAGAAGCGTTATCAATCTAGTCGCGTGCGGCCCGGTCCTGAATCTGATAGCCTGAAAACCTGCCCTCTAATGCACGAGTCGGAAAAGATGCTAGAATCCGAGGAGAAACCCTATGCAAATGAGCAGGTGCATTCTCTTCGATATACTCGATTATATACTCCTTAGAGTCTACTCGATCTCTTATGCAGGCGAGATTCTGTAGCCTCTATCTACATCTAATAACTTTGTCTGATCCTCGATCTACATACGGAAACTTCTACGGACGTACAGTACAGCTAGCAAGCATCAGTAGCCTGTATCTCACTGCTTTCTGCACCAAATACACGGTTTTTTTGAGGATTGATTGCCTTAATGGCGCTGCTTGTAGCATAAGGTATACGTTCGCAAAAACGCGGAATTGCGAGACAGCGATATCCCATGGATCCTAGGTATTAGCCCACAATGGCACTTGCACCCCCCGCATTGCGGTACACGTCGGTACGCAATAACGAAAGAGGGGTCACTTTTAACACCACCCAAATGCAAGGGAGGCGGCATATGACGGTAATGTCAATTCAGGTAAATGTTCGATTGTTATGTTGGTTTCCCTCCTACTCGAGTCCATCGGGTCGCCCTTGCCTGCCCCTTATCTTCTAATGTCAGACCTAAGGTTTGTTAGCCAGCTAGAACATTTTATGCAGCTTGCCTACCTTTCTGGCACTCCGTCGCATGTAGGTCGCTAGGCCGGGGCCACCGAAGTGAACTGTGAGAACCCGAGTCTGCGGTACCGAGTGTGCAATTCTAGTGCCATTGCGACCAAGTCAATATTGACAGGCTTTGGAATGACAAGAGCAAACCTAGACAACAGAGAACCCCAGTGGCAAGCTCCCGTGATTCACCGACTCGGCACGTTGAAAGGCAGGCGCACTGCCGGCATTGATTTCCTGCCTTCCGGCCCCTTTTCCTACTCCGAATCCTATGTTTTGTTTGGAAACGAAGGCGCTGTGCAACCCCCCCTCAGCTGAATCTGGGTTCCTATCTTACTAAATCGAGAATCTCGGAGTCAGAACAGAGCTAGGAACCCCCGCAAATACGGCAGTTGTTTTTTTGCTTTTCCTTTACTCCCCCCATCATTTTAAAATCCATGTCCGTCAAGCCTGGGTAGTCAAAAGCCCTGTCTATGGTATCACATTGAGCAAAATCCGGCTTGTGTCACCATTCAAAGGTCTGTCGGCCCTGACAGCTTTGAAATTCTAGAGTAGGCATTCTATTCGGTGGATCTCCTTGTCGAGTCCCTCGCCAATTCATTACTTTGACGTTTGTTCGGGAAGGCCAGTTAGTCGCACCGCGGCCCTGTTTGTGCAACGCGACTGTGCAATACAATTGCCTGACAGTAAGTAGTGCTACGATTGTCGAATTATGGTTAATTTACGGCTTAGTGAATTGAAGAGTACCTTGATCTTTGGCTGCGGCACTCCAGTTAAGGAGAACCCTTTTTGTGGGGGGGGTCCTTTTTCGGGTGGTGTTTAGGACAAAGGATGCGCAGCTGATGGAATGCTAAGACATACTATGCGAATGCATCTTAGCATGGATGAGGCCAGCTGCAAGAACTCGGTGCTTAAGAAAATAATTGAGGAGGGCTGCTGTATCGTTGAATAGCTGGTAGCTACTTGGACGAACTGATCTGCATTGGATAACCGGTTCTTGAAGGATGTGCGGAGAAGTGGTAATAATAGGCGAGGGGGGACACTTGATGAGCTGGAGAAATGTTATGCTCATAGCAGCGGGCGCTCATTACAGAACCAGATAAGTGCTGGTGCGTTCACTGCGGAAGCCCTATCCGATATAGATGCTATCGATATAGCGATGACAAGAGTTTAGCTTCTCGCTAATCCTGCCTTCAGCGGAACAAGTATAGGCTGCGCTTCTAAAGATGCTGTTGATTAATATAATAGCCCCTCGAGTCTATCTATTGAACTGGGACATTTATAGCGAGTGTAGCTTCAAGCAGATTGTCCAGTTGGAAGGGAGCGGTCTAGAGAATGGTTCGATGAACAATGCTACTTAGAGGAAAAAGAAGACGACTTGTTCGGATTTAGACTGAGACCAAGCCCGCCGTCCTCGTCTACATGAAGTTATATAGTGGTTGCCACATTCTCACTTGTAGCCTGAGCCTTCGAAAGCAAGAAAAAAGGCGATACATCCCAGTGTCTCACATTTTGAATTTTCGAATTAGGAGGGCTTGTAATGTGGATCCTAAGACTTCAATATGGAAGATCTTCAGATGAGTGGCGGAGCACACGGCTCGAGAATAATCACTCGCGCCAGGGCAGAACCATCTATCATCTTATCACAACCGCGAAAAGAGAGTCTGGACGAAGGAAGCATAAATCAGTGTCAGAAGCTTGAACCCTGGGAACCAAGTGGTTCCTGAGAGTCAATACCGTTCCATTCATTTCCAATCCCTCTTCTCCAACATATCAAATCAATCAGCTAGCTGGCTCGCTCGCTCGCTCGAGACATAAAAATCCCAATCCATAAGTACAATCCCTTTCCTTCCATTTCCTCACTCACTCCGCGCTCCTCTCGCCCATCTCAAAATAGACATGCCTATATAAAACATGCTCACTCCTTTAACCCGCTTTCCCATAACCCCGTTAAAAATATGAAGCCCCCCGCCTAACCAACCATCCGCCCCATCCATATACACCGTAAACCGATCCCCACTCCCCCCTCCAAAAGAAAAACTTGTAAAACCCATGTCCCGTCCACCCATTTTTGATCCTTCCTAATGAAAAATCTTCTTTGAGTTTTCGCCCCGGGGTATCGCCAGAAGAAGGAAAGACAATAGATTCCGAGCAATGGTTGATAATGATGACGATGATATGTATAAGAGAAAGGGAAACTCTATCCCTTCAAACAAAAAATACCGCTCCAAAATCGCGTGAAGCAACGATGGAGGGGAAAACCGACCCTGGCGCCCAAAAAAGGAAGTTGGTATCATAATAACGTAAAAATAAACCGCCACCGACCGTGATGCATACAAAAAGAGATATGAATGAGGATTGCTGATTATGGCCTATAATGTGGAGAGCCATGCGTTTCGGGGGTGAAGAGCGTGTGGTGATGAACTCCATTGTGTGAAGGAGATATGATATGGTTTGAGCAACGTATATCTTATGATCATTTCGTTGGTGTGTACAGCCGTCAGATGTTCAGTTGAAGGCACACAGGGCGTGCGTTATGTAGCTGTTGCTATTATTGGAAAGGCATGCAAGGAGGATGGATGAGCTTCAAGTCGCGAGGAAATCCATTCCCATCCGATGTGCGATGCTTTGCCAATCCCAACTCCGCTCATCCTTCGCATCCATCAACCTCCACACCTCTTCCAGTACCTCGAGCGCCGTATCCGTATTCTTGTACTCCATGTAGGCCTTCACGACTGCGATGGCCTTGCGGATCGGCTCTCTCTGCTCCTTCTCGAATGCCGCGCAGCCGATCACGAAAGCCGGGGCCAGGATGAGGGTCTGCGAGGGGTCGCGCGGCCCGAACAAGGAGAGGAGTTTGATGCCGTCGTTCACGGCTGTCGTGATGTGGGAGTGGAGTTTCCAGTTGGTGCATTGGGGTGGGTAGATGGTGCGCCATAGGTATATCCACATCATCTGTCGGTACAGCATTCCTGCTCCATCACGAGGATCGCCCTTAGGCCAAACGGGGGTCCATTCCCTGATTCCAGCATCGATTTCGGCCGCGGCATAGTAGGCTTTGTAGTCGACTATGGGATCGATTCTCCTCTCGATGTTTTGGCGAATAACGTTGCGGATGTTGGTGATTTTGGACATGTAGAGGAAGAGCCCGTCGAAGACACCTAGGAGGCGCACGGCCGAGGATTGGAGAACGCTGCTGGGGAGGTTGAAGTCTTCGGATTGGGAGACCAAGTGAGGTTGGTCCAAGTGGACAACTTCGTCGGTGTGGATCTCGTATTGAACGTCCCCTTGGGGGAGATGGATCAGGTCATCGGCGTGGATATGATACTGGAAGAACTCGTGGATGAATTTCATGGATTCAGAAGTTTCTGGTGGGTATTCTTGGATCAACCTCTGATAGTGCCGCAGGTGGAAACGATGTTGTCCATTGGGTGCTGGATCCGAGAGGGTGTTTAGGACCAAGCAGAGGATTTGCCCGTAGGTGGCTGGTCTCACTACGGTATCGCTTTGCTGGCTGACGAGGTCTTTGAAAGCTTCCTCTTCGTGGAATTGTGACCGCTTCTCGAGTGTCTCTACGTCAACGTTGGGGTGTTGCTTAAGAAATGCCAAGCCGTAAGGAGATTTGTAGTCGATGTGTTTGCTAGAGAGCGCAAGTATCGAGTGCATGAGGCCGATGTTTTGCTGGGCCATGGGCAACATGATATTTCTGAATGCACTGTCTTGCTCCCCCTCCAGCGTGAAGATGATACTCAATCGAGTAATGTAGTGGTGCAAAAACATGCGGTCTCCTTCGGTTTCCAAACCATTGATCAGGAATGGGAGGTGGATGTTTGGCATCGGGAAACTCCCAGCCCTGCGTAGACGGGCTGTTGAACTAATCAGCGTTTTCGCTTTATGCTGGTATAATTGCTTGTCCTCACCTTCTTCAGCTTTCTCCTTCCCACTCTTCCAGATGGTCTTCTCAGGATATCCTTCGCACCTGACGCTATTCTTCTCGCAATTCATGCCTACAACGATTAGAAAGGCCGGGAAAAAACCAGGCATAAACTCACATCCAGGTTTCGTCTCATCGCACTTCTTCTTCCTCTTTCTGCAGGTCAGACAGCCAGTCTTCGATCTTCCCTTCGCAATCTTGGCCATCGTCTCCGGATTGGGCCTGGGGTGTTTCCGCGGCCTGCCCCGGGGACGCTTAGTCTGGGCTGGCTTTGTCACCGACGTTGGCGATTCAGGTCCAACACTTCCCTTGATCTCTGCAAGGTCCGCCATATCAATCGAATCGGTGGGCTCAAGCTTGGGCTCTAGCAGCGTCTCGTCCTCCTGGTCCCAATTGAAATCGCCATCGTCGTCCTCCTCCTCCACAAACCCCCCCGACGAACTCCATGGATCTGTGCAGGATGATGTAGCAGAAGTGACGACAGTCAGAGCCGACGACGAAGACACATCTGAACCATCCATACTACTTCTCGCAGTTGACATGTCAAACGTCTCGTATTTCTCCCCCTCAAACCCCCTAAAGAGCCTTCGGCGGCGTCGTACGGGGCGGAATGATCGGGGACGGTATCCGCACAATGTTGGATCTCGGATGGGTGTAGACTCTTGTCGTACTACCTCCTCGATGTCGTCGTCGTCGTCCGAAAGAGGATGCTTGAGGCTGAAGAAACGCGAATTACTCGAGTTCAGCGGAATTCCCACACTCTCCATGGCTTTCACAATCACCTAGCAGTGACTCTCGAGATCCTAAGCGACTATCAACCACATGGGCCGACAGTAACTAAGTTTGGATTGAAGCCAGGAGTTGATGAGAGAGGTTGGAGTTTTGAGGAGGGTCAATGATAGGTAGTTGTACGGCATTGGCCCGCCGAGTGGAGACTAGTGGGTTGGTTGGATCACTATGGGGTCCAACTCGCTTGTAACCTTGGGATTGGTCCAGGGGCCAGGGGACTTTATTTGGCAGGGTAGCCGGAGGATCCCTCTTTCAGTGTGAGTAAGTGTATACGATTACACACGGAAACGGGCCTGCTTGCGGACGAGGTAGAGGGCAGGGGAGGGGGCAGGCCGGACTGTTGGAGGGCAGGGAATCGAGCAGGGTGGTTGTTTTCCTCCGAGGTGCATATCAGGTGCAGGCGGGCGTCTCTTTGGGGAAATCCGGGAAAAAGGGGGGCACAGCTGGATGGATGTTGGTGAAGTTGTGAAAGTTGGACTAGGTGCAGACAGACTGGTTGTCTTTGCTTTTGGCTGCTGAGGACATCTGCAAGCCAGGCGGCCACTTTAAGCGGGAAGCTTCAACACTTCACCGTCAAGGGCGGAATCCCGGTGTCTTAACACGAAGACGGCCTCTAGATGAATGTGAGCAACTCAAGGAAGCGTTTGGGTATTACCTACATCCAAACCAGGATCCCCGGCGATGTCTGGTTTTCGATCTCACAAGCATCCTGCGGGCACGATCTGAGCAAGAGATCGCTACTTAGAGACACCACAAAAAGGCCAAGGACCACGACTTCCTCCGAATCGTATGGACACTCCACTGCTCACGGAGGTAAAGTTATGTCGATGATAGGGTGATTGCGGGAGCAATGGCCGGGAAGTGACGAAGTCACACACCAATTTGGCGCTGCGAGGAAGGTCTAACGAGATCCACCACGGCGAGCCATGCGACGACGGCGCAACGTTTATCGGAATTTGAAGCTGGATAATTTCATACCTACCACCGTCCTGTCACGGTACCGCCTCCCGTGGCTTCTGCTGCACTGCTGAGTGATGCTCTCTCCCAAGGCTCACATTCAGGCCCAAGTCCAGATATAGGATTGGTTCCTCGAATCACCACCCCCTCGATTGATAATATCTACAGCGAGGAAGCTGACGAACCCCAAAGAGGTTGCTCGTGCATCAGAGACACATTGTCGGGGTACGGCACAACCTCGACAATCTTCAGCTATCTCTCCGTAGAGTGTACTTATTGCATTACTTGGCCGACGCCGCCAAGTACAATGCTAGCATGCAGCAAGCAAGCAAACCAGAGGGGTCGCTAGAAAAGGGTTGCTAGAGGACTGCCGAGCTTCAGCTCCCAGTTGCTCTTATAACCCCACGCCCGTCTCGCTTCGGATATAAAGCCATTTACTCTCATCGTGGATCCACGATTCAGGGCTACTCGGGCCTGGGCCGAAAGAAGGCAGATTGCCATCTTCCTCTCAGAGACATCTAAATTGTGAGGAGCTTCGCCGATCATCCGTAGTGTTTAGATGGCGCTGGCCGGGCATTTTCCTTTTAGCACCTCCAGTCTCAAATGTGCCGAATATAGTCTTGTCAGATGTCCTATCATGCAGCAATCAAAATATTTGAATATATCCGACACTTGATATTTCAAGTGGCATTCTCTAGCAGCCAGATACCGTTATTCGCGCTCGAGGGCACGGGCTGTGTATTATAAGACATGGCGTTCAATGCCCACTTGTGCAACTTCAGCCGGGGTGCTGATGGCTTGCAGAAGATGTAAGCCCTCCAATCTCCATGCCTGAACTTTTCACACATTGCTTTTTTTTCCCAACTTTCGGAATCCCAAGGCTAAGCACCCGATGAATGTGGTGTGGTGTGGGGAAATCTTGGGGCCTGAAGCTTGCAAGCCAATCTGGTGTCTGTGTTACGGTTTCACATTGTTTCTGCTGTGTAAGCATACGCCGCAGAGTGTCTCGATTGTGCTTTTCAACTCCACCTCTTCTATACTAGGACCAGGGAAGGAGGCAAACGGTCACGCCCTGACCACATCCCCGCGCATTGCCAAGTTGGAGTCAAGGCTTTCGGACCCTGATGGCTGAAAGTTTCTGATGATATCATAGGGGACCGACTCTCGCAACCTTTCCCTGATCAAGGCTTCTAGAGTTATAGAACTCGATTGTGGGGGTAGACGACAACAAAGCCAGGAGAAGCAGCTTTCCCCACCCCCCTGATTTTAGGGTTTGCGTTGACCAAAGATATAAAGAGAAGTTGGGTATGGAAGTTTTATCCAATGCTTGAATCCTGGAAAAAAAAAGTGAAACCAAAACCACTCCGAATAGCAAGACATATTTACTGCATGGGGGTACGAAAAAGAGATGATAACGTCGCCATCCAGCCTCTCACATCTAGAAACCGGGCTTCTGGATCAGCTCCTGTAGAATGCCCACTTCAGTTGAAACTGATTGGTATCAGGGCTTTTATCGCATGTTATCCTCGAAGTTCGGCCTGCATGATGAGTGATAACAATTCAAAATACCTTTTAATGGCGTCAAGACTTTTGCCACGGTACATCCAGGCGATTGACGCTTTGATTTCACCGTAATTGTGTTTCTATGCCGTCGTTTCTGTGATGGCAGCGAGGAACAACTGAGCTGTAAATTCAAGGAAACTTTCGTAGATATCTCTGTTCCAATATGAGGCCAGGATGGGACCGCACAGCGGAATGCATTTAGTCGTTTTAGCTAGGCTCCCCCTTTCATTGCCGAAGCGTAAAGCTCCCACTTCCCTACTATGCCGACTGCAGGCGAAGAGGGGGTTGTGGCATTTGAAAGCAAGCATACTCCCTGCGGGCTTCTTAGACCTCATCCACATAACGCACCCTTCTCATGTGCTTGCAGATCAGCCACTTATGTTCCGTCTCCCGGTTATAGCAAGCAACTCTATTCTCTCTTGCAAAGCATACTGCATCTACGATGCCCAGGACCTCTTCAACCCTCCCCCAGCAGCCACCTCATGCACCAACTCAATATCAGGCGAGAAGTCGGAGCGTTACCGGATTATATCGAACTTGCGTTACAGGGGATACGCACTAAACTCCATCCCTAATTACAGCTCTCCAGTCCGTAACGTGCGGCGGAGAAACTACTGTTATCCTCGTAGATTCCTCCCTCGGAAATCAGTACCCCGGGCACCCAATCTGGAACATTGCTTACCGCCCAGGTACGGAGTCCGGCGCGCATTGGGTTGGGCGAGGATAGCAAGCAAGAAGCGAGTCTGAATGATTTGAAGATAAGTGTGAGGTTACATGGGCTGGGGACATTATACTTACAGACAATGTGGGGAGACATCGATGGTTATGATTAATCAATATCGGACGAGTTTTAAATTGTTGGGAACGGCGAATACTATTGGATCTAAAAGAAATGTTATTCCCGGACAGGCCATTTTCTGCTTCTTGATCGGGATCCCCAGGAAACAGAACTCTTCAAGCAGGTCAAGGCATAACATCCCGCAAAAAGCACCTTTCCGAGAGCCAACCCACTTGTTGCTCCTATCACAGGAAACTCGTCATGATTTGTTTTTTTGTGCCGGTCACAACATTATAGCCAAAAAACTTGGTCAAAATTGGAAACTTGCGGAAGAACTGCGGTACGCGACTCATGCACTTACAGCTGTCGCGGTTTAGTCCCCACTATACGAATACACTTCAGCAACTACTGCATGAAATTCTCAACTTGGTATGATTAACCATACATAAAGTGACATACATGCCTCTAGGCTTGCCCGACGTCATCTGCTCTGAGCTTTCGCCTAGAAATCATGTTAGCACTCGGTTGGGCCCGGTGACAGTGTCTAGTGCGAAGTTAAAGTACGTACCAACTTCCAAGTATATCCTCGCGCTAAGTACTGAAGTTAGCCCGTCCCACGCTCCCACACCCTCCAGCTACCTGCCTCTACTCCGTACTTTGTACATCTCAAGGGGGTGGGACACCGACTTATCAAGCCTTCAAAAGAAAAGCCCAGGTCCTTGCACCTTGCACCTTGCACCTTGCATCAACACCAAGAGTGACGAAGATCGGCCCAACGTGGCGGCGCCATGCCACACACCAGTCCTTCGGGAACGGTCAGATCATTGATTTGCCTCTTCGGGCTTGCGAGCTCTTGAGCTTCTTCCCGCGGGCCGTGTCTGCAGTGTGATATCTCCTTCTTGCCCTTCGTGTCTCCCGGGACGACCTGAAGCGTAAGCCTCGTCGAACTTACCAGCTTAATAAGATAGGAATTACGAAAGTCTACCGAGGATGCTCCATAGTCAGCTCACAAGCTTCCTTGTAGAAGGATATTTGTCTCCGCGCCGTCCCGAGTGGGGGCCGGTAAGCAATGGTGCAAGATTCCCGCTGCCATGCTCCATACCCGTCAAGGACCAGTAGCCGACAACGAAGACTTAGTATTAGCGCACGGCTATATAACACAGTATACTTCGGCTGTAGCCGAGTCTTACGGCCGAGTGTGACATCCGGGTAATCCACCAAAAAGTCAATCGTGTGGGTCTGTACGCTCAGATCCCTTCGTCTTTCTTTCCCTCTAGGGAAATGTTCCGGATTATCGATTTTGCTTATTACACGTTCGGAAGATGGCGTTTTATTGAAGTGTGTGCATTACCGAGCGCTCCTAGCTCCAAACCTTCAAGACTAGTGTTGAAAATCATGCTTTCTGTACGTGCTTATTCTAGCTTCAAAGACTAGTGCTTAACATGATTGCTGCTTGTCTAGAGCTTACAATCGAAAACAAATGTTTGCTTAGCTGGAGGAGACTTGGTCTTGTGGCTGCTCTCCTGCCGCCTGTGCTCAGTGAGGTTCGCATAAGAGGGAGTGAGACACGTTGGTAGTGTAAGTATACGGAGGTAATGCTCCGATCATTGCTGCTGATGTAAAGTTTGGACTTCTAGTTCGTTCGACTCACCCTCGACCTCGCCTGTACTGGATCTTATGTTCAATTTGGGTTTACAAGTAATAAACCCGAAGAAAAGGGAGCAGCTCACTTTTTCTTCTCTAAAATATAATTTGTAAGAGTCCTCTAGTAAGGAAGACTTACGAAAACCCAATTGTTGACTGATTTTAATTTCATGCTATCTATGATTTATTGTTCTTGTTTCCTGCCTCTCATTCAAACCAAATTAAGTTCATTTGACGTCTGGACTTGACTCTGCAAGTATAAATGGCAGAGAGAAGTGGCCATAGCATCCACATTGTCGCAGCGGAGTTTGAGATGCGGATCATCACCTCCGGGAGTATGAAGATAAATATCCAATCGTCAACTCCAGCCAACTTCTCAATTCTCTACCACGTCTTATTATGCTCCCTTGCGCAATCCATGAACATCTTATATCAGCAAACTATTTAAAGCGATATTCGTACGTCAAATTCGATCCACTTTCCACGACTATTGTGGCAAATAACAGCCACCTGCCCCTTCACCCCACTTTCCCCGAACATCATCTATCGAACTTGTCCATACAGCAGTATAAGCAAATGTTCAACTCCATCGTCATTCTACTTGCAAACTTAACTCCTATGGATGACAATGCATGGCTTCCATCTTGACAGCCCCACAAGGCTGACACCACAATAATAGCTCCGCGTAAGGATGACCATGCTGATTGTTCATGAGATGTTTCAGGCTTCGTAATTATCCAGCATTCCAGCGATCGTTTGATTTTAAGAAGCGTAGACATGTTGATCAAAAAGTGCATCTTTGACGTTTGATTTCAAATGAATAAGCAGAAGTGTCTGACCAAAAATAACCCTACTTTTCATGTGATTTTCCTAGCCTCCTAGAATGATACCTAGAGCACTTCCTTTAGCTACGATGTCCTGTCGTCGAGAGGAGCCCTGTCAACCAGAGTTTTCCCTACCTTCATAACTCTAAGAGATTTGATCCAAATACGCGCAAGCATATCCTTTTACTAAGCAGTGCTCAGAGTATCTTCATCCAGCAGTTACCAACAGCACGCGCTCACCATTTCATTAACTTAATCCTTCCAAATATTACCACTGAACATTATTGTTATAGAGTTTTGAGAACCCAAGCAAATTTTGTTCAGAACTACGACCCATCCCCCAGAGAACATACCCAATACTGCTCAATTCCTTCTCGTAAATACAACTACGACCCACACCTTTTTCTAGGATATGTGATTTGATAATATACATCATCGTCACTTCAATTCTCAATAATGATCCAGTCATCTCTTTCCAACACTTGCAAGCACATCCCTCCCCTCCAGCCAAGTTCCTAGTACTTTACTTATCAGCGATCACTTATCTTTCGTAAGTGTAACCCTTCTCTTGTCTTGACATCATCAGTTCCAACGCTATAACTCATCCCATTAACTCCCATTAGCAAACCATTCAAAATGCAACCATCATCTAAATCTCCAATGAAAATGCAAGTATGTCTCTTCTCCCCTAGATAACACACTTTCTATATATCAACCGATTAATTCCCTCCTACAAGCATGACCCTTCCTCTCATCCAAAAAAATCCGGTGCCACTTCTCCCCACAAAGACAAGAACCAAATTGAGGGCTAGAGCACCTTTTACCAAAAGTGGCGGTGCTTTCCCCGCCTCGCAACAACCAATTCATGTTCCGAGCAAGCGGTGAGCGTCCGAGTATGTTCCAGGCAAACCTCACACAGTTCTACTCAACTTCGAGTTTTCGCAACTAAGAAAGGGCCATCGCATCTAGATTTCCTAACAAGCGGTGAGCAGGCTCGGTCACTCACGAGACACCAATCGAATCAAACGCTAATCTTTCCTTACACCATCTTCGGAACAACGATAACTCGTAACGCTTTTCGGGCGTCGATTTTGTCTCTAGTCGCTACACAGGTAGAACCAGATATGCCCAATACAGTAGAACGTCAAGCAAGCCATGTCCGCAAAGGATGAAAACCACGAGAGATTCTTTAGCCGATATGGCAATGACTTCCACATACAGTAATCATGTGGCGCTGTTCTTCGATGAGCGGTGAGTAGAGACCCGGGGTTTACTCAATCTTCACTTCTCTTCACTTCTCTTCATGCCCGCTTCAACGTTCCTAGGTCTGAAAAAGAGTATGTCCTAATTCCCCTCTAGGTGACTTCCGCGACGAGTATGAACACAAGTTGAGGACTAGGAAGGCATCAACCCGAAATGGCAATGCCTTACGTATGCGGTCCTCATCTAGAATTCTCAACGAGCGACGAGACAGAGCTATGATCACCATCTTACATCACTTCTTTCGACCTCAACGCACTCCCCAGGACAACTATATCATCTTATAGGCATGCCATGCTTTTCCTTCTAGCCATAAGTAGGTATTCACGATACATGCTATCTACCTATCCACACCTCTATCAACTGACCCTCTCCTTCTCCCTCTCACTCTGTACCCTCAATGCATCAATATCCCTCTGCAATTTACTTAAATCCGCCAATATATCCTGTCTACTCTTTCCTCCCTTCCCATCTTTTCCTTCTCCCATCCTAATCCCAATCCCCACAGGCAACTCAGTTTCCTCCTGAATCGAGGATGAAATCGACGCCCGCCTCGTACTCTCCGCACTCCTCCTCCCAGCGTATTCCCCGCTCTGCCTCCTTGGGGTCCACTCCCCCGATCCCTCAACTCCGCTCCCCCTCCCATGCCGGCGAGGCGGGGGCGGGGGGCCATGCATACTCGCTCTTTTATTACTCCCGTTCCCACCTGTGGATAAGTCCATACTCATCACGCTGGGTGCCTTACTGGCCCTCACTGATGATCCTCTCGCCGGCGGGGGTGCAGGCAAAGATATTGAGCTCGGAGATCGTGAGACACCCTCATTATGAGAACTTCCACTGGATGATATGCGGGTAGGGCGACGAGACGGCGGTGGGGGAGGAGCTTTGCTATTGTTGCTATTTGAACGGGATCGGCCAGGTTCATCCGACAAGAAGCCTGCATTTGCATTTGCATGTGTATTTATACTTGCGACCTCTTCTTCGGCTTCGGGCTTCGGCGAAAGGCGCGAGCTATCGCTTCGTGTGAGCTTAGAGTCGTAGAAAAGTTGACTGTGTCTTCGTGTAGTAGGGGGTGGGGGAGCGATCTTTCGACGAACGGATGCGGAAGGAGAAGGAGGCTCCGGAGTTTTCCCTAGAGCTTCTCTATCGAATACGGATTCACGTTCAGAGTCATGGCTTGTTCTACTTGGGGCTGGTGGGAGAGGTTTGTTGAGATCGGTTTGGGAATGGTTGGCCTCGCTTTGGGACTGAGGACTGGAGCTGAAATATTGTGGTGAAGTAGCAGAGCCGGGTGTGACTGGGAGATTGGATAGGAGTGGAGGATCATCTCTCAATTCGAGTCTTATTAGCTTGCCATGTCTGGAGCTAGGTGCAGGTGGGGGCTTCTTCCTGCTGCTAGGTATATAGGAATGGGGTTCTGCGGTAAAGTATCTCCGCTCATCTTCTGGTTCGGATACCTCGTGTGATGTTCGAGGTGAATTTGAATGTGATTCTTGTTGTACTGGTTCGAATATTGATTGCCTGGAGAGAGATGATGTCTCCGTACTGCTCCCTTCGTCCCCCAAGGCATGGGCTATATGTGCTTGCGATGCGGTATGTATCAAAGGGGTGCCTGGTCTACCAATCCCAGTCATCAGCAGTCTCTTGAATGCATCCACGTCCATTGAAGCGCGCCCGGCACTCGTATTATTTGTTGGGGATGACACCTGCGGCTCTCCATCCCGGTTTTCCATTGTTTCCAATGTCTTGGAGAATGGATTCGCCGGAGCCTTACTGGATCGCCTAGGCTCTCCATCATCAGGCATATCTGTGCTATTTGTGCTGAAAGGATCGTCATGTCGTGGAATGGGGGTTGGAGGTTTCTCCGGTATCGAATAGGCATCCTCCCCAGATGTTGGAGGGAAGTATGATATGGTAGGCGACGAGGGAGGAGGAGACTGGACTCGAACTTTTTTCGTGACCTTCTTAGGTGCATCAACGCTCTTGAGACTGTTAAATCCTGGCTGGGCATCTGTTTGTGGGTAGGCGATGTGATGGTTGATGGAGGGGCTTCGTTGAGGAGGTCCAGACGAGGGTGTTTTCCTCCGGAAAGGATTGGAGGAATGAAAGTCTGCAGACATGTTGCGTTGTATTCTCAAGGCCAGATCCACAAGATCCACGAAGGCCAAGTTTTCGTTATACAGAAGTAATTCGTTTGCTCGGATTCATTGCTGTATTACTGCTGCCACCGGCAGCATCGGCGTCGTGTCGTGTCGTGTCGTGCATCTCTTATCAATCGGGTCCAAGCGCCAAAAGCTTACTGTGGAGGTTGTGGGGTTCGCAGCACCCTCTTTGTCCAACTATTACCCCGGAGTTTCATAACCTAAAGGTTGTCAAAGCTAGGATTCGCATGTGCAAGAACAATAATAGCGTGGTAGAGTAACACCTTTAAAAGCATTAGGCCCAAGTACAACGATAACGTTACTATAATGTGGTTTTCTCGGAGAAATCAAGAGACTAAGTAAATCACTTAAGTCCCTCCCAAAGGTAATTCTTCCATGACATATTAGACAGCTAGGTACATTTAGAATCCTTTGGCAATGTACGGACACTCGTTCTTTCTAAGGGGAGCCTTATTGCTATGGCTTTGCACCACATTTAGGTTCTAACTCCCCTTTTGCTTGCCGAGGCTTCAAGGTGAAGGATCCATTCATATCTTTTCCGGAGAACATGAGGGATTTTAGACGAAGAGAAGAATTATAGTTGCACTTGTTTAAGAGTAGAGACGATGCTCTTAGCAAGTCAGTCACAGAAATCGTATTGGCCACTAATGTTTTCGTTCGTTCATTCGTATATCATGTTTTTCTCATCGCTAACGTACTATGATAACTCAACCAATCCTTAAGTGCATTAAAATTTATGAAGCACAACCTGCAGCAGATGCCATTGTCGTTTATCCATGATTATGTATCCAACCCAGCAAACGCCCTCAAAATACTACTATCTTCCGAGTCTCCAAGCCAAAAATCGAAAACCAAACCGAAGACCGAAAATTCCCCGGGCGCTGGAGATAACTATACAACACGCTCAACGTTTTTAGCCTTTCTCTAGCCTCCCATGCGGAATTCCATGTTTCCAAGACTAGTTTGGACCTTTGCAAGTGATTTGTCCTCAAGCGTAGCCTTCAGCAAATCCCTCGGGTCGACCAAGAGCTCGAAGTCCTCGTTGGCATAGACCTTCTCACAGTACTTTGCAGCAAATTTATGTCCCATTCTGGTCGGTGGCGAGAACGAGATTTGTTTCTTAGTCAACTCGAGGCCGTTGATGAAAGTCTCGCGAGCGACATCGATGAGTTTCGTAGCATATCCTTTACGGCGCTGATCTGGAAGAGTCCAAACCCGATCAACAGACATGTATACCTCAACAACTCTATTCATATCAACCCGCTCTCGAACCTTACCCGGTATGCCCTCCATATAATCCAATTTGACACCTTCGGTGCTAATCTTGGTCTCAAAATAATAAGGAGCAGCATAACCAACGCGTTCAGCCAATATTAATGAGACAGCCTCCAAGCCAATAATGTAGACGTAGAGCCGATAACGGGGAACGGGATTTTGGTCCGTTAGGTCATGAGGATTGCCAATCTGTTCCCAAGGAAAGCTAATAGGTGTTCCTGACAGGTCGCGATAGGTGCGCTTAAGGATTTCTTCGAAATGTTGCTTGTCAAGAATGGATGCTCGGTAATCAATAGCCAAGATACGATGCTCAGCACCATCCTTGATCTCGTAGTACACTTGATATTGACTCCAACTTCGATATGGAAGCTTGAGGCCAGCAAGGAATTCCCTGTGAAACTTGTCATGATTTGCCGAGTCTTGCTTGACAGTAGGATTGTACTCCATGCGGCAGGTAGAACAGTCAATCAACTTTGGTGCACCACCTAAGTCGATTTGAAGTTGTTGATACGACTTGGGTTTCGACAACTTCCGGCCAGGAGGAGGGACAGCAAAGGGATTGAATAATCTCGTAGGGCCACGATTACGACTAGTCCAATGATTATCCTTATCAGCAGCAGGGCCATCGCTATCAGGAGTGGTACAATCGTCTGAAGGAAAGCCCCCAGAACCCTCGTCGTCGTCATCCATGAACCGGCTAGAGGATTTGCAAACCATAGTTGGAGGTGCCAGTCTTGGTCTGGTTGTTAAACGGCGTCGTGGTTTCTTCCACCCTTTGGAAAATTCCAAAGGAGCTTTTATCTCCGAAGAGGGCAAAGAGGGCAGACTTGAGCCAGGCTCAACATAATCTGGAGGCCGATCAAGTCTTGAAAGGCGATCGCTACTTGAAGACATAAGGGTGACTTCCAAGGCTGATGGCGACTCCTTGAGATGAGAAGATGGGTTTTTGCATGCCCGTAATGGAGGTTTAGGCGTCCTAGAACATTGATCTTTGGCCCCAAGAATACCTGGACTCGAGGCTCTCTGAAGAGCTGGAGAGTCAGCCGATCTTGAAGGGCATGATAAAGGTTTGAAATAGCTTTGGATTGAAGACCGTGCAAAGGTATTTGCTGGAGGAGCATGAGGAACCATCTCTGGCTCCTCCACGCGTCTCTTCTTGCTTTGCGGTTCCTCGGTATTGCTTTTGACGCGTCTAGAATAGGTTTTCAAGGATTGTACCCTCTGGGTCCTGCAAAGGAGGATAAGTTCTTGGAGGTTGTAGTGCAAAGAAGCTGAGATATTTACCTATGCTGGGCAGGCACCGACATCATATTTGTAGGGCCCCTGCGACCCGCATGTCTTCAGTCTAAAACAAATTATGTTGTAGGATTGCTGAAGTTATTCAGTTATTCTAAACTGCCGTACCTGTAGGAAAGACACAAAAAATCGGAGGTTGAGACCGCGATTGGGATTATCCGGAGTTAACTAGCCCCAAAACAGTTAACCTAGAAACACGCCGACCCGTGACCTGATCATATCGTGACTACTGTACATATAAGTTCACAACTTAGGATGATTAGAAATTCTATGTAGTGTGTACCTATTAGTCCTTCCAATTTTAACCGTCTACTGTACTATAAATTGGATACCCAGGATGAAGTGCTTGTAAAATTCTATATCACAACCCCCATCGGACATGCTATTGGGTTTCCCGAGGTACAGCTAATAAGTATTACCATAGATTTAGGTGAGATGAGCATCGTCATAGCCAGCATCTCCCTACTAGTTTTATAATAATACTTGTGGATTGTACCTGCGTAATAACCAGCTGGCATTGTACTCCAGTATATTGTTTACCTTTGTGCCGATATAAGCAAGCAGGGGTTTAATAATATGAAGGGCTACCTATTTCTAGTGCTGAATCATTTGAAAATTTCTTTCTCGCACAATGATCAAGAAAACAAGCCTGGAATACAGTAAAAGACTTGATCATCTAGAACTCTATCCTATTTCAAAACGCCCCAGGCCGTTCTACTACCTTGCAATTATACAGATATATGCATTATACAGACCCTGATCAGTTCCTCCTCCTCAAGTTCTTGAGAGCCATTTCAACCAAGCCATCCTTCGCTTCGCTCTCGGGGAAGCCCTTGATAGATTCAATGGCTTGGTTTACGTACTCTTCTGCCAGAGCACGTGTTTGTTCTAATCCATCACTTTGAGAGACCAGTTCTCGAGCCTAAATTATGTCAGCTGTTGTGTAACCCGATGCCCTCAGTCTAACTTACCCTTGCAACATCACCATTCTCAGAGAACTTCCTCCCCACCAAAGACCCAAGCTCTTTATTATCTTTCCATGCAAACAAGAGTGGTGCAGTCGCAAGTCCTAATTCTAAATCTGCTCCAGCTGGCTTCCCCAATTCCTCCTCAGAAATAGTGTAATCTAACATATCGTCTACCAACTGGAAGGCAAGCCCAATATTCTTTCCGTACATGTATGCTGCCTCGACCGTCGTCGCGTCTGAGCCTCCAAGTAGAGCAGCTGCCCGGCAAGATTTGGATATCAAACTTGCAGACTTGAGGTAGGTTTTTTGAAGATAGTAAGTGATGGCATCCTCCGTCCATACCGGATTCTTCTCATCCTTGGCAGTATTCTTCAATTGCATAAATTCGCCCTCCACAAGATTTGCGATGACGGTAGCGAGAAGCTCAGTGACCTCTGCGTCGCGTAACCGGGCAAGTGCCACAGAAGCACGGCTTAAAAGGAAATCGCCTGCTAGTACTGCCATTTTATTACCAAACTCCAGGTTCGCTGACGGAGCGCCTCGTCGAGCAACAGAATGATCAATGACATCATCGTGGAGTAATGAAGCAGTGTGGATCAGCTCCGTGATCTCGGCAAGTCGTCTTTGCGAAGGGAGGATGTCGCTATCGCCGACCGAATATATGGCGTTGGGACCTTGGATGGGATTCGTTGATTGAGACAGAGGATTGGCGTCTGAAAGTATTGATATCGGAGAGATGGAATGGTCGATATCTAAGGGCCTCTGCTGGGTACTGTATCGAGGAGATTTGGGAGCCAGCGCTGTGGCTCGAGACATCAAGAGAACTATCATGGGCCGAACGTGCTTCCCTTCTGCTTGCGTGTAGTATTTGGCAACTGTGTTGAGCGAAGGGTGTCCCGATCCAAGCAGCTGTCGTAGATTGCCAGTCAGGAACTTCATCTCCTTGGCCACCATTCGCAATGGGTCGATTCCTGTGTTGCCATGAGCTCGAGCAGCAGCGCGTGCTACTGCGGCATGGGTGATAACATTGGAGGCAACCGAAACCGCCTGTGCCCAAGGTGAAAACCTCCTTCGCGTAGGATGCTGATAGGTGGTAGTCTGAGAGGGCTGCAGCTTTCGTTGGACAGCCAATTGACACCTGGAGGAGGTTGTATATAGCTGGGTTCTCAAGGCGGAGGGGTGGCTCAAGAGCATCGAAGCTCTACTCGTCTTGATTTTCATATCCCTATTATCTCTCCTTCGAAAATCGGAGAATCCTTTCCAAATAGAAATTGCTGAAATGATGCTGCTGAAGCTGCCTCTACGCCATCAAAAGAAGGTATGCGGGTGAGTTTTGTATAGTCTCCAGCTGACTACTTCGTAGACGGATGAGGACTTGTCTTGTGTTCGATCGGAGCTTCCCGAGGGCATTTTTCTCGGGTAGAGGATCCCTTGCTTATGGGCCGTAACCTTACGTTCGAAGTGGTAGGTAGCCATACGGAACTTTTACATAGCGCATTGTCGGAGCTTAAGAAGTCCGACCAATCGATTTCGCGATGTCAGTTCCATCTCGAGCTTCCAGAAACCTGCCAAACCCTCCGCCGACAATGACATAACAACATCGATATGGTACTGCTCACAATGACCGCGGCGATCGTGGAGGCTCTGCGGAAAGTTCAGAGCCGCCCTGATCTGGAAGAGGAGAGTCCTCAATCTACCACCGACCAAGCTCTGCTAGAGAGAGAAGAGGGCAGACAGGAGAAGGAGGGGGAGGACAAAAATACACCAGGAGTGGGCGACGCTACTACAGCTAAAGGGGGAATGGAATCCTTGGATAAACCGCATACCTTCCCTTCACCAAAGTTATTGGCAGAAAGCGTGGAAGAAGCCCTCGGAACTGGGAAGGCTGCCGAACCTCCCTTGTCAATCCCAGAGGTTGGAAAGCCGATCACCCATGAGCAGATCATCGACCTCTCGAAGGACATGAAAAGAAGGGGACTAGAGCCATACCAATTAGAAGCTTTGCTCAAAGGCGCCAGGGTCTTCGTTCCACCTCCACCTCCAAAAGCAGAGCCTGTCAGTCGCTAATCTTTTCTTGATTTTGCAATATCCTTCACCTCACCTTACAGACTCATTCTCTCCAAGTCATGCTAATCCCGTCTGCTGCAGACTTCGGAATATAAAGCCTTAATGTCCCGTCTTCGCCGGGAAGAAGAAGCTCGCTCATATGAAAGAATGACGAATCCTCCACCTTCTATGGAAACCTTTGCACAACGATTCCCCTATTCTTCTGCCGCACACGCCTTTTCCTCGAATCAGCAATCAATGATGTCGAAGGAAACGGAGGATGATGGTGTTACATACGCAGATGTCAATCGTCAGATGGCATTAATCTTGAATGTACTGCTGAGTATTGTCGCATGCTCGGCAGCTATTTGGATCGCGGCTAAGTGGTGGAGCACACCTGCAAGGCTAGCCTTAAGTATGAGTGGAAGTCTCTTGGTTGGCATTGCAGAAGTCGTGGTGTATTCCGGCTATATTCAGAGAATTAGTCAGGCGAAGGGAGAAGCAGCACGTTTGAAAGAAGTAAAAGAAGTCGTGAATACATGGGTCGTTGGAGCTGGAGAAGAGATCCGCGAGACTATCAACGATGAAACTATGACCCCAATCAAGCCAAAAGAAGACAAAGGAACGGCACGGGCACGCTTGGCGACTAAGCACAAAGCTCAATGAAACCAATGGCTTTCAGCAATATGATAGCTATGTCTAACTTTGTTCATAGCTCCCTGCAGCTAACATCCCCACTTTCATACCTGGCGCAGCTCTACCGAGGTATTATAAGACTCAATCAAGGTTATAGGCAGCCCGGTTCTAGAGTTCAAATCCAGGAATATGTGATAGGTCAAGCAAATACGCTTCCAGCCCAACACATCGCTCAAGCTGGAGTTCCTCCGCCCTCATATCAAAGCTCAGAAGGAGAACTTGGTCGAGCAGTTGGCCGGCGACTGATGCACAATTGGTGATCAGCACAATACGTTGTTTATGGAAGAGCTACGGAACTATGCAGTGCATTTTCCAACAGTTAGATATTCACCTAGATAACTGGGCATAGGATTTGGCCCATGATAAGAAAAAGCGGACAGATTTGCCACTGGCGGACGGAACAAGGTAATTGTTGATGGCCAAGAAAGGTTATTGGGTGGTTATATAGCTGATCAAAGTTAAAATCACTATGCAGATTATATAATGTCGATTTTAAACAGAATCATACCCGCTTGGTTCTCAACAAATTTATATAGTACGCCGGTAAGGTCCTCATCTCCCTTGACCTCTACTTATATACAACAAGCAACTCATAGAAGAAATAATATTTGAGAAGTTCTCTTGCCCCTTATCCACCATCCTAGTGAAAGGCTATGGGGAAAATGAATCCGAACCAGAATAAGGTGCCTTCTAATCCCAAGAATAAATATCAATCTACCAACGCTCCGTTCAGGGCAAATTTCTGGGGGAAATTTGCTCTGACATTCTCTACAGAATGCATCGTTGGGTGGGTAAGGGTGGGGGGTGCTTGATAGAGATTGAAACTAGGATTGGTAGATGTTGGGGTTTGGTTTGGATTTGGGGAGAGGAAGGAGAATAGGGGGCGGGATGAGTGCGTGAGGGCTGTAAGAACAGAGCATATCCCCAAGCACAAGGTGTAAGAGTGAATGAAAGCGAAGAAGCTGTTTGACTTGATGGTTTCCAATCTCCTCCGCAGAATGGTTTGAGCCTTCTTAAAAGCTCAGGAGGCTATAGACAAGACAGATTTCCGTCAAATCCAGGACAATTGGAAGTTGCTCCATGTATTGTGCGCTCCCAAAGGCTGTCCATAGCGCTGAGGAGTAGACAGACATTGGAGTTCTGCGATGGCGGAGTAGTGAGGTGCGTCAATGGCACAAAGTTGTCAAACAAAAAAGATGTGTAGAATAGAAGAAGAAAACCGAAAAAAACTCTGGATCATTTCACGACCTGAAACCGAACGTGACACGTGGCGACCTGTGCTTGTTTATGTCAAGGATCTCAACCGTACAGTTGAATAGCTCAAATAACATCCTGGCGCTCAACCAATCATATTCAAGCGGTTTTAGCTCGTGAGCAACATCATTTCAATCGGAAACAAACTTCTCTAACAAACCCTTACAGACTTGGGAGAGCGCCAGACTGAAGTCAACTTCAGAAATGCCATCTGGAGGCACTGTGTTCGATCCACAGAAACCGCAATCATCTGCGACTTGAGGATCACCTCAAGTTAGAACACTTCTCTTTTTTTTTGTTGTGTTCCCGACTTAGCTTGTTTTCCAGTGCGAGCAGAGGTGGGGGGGCATGCTCTTTTCAGTATTCAATAGTAATAAACGCACTAAAGTGAGTGTACTAGACATATGGTCTTATGGATTATACGAACAGAAGAACAGCTTCTGCCCAGTTACAAATCAGGCCAGGCTGGTGGAAAACTGCATGTCGTGCACACAGTCTCTCTCGCTTAACAAAACCGCATGGAGAAATGCTTGTTTCAAAGGTTTTGTTGCACGTCGTAATTTTGAAGTTCCCGCAGTTTGGTACGCTTGTAGACGCTTGTAGGCTTGTGCTGCGTGGACTGTTAGAGAAAGGCGGGGTAGCTCTGTACCTGACTCGCTGGGCTGGGTCATAGCTTTAGTTGGGTAGGGGTCAGCTTTGGACAAATAGCAAATCATAGTGCTGTGTAAATTGCTATTGTCAGCAGGATGAAGTAGGAAAGAAACGGTAATTGTCAGAGAATTTTGATATAAGGTATTTGGAATGGTCATCAATAAATATATACCTAGCTTTAATATAAAAATGGCCATCTACCAAACTGGCCGGAATACTAATAGAATATTTGTTTGCAATACTCAAAACTTGAAGATCCTTTTATCATGCAACACTGATAATCTATTCAGAACTCCTATTCGTTACTTCTCTAATCATATCATATCCTCAGCGCTCTATAATATGGATATTCCAACAACCACTACTCGCAGAGGCATTCGGCTAACTTGTCTAATTTTGTCTGCTATCGCCCACCGCAGGGAGTTCCTGGAGCCTGCTCGCAAATCTGATTTCATCCTGGATGAGGACGATTGGCGGACGGTTAGGATAGTGGAGCTTAACAGTGGCTGAGAGGTTTTGAGATGGGATGGATGTCTGCCACTTTGGCGGGGTTCTTGTCAGCAGCGGACTTGACGATTTGAAATCATTATCTTGTGAATAAACAGAAATGAGATAACGAACCAGTATATCTGGCCAGAGAAGATGCTCGCTATGTTCAAATATCGATAGCTCCATTAGCGGGCCGAAGAAATTAAACAAATGACTGCAACGACTTAAGAGCTACCAAATAGAAATTCATATCATCAATTTACAGAGCCAACCAATATTAAGTAAAGCTATCGAAATAGCCAAGCAAGCATTTTGAATCCTCTTTCCCAGTGTATTGCATTCCTAAATATGTCCGACTATCGGCAGCAGATGGCTAGGATTGCCTTGCATTCTCGCTACGCTAAAATCAGGACAAGAGCGCCAATGAAATCTAGAACAAATCTTTACTAGATTGAAGGCCAATAAGAGCGCCAATAGTGATAATTAAGCCAACAATGGATGATCGGCCATTGGGTGTTGGCCGCTCTTACTCTCGCTCTGTCAACATCTGATCTGCTCGGCTCGCAATTAGCTGTCAAGCGAATTTCTATATTCAACTGCGCATACATGAACGCTATACAGGCTAGTCTCTTGAAACAAACAATTATCAGTCTACCTTAAGGACCATGATATGGCGTCCTTCTTTGAGAGGGCTCGTTCGGGTTATACTACGGTTTTGTGCGAGAATTGAGGAATGATAACTTGTGGTAGGCTAACAAACAAGGCAAAGACTTCCCGCATGATTTCCATACCACGGCTGCCCTTGCTGACTCCATCTTCGTTGATTTGTGTCGTCTTTAGCAAGTTCGTCTTTCGTGACTAATTGTGGATTATGGACGGAATAATAAGGCAAAGAGCTAAAATCCAGCCTTTTGCTCCTATCCGACTCCCCCACACTTCAGTGATCCACCACCAGGCTTGTTCAACTGAACTTCTACCCACAGCCATCTATTAAAACACCCATAATCGTCGCCATCTGCGAGATGCATATAGGGTTGGGATCCGCAAACCAATTAATTTCGAACGATCCTGATCTCGCTTCCATGCATCGCCCACAAAGCAATTCGACTCGACCTCAGTAGTAAGGCACCAAGCGTCAGCTCCAATTCTCTAGCTGGCCTTCCACCCAAAACAAAGGATAAAATACAAAGGAGAAGAGATTTACAACGAAGATGTACCCAGCGATAAGCTATTGAAGCTCGAAGACACCAAATGCACTAGAACAAGGAAAGAGGTGCGAGAAGAAACCCAGAAGGGCCGAAGAGGAGCATAAAGGAAAGAATTATTGTGCGTCAGATACCTCAGTGTCGCTGTATCAGTAGCAACTCCGGCTCTTGTAGTGGCTACGAACAAGAACCTATACTAGGCAGCCGATAGAGAAGGCCACGAACCCCCTCCCATAACACCACAACAGTATGCATTACCTATATTAGATGAGTGAGTGGCTGATATTTCTCCTCCAGAAGCAATGCTCAAGGACAGAGGCAATCTCACCCACAACAGACAGAGAATGAAATGACTAGTATTCCGGGAACACAAGACATGTCTTGCTTGCAATGATATAAAATGCGACCGATGTGAGCAACAGAAGCAACCTTGCTAGCGATTCAGAGAGGAGTAAGGAATTTATAAATCCGAAACCCTAAGTTCTCTAAAAATATAATATATTTGCAGTTGATTCAACGACACACTCGCCAGTGTCAACATTTTGAACGAGATTAAATAATTCCACCCGCAATGCAAGACGTTGATGCTCCCCAGAACATTGTTACCTTTGCTGGAGACAGCTATTGTTAAAACAAATGTGCAATTAATCATTTAGTCCGAAGGGGACATTTTCGTCTAGTAGAGTTTTCACTTTTTCAGGTAAGTATTCATTCTTTTTTTCTACATTTAATTTATAGTACTGTATATTGAAAGTTGCTTAGAAAATACCTTCCGAACCGGTTTGAGTTAGCAAAGGTGAAACATTTATTTCTGGGAAACGCAATAACTAGTATAGAGGAACTTTTATTGGTTTTGGGAATCTGTTCGCTAGGTTTACAATTACCAACTCCAAGCTAGTCTCTAGTGTCTATGAAAACCCCTTTATAGCTACTCTTAAATTCGTAGAATTCCTACTTAATTCGGTACAGTTCAACCTAGTTAGTATAAGTCACATCCTATAGAACCTAGCATCTTATATGGTTATTGCCTTCATAGAAGCTTAAACCACAGTATCCTATGCTTTATATAGTGTAAAGTTGTACTTTACTTCTAGAAAACGAGTTATAGGTATAGAAGATAGCTAAACTTTCAACTGTCTACTAATCATGTGACCATTCATCAGGTCATTCATTGGAACTGGATCATCCATCACCTAGTAGATCCGTTCCACCCCACTCTTATGGAAATCTCCTCACAGGTACATATATTCAAATAACACCATACATTCTATCCAATCAGAATCCGAATTAGTGTAGGGGTTGTAAGTTCTTCCGTCTCCAAAGTCACATCATTCCCAACTAACAATGTATTTACAGAACATAATCCGCTTTCAAGTCTCTCGTTTGAGTGCTAGGCGCCGGATAGCCCCGGGTTCGATTCCCGGATTCGGAATTCATTCAATTGATAATTTTTTGGTTCTTTTTAATTTGGTGTTGGATAGGAATTGACACGGGAAGTGGTTGAGATGTGCGGATCATAGACTAGAAAACTTTGACTGGATATTTTTGGCCCCACTTTAGGCTACCCCACAGCTAATTGAAGCTTCTACTGGCTGAAGACCTTTTCAACTGTGAGGCGACTTTTAGACAGATTGAGTAGAGATTTGGATTCGTGATATTTGGCATTGTTAATGAAGGCTTATGAACCTTGCTTTTATCATTAGCTCTATAGGCAAAATTGTATAACATATAGAGCGCTATCCTAAGGGTTTTAGCTATCTAGAAAATTTCCTAACTTGCCTAATATATCGATGAGGATTAGTTGCCGGTGGTTAAATTTTAGTTTTACTTCATTTAACCACTTGCTGTTTGAATAACACTTTATGTTCTCACTCTAAGAGTTCCCGTTGAAATTGCATCCTTTGCTACGTATAAGTGTTGACGTTGAACTTCTACAGTCTCCAAATTTATTCGTCCTTATAATGGGCATTATTGTAAAATTTTCTATATTTGAAATGAAAGCAGACTCCCTTCCTACTTGCATTCTCTTTTACACTCGAAAATCATAACTTTTGCCTTCTATGGATGAGTTGAACATCCTAACGAAATCCTTCCCGCCCCAAGCTATACCTAACACTCTGGTTTAGATCTCCAAACTCCCCTCCATAACCTGTACCGCCTTCCCACTTAAAACGACCTTCTCAATTCCCTTCTCTCTTCTAGTCACCTCAACAGATATCTCATTCTTCCTTCCCATCTCAACGCCCTGCTCGAAAGCATACCGAAAAACGCCGCTTCCCTGTTCCCTCTCGCCCAGAAAGCACCCAAGCCCACTACTCGCACTTCCTGTTCCCGGATCCTCTCTCGTCCCAAACATCCTCGTGCGGTATTTCTTCCTCCCAAACTCATCTTCCCCTTGAGCCACAAAATACATCGTACACACTAACCCATTTCTCCATCCCTCGTCCAGGATATTTGGGTTCCACGTATCCTGGTTCAAATTACCTCCATTTCCTAGCGTTTTCACTTTTATCAAATCCTCTAGGCTGGGGAGTTGGACGTAGATGAAAGACATCCCGTTCACGATACTAGCGACGGGGTGAGGTGTGAAAGACGTGAGAGGACAGAGTATGGTGTGGGCATGGAGATGGTAATTGAATGGGATTTGTGCTTTCACGACATTTGTCTCGCTGTCATATGATATGGGTATCGGGCCGGCCTTCGTGATGAGGGTGTCGACTTCCTCGTTGAGAATTTTCAGCAGATACCATGATGTACCAACAGTTGGGTGCCCGGCGAATGGGACTTCATTAAGGGAGGTGAAGATGTCAATGGTGCGGGTTTTAGAAGGATGGATGGGGATGTGTAGGAAGACGATTTCCGAGAGATTGAATTCGGAGGCGATAGACTGTTTTTGGGCTTGAGTGAGGTGTGTGCCAGACTGAACTGTGATTATTGCGAGAGGATTTCCGGTGTATCGAGTGGTGGTGAACACATCAAGGGTTTTATAATTTAGGGAAGTCATGTTGAGGCCTTATGGTAGTGGGCGCTAAAGGATTGTTAGCTAACAAAAAAATTTAGCTTGAGATCAACTATTACTTTTCCAAGGCAATTTTATTGATTAGAGAATGCCGATCCTATTGTTAAGCGAAGTTAAGCCAAGGAATTCAAATCTCATTAGTTTTGGTGATGACAATTGCCAACACACTCGACTCTAAATGCTTCTGGTCGTACTGTTGGGACAGGACGAGGAAACTTTTGGGTACTGTTTAGGAGTAAACACAGCTTCGCGTGTTGGATATTTCAATTGATTTAAATACATGAGGATGGGTTTGCAGACTTTATACCTATCCAATTCTCCGAGGAGCAAATGTACTCGAGATCGAAAACCCGGGTGGATAGGCCTCTGATTCATTCGACCCGACAAAAGCGTCCTTATAGCAACGCCCTTACGGATATCAGTTATTTTGATATTTTCCCCACTTTCGTATTCGTGTGCAGGGGCACGTCAAGACAAGGATAAACTTTTGGTTGTGGCTGTGGATTCCATCGATTGGTAATCCGCCTAAACACTCTATGCACTTTATAGACTTGAGCTTTGAAATCAATAGAAAAGTAGGTAAATAATTCTTAGCCATGCGAATCATGAAAAAGCCGAGATAGCTAGTGGTTGTAGAAAATAGGAGAAAGGGTCCGTTATATAACTGAATTACATGCCCTAGTCACAGTCCAACGCTATCTCAAGCCAGATGTACTCCGCACATCTTTCGCAATTGATTTGAGGTCATCATTTTCCACAAGCGTATTGTCATTGCCTTCCAAAGCTATATGCACCATCGCTATCGCAAGATCTTCTTGAAAAATGGCGTTGGCTACCTTGCCAATTATATAAACTCTGAGAATAGCACCCTGGGGTTGTACAAATCCAGGCCGAATAATGTGGATGGACAGTTTTGTAGATGATGTATCTTTGCTTAATTTCAACAGGGCATTTTCCAACGTAGCCAGTGCTTCCGGTAATTATAACCTTCATATCGGCAAGTGTGCCGAAGGACGTAGCGGGTTAAGGATGCAGAGAAGAAGTGTGTACATCATATATTTCCTACAATATCAAGTCTAGAGTAGACATATATATATATTATCTCTCTTGAAGCGGGCAAACGAGGCTCAGGTCGTATTACACCGAAGCCGGTAAAAGAGCGGGCACGGAACAATACCTGATCCGATTTGATAGTGGCATTCCGAGCCGGCACCACTAAGAAAGGTAGCCCCATTATTATTTTTGATGTTTATTTATCAGATTTCTTGTAGTTTCTGTATATGTACCTCAATGTCAGTCAAATCCACACCAGAATATCTTAGCCTTACCAACTACCAACTCATTTTCTCGAAATCTAGGGACATAACTACAATACAACCATGCGAGTTAATCTTACTAGCTAGGGAAATATTCCTGGCTTTTGTCTTTGAGACTGATGAAATTGTTCCAATTGGACAACTTCTCTTCAACAACGGCGATATGCGCACAAAGGGCCGCTTCGATGACGAGCTCGTTGACTTCAAAATTTCTTCTCGTGCCCGCAACGTAGCTTTGCCAGCCCTGTTTGGAAGAGACTTGCCTGAGCTCTTTTCCTCCACTTACTCGACCCTCCTGCAACGCTGATTTTATTGGATTCAACGACTAGTCAAACAGTGAACAATGTCCTGTGTCCCGATATCAACCTCAATTTCACAGAAGGCGATACTATTCTAGATCGAGCATTTGCAATTTCCGAATATCCCAAATCTCTCCTCTAGATAGCATCGCTTACAGTTGCTGTTTTGTGCAAATAATATGCCCCTTCGAAATTAGCTGCACTGTTGACGGAAAGTGATTTGTAGCTATTGTCACGTGCCGAATTACGGAGAGTATCTCTTCATCCCTTGGGCATTCTGTCAACAAGGTATCTTACTCAAGCCAGGCCGGATTCCTGCTATCTAAACCTTCTTGACAAAGCTGAAAGACTTTTCATTGACAGGAGGATAGAAATTATTTTGCCTATGTCACGGGCGAACTTGTTGCTATTACAGTGTCTCGCTGCTGCTGCATAGTTAAGAAACCGAGAGGATCTTATCAACTCTAGGCATCTTTGGTTGTATTTCTCCTTCACGAATAGGTTCTCGGAAATACTACACAATAAAAGCAACTACTCAGCTGCCGGAGAAGACAACCGGTTGCAAATCTAGAGGTAATTTCTAGTAATCCTCTAGCATACGGCCTCCTTTACAATAGCTTAAACTCATATCAATTTTAGCCTCAAGTTAACCAAATTCATTATAGACTTTCACCGTTAATTCCCTAAGATCAAGGAAATGTCTGGAAATTTGTATGAGAGGCATAAAGACTGCTCAGTACTTGACTATCAATATGTCCCTCACTTGAGTGTGAGTCCACCATTATACAATATTTCAGACACGAAAATGGCGCTGTAATGATTGAAGAAATTAACAGTCCGCGCTCAAGAACCCATCATTCCTATATAGGCAAGGCGCTTAATTCTTCGAGTTTTGGATAATCTAGCGCCACTTAATTCCTCCTAAGGACGTTTCAATGACGGATATTATGATACGATCTAGCCAGTTCCTCGTCTCTTCGACTAAGGTGGTTGTACCACAATTGTAACAAACCCTGATTCTTGGTGATATCAAAGTTGACTTCGCCCAACAGGAAGCGAATCCGATACCCATAAGCTACCGGCCAGTCCAAAACATCGCAATGCGCGGCACTTGAATCGCATAGCCAGCGCCTTGCTAACTTTCCATCGTGGGATTACGGTGATTTCTATATTTAGAAAAGTTGGCGGTGTAGACGGAAGTAATTAATTACCCACACCACTGACAATGTTCCAAATTAGTACGAAGGAATGTTAGTTAGTGAAGGGGAAATGCAAAACTCTCAACTGGAATGCCCAAATCTTAAAAGGTACAGTTCTCGGTGACACACGAATGACAGTTTCTCCATGTGGAACATATCACGTGGTTGTAAGAAGGTCGTAGTATGCTTAAAAACAGCGCGCGGGAGATTGCGGGAAAAGAATAACCATAAGGGGGAAGAGCTGCAGATAATTATGAGTAAACTTGAAACAATAACCCTGTTGACTTGATTTTCAAGCCTTTGAGGAGAAAGAACACATAGGTGTTATCTGCTAGTGTAACGTGCCACATCATCAAACTTGAGTTCGAATGCGCCGAATCATAAAGAGGAATCCAGTTTGCCAGCCTACAAAGAGCCAGCATACCATTTATTCTTCTTTTGACAAAAACCACCTTCTAAAAAGGCTTAGAGAATCATATAATTTCCGTCACTCTAATAAAAAAAACAGGGCCTCTACACCCTTTTCATAGCATAATTTCAGAAATAAGAAGCACCATGCGATCTATATGGAGATATAGGCCCAACCCTTTTAGGAGGGAGAGACCAAAATCAGAGTAATACAACGCCCTACCACCCCCAACAGACTCTCCACATCCAAAACCAGACGAAAAGGAATACTTGAAACCAAGAGCTAAATGCGAGCAGACAGACAGAAATAGTTAATAAGATTGGCATTGTCATAAGAGCTACTAACCATTACTCACACCTCTTCCCAAATAAACATTTCGACTATACCACATCCATCCCATTTAAAACGTAGCACAGCATCAGCACTTCAGATTCTACCCCCATTCTTTCCGATCGTGTTCTTCCTAGCACGATAAACACCCCCGAAGCTATCGCGCGGCTAAAACGAGCGCATAAAAAACAACAAACATAAAACACCTGCGTTGTACAACTTACAGTCTCAACCAGTAACTCGAGGAGTCTCCCCTCCAATAAGCTCCTGTCCCACGGGAGAAACACCCCAGTAGCATATTGGTCTAGCAGAAACCGCGAAAGCACCCCCGTGGTCTCCCGCAAGAGAAAGGTATGCAGGAACAGAGAACGAAGAAAAAATAAGAAATAAATTATGTGGTAATGGGAAGTTCCTCGTCGTCAATTTTTTGGACGCGGTGGTCCCTGCGTGAGTCGGATCAATCCCGGGATCGCCTGGGTTTGCTCGCCTCCCCTACCTCTAGCCCGATTAGGAAGATCATAACAAACTAGATATGCTAGACCGCGTCACAGCGTACTTTCCCGGTTTCGAGCTTCGCGCTCTTTTTCATGCGTTTTTCCATCTGTTCTTTGCTTTTTTCCTCGAGGGTCCGGGACGGTCCAAGAAAACAGTCATAATGCACAAAACAGTTATTGAACTTTGAAATTTTTGTGTCATTGATGTGTGGTATAAGTACAATACATCCTCTGCTCCAGCCCTAGCCATAGTTCATCCATTTCCATTCCCATTCCCACCGCCCTTCCACATCCTGTACAAAGCGATGACACCGTCCTTGATCAGGCAGGACATGTTGAGAAGCGGTTACTTCCTGCCAAACCGTACAATTCACAACCCAGTCATAACATAACAAGCCAAGCAAAGTCAATCCAGACAAGTACCAGATTCGCCGCCAAAACAATCATAACAGCAATCGTGTAATCTACCCCAATTCACGTCGCAATATACTCCCCACCAACGCCTGTATAAACAATCAAAGAGAAGACATTAAATGGTGCACTGTTTATGCCTTCTTCGGCGTGGCCTTCTTAGGTGCTGCCTTTTTCTTGGGGGCAGCCTTTTTTGGCTTTGCGGCTGGCGTCTTTGGTGTGGTCTTGGTGACACGCCCAGACTTGGTCTTGCCTAGTACTGCTGGCTTGTCGACAATAGCGGGAGCCTGTGATGTGTTAGGAATGGAACAGTTGCAGATGGGACGAAAAGAAGACTTACAGATTTTGGTGCGGCAGCCTTCTTAGGCTTGGCTGCGGCCTTTGGCTTAGCAGCAACCTTCGCCTTGGGCTTGGAAGCAGGCTTTGGTTTGGTAGCAGCCTTGGTGGTCTTGGACTTTGCAGCTGGAGCAGCCTTCTTTGCGGACGTTGACTTTTTCGCAGCGGGCTTCTTCTCAGCAGCCGCCTTCTTCTCGGCGGGCTTCTTCTCGGTAGTCTTGGGCTTTGCGACAGCCTTGGGCTCCTTCTTTGCAAGCTTGGTTCCTCCGGAGCTTCCTGGGGTTGGGTGTTAGCGATTGAAAATGAAGTTTGCACGAAAGTCATACCTTTGGGTTGAGCAAAGACACCCTTCTCGACACCAGACTTTAGAGCTCTATTGAAGAGGGAGTCGAACATGTTGTCGGCGGCGTTGATCTTGTTGTTGGCCTTGACATACTTCTTGAGTGCGCTGCGGCTGCGGAGGAGTAAGTTATTTATCGCCAGAATAAGTAGACAACGCGCCAAATTAGAGCTCGAGATTCGAGGTCATGACGTGGAGTGAACCGTACCTGGATCCATTGCGCTGGTTAAACACGTCAGTAAGAAATATAGAGCAAAAGGGGAGGTCCAACATACGTCTTTGAGGGTGGTGATGGCATCTGTGATCATGTCTGCAGCGATGCGTCAGTAAACGTCCCCAGCATAAATTAAAAGCTACCAGTAGCTGCAGGAGATGTTCGCGACCAGGTATCTCCACTCGCGATTGTAATGCGACGTTGTGGTGTTGAAGACATAGCTTACCTTGATAACTGGCGGAGTGCTCAGCGGAAGCGGCCTTAGCCTTAGTTCCGGATCCCTTTGGAGGCATTGCGAGGAAGTGATGTGTTGTAGGAGTAAGAACAAATAAGAACCGAGTATCGACTGATTGGAGAGAGGGCTGGATCAATTAGTCGTGGTGGTGGTTGGTTGTCGAAAAAGTCGCGGGAGGTGGATTGGAGGGGAAGACAAAAAAGTGACCAAACTCGTGTCGAGGGCGGGGGTCTCTGTTTATGTAGGTAGCGAGAAAGCTGCTGGTTGATCTGGGAGCATACGCCCAAAAACCTCGAGCTAAACCTAATCCAGCGAAGGTTTAATCGGCGGATTTCCTGACACACAAACGAGGTGAAATTTTACCAAGTTCCAAGCGTCTTGATTGGTTGAATATACAACAAGACGACATGCGCGATCAGCAGACCTCGATCTGCCACACCTTGCAATCCGCCCTCCCCTCTTTCTTTCTCCCACACCAGAATCGCACGGAATTGCCAACTCATCCGACTTGCTGCCTGCATGAAGATGATTCACATCTCTCTGCGTCTCCAAAAGCTGTCCCCAATTGCCTTTGCCATTCCCGAGTATCCTTGAACTTCTTGCATAGTGTTGAAGGCATCAAGTCGCGAGATCGGGTAATTCGACAAGACAACCCGTTTCGATATTGGTGACTATCTCATCTTATCGAGCCTTACAAAGGCTAGCTTTTGGAGCTTGGGTAGCTCTTGATGTCTATTCTCTGATTTTTCTATTTTAAAGTATGCAATTGCGTTGTGTTTTGGGTAAATCCCTCGAGAAGTGCTGGTTGGCAGATTCCAAAAAAAATGAAGCCATCGCGATCTCCGGGTCATCCCCAACAAAGTCCCCTCATAAATTCACCACACCATTTTAAAATCTTCTGGGTAGCTCCGATCGTATCAATGGATCGACAGCCTTAAGTTCTTGCATTTAAATAGTGTTTTTATTGTTTGTGTGGACAGTTCTGGGACGGATTCGCAAAGTCTGGTTTTTGGGTCGCGAGATTTTTGCGACCGGCACGCGAACCTGCAAACACAAGGCTCTTATTTCTTAACACCACGTAATTCCCCAGGGTCTATACTTTCAAATCTTGTTGCTGTGATATCATTAGACTTTTCGAGTAACTCGTCTGAATGTATTTCGTTGTTAGACAAAAGTTATGATGGCATTTATTGTGGTCGTCGAGGCAGCTAGGTGCGTATCTCGACCGTCAACACAACATCATGGAACACATCACTACAACGCACTAGAGGTATCAAACTACTATTATTTTCTGTTTTCATACTCTCCTATCATCAGGTCAACTTTCTGTAGCTGAATTATAGCTGTACAGATTGCTATGATAGCTTCTCCCTCATCACTATGTCTGTGTCTGTTTAACTAGGCAAGCACGTGTCTCAGGTATGAACACAGCATCTTATATCTCAACTCTATAAACTGCCAGGCACTCGAGACTCCGCTAATTAATTACTTTCATGAACAATTACATTTCTATGTGCTCAAACGAGACAATTTTCTCGTTTGAAGAAAGTCATGATGGATTTTCGCACAGCGCCCCAAAACCAAGGTCGTCGGCCAAATCGCGTCACTTGACCAACAACAAAGAGCCTGGTTATTCAATTTCATGATTCAAGCCTTCCTGCACAGCTCTCTACCTCATAGATCCTCGCGATACAGGTGTTCTGTAAGTTTCCGCCTCACTTTAAGTCTGTTTGCCTCGCGCTTTGCTATGGCACGACTCGCATCCGATACGACTGCGCGACCGGTAGACTTCAGTCCTTGGTATTGAGGCTGATCCAACCAATGTTAATACTAAGATCCTTGCCGTACATTTAAAAACAATACCGTTCAAGGTTTATACTCCTTTTGATTTTGGCACCTGGTAGTTAGACAGCATTGGTGTTCGTCCCAAGGTCGGGCATTCTGGAGATCGCAATGAGATTAGCATCCTGCTCATCAAACTATCCGCAACGTACGAATTAATCCACTGTAAAAGAAGGGAAACTCTACATGCTGTATAGCATTCCTTCCAATCAACTATTCCAATTTTATCTTCGTTGCATCTCGTAGTATAAGCGCTGGCGAGTTGGAGATCTGCGCCTCAAGCGGCGCACGAAGGCAGGGATGAGCGGAATCCTTCTTCCAAGAATAAACTTGCCCTCATAGTGAGCTTTTATTCATAATGAACGGTATAGAACTTGGCGCGGCTCATGCAAAATCCATTGTCGTAAGCTGTACTAATCGAAACCCTGCTAAATGTGCCCACCACTTGTGCCATTTTTAGCCTAAAGTACGTCTAAATTTTTCTTTGTCCTCTCTTTTAAAAGATTTTGTCTAATGAGAAATGCGAGCCCTAAACATAAAGCTTTAGGGCACTTTACTTTCTATCCCATCGCTTCCATGTTCAAGAAATCTAACTTATGTTGTGGATCGCTGCACCCTGACACAACGGCCTTTATGAGGGGTGACTAATAGTCACATTCCCATTCCCATTCCTAATTGAACACCTTGTCTCCAATTTAGTAGAACTAACTACTTCCTCAATGGCCTGTCGTTCTTCTGCGCGTTGATATAAAATAGCACGAGCATCTTCAGAGCCAGTCATTGACAAACTCGCACCCTGTTGCCATATGCGCCATGCCTTGTGATGTAGGCCACCCAGCTACTAGAAGTAGCCCCTCTTCAATTCCACTTCTTTATTAGGCACGTATTCCTAGAGGCAGGAAAAATTAATAAAGCAATTGGGTAACTAGAAGACAAAGGACTAACTACACACTGATCGCTCCTTTCTAAAAGCTGTCCACTAGACTTGGGCTTTCGCATCTTTGATTAGTCTTAAATGAGCTATAGCGTGGCCTATTCTATCTCTTTTTTCCCGACTCTCTTAATTAAAACTTTTCTTGCTTCCATTTTTTTCATTTTCCTTTCACTCTGGGGGGTTTTTTTTTGGCAAGACACAACCCCACAAATCACAATCCTAGACACAACTGAAATTCCAACCCTATTCTCAAGCATCCCTTCAGTCCTGTCTCCGCCCACACCGTCTTTCCCTCCCATCCTCTCTACCACGCCACACACCTTCAACACAAAATTAACTTCCCTTTTCCTTTATAATCACGTGCTACTACACCCCAAACAAGCAACACAGTAGCCCCGCCAAACGATTCCTCACTCACCCCACTCAGCGTTTCTAGCTGTAACGTCCCGCGCCGCATCTAGGAAACTCCCGTTACCCGTCGATTGAAACAGTTTGGATTATGCTCAGTTTTGAAAACGCTTAATCTGTTGTATGATATCGGATGTTTGCATCACGCATGTGCATTTCCCTCTGACCTGTCCTCTGTTCACCAACCCCGGAATGGCCCACTCACTTGAGGGCGCAACCAAGCCCCAGAGAAAAGGTAACAGCTCAAAACCACAGATATGTGTGAAAAAAATAAGCTGCGACAAGGAAAGAAAAAATTCTAGAAAAAGGAGGCGTTACCTAGAAAGGGCTACTATTTTTCGCACCTCAACACATCCGCAATACAAATAACTCTTAGCCACAAAAAAGAAATACACGAAGATCATATCTCAGACTGTGGTCTCGAGTGTTCCAATCCAGTCCATATTTGACCTAAAAACAAACATCCCCCACCATCTCTTCCCATCCCCTGCCCGCCTATCCAACCTCCGCAATAAAAACGTGCGCCCTGCGCTATCCTTCAACCTATGTACCTAAACCCCCATCTATTCATAGCACATCGACAGCAACCGCTTAGATTTAAAGAGAGAGAGAGAGAGGGAAGCTGAGAGCAACAGTCCAGCGAACGAGAAAAGGAGTCATCTAGAAATTTTCTTTGCCCCACACGAAATTGAACCCTATTATCATAGTCAGCCATTTGTTCCATTTCCATATCTCGAGGTTTACGGAGAGGAGAGGGTAAAAACGAAGAGCGAAGAGAAAACATACCAGGTTCGCTATACATATTACACTTGATATGCAGCTGGCTTCCCAAAACCTTCGGCCCACAGAAGAATACACCCGCTTCCGCGGGCGAGTGAATCTTCCGGATGCTCTTAAATACCATATCCCAATTCGGCCTCCCGAAGTTGGTCGGCGCCCTCAGTCCCGTAATGGCATCGCGGTCCGCATTCGCATCGTTAATCATGATATTCGTCGCGTCGTCCACCTTGATCTTGGCTGTCAGGTATGTGTGGATCTCGATGTGGTTGTCCATATCTTGGGCTTCGATCGCGAGGAGTAGGGAGCGAAACCACTCGAAGGAGCCAAAGTCACGACAAATCCAGAAGAAGTAGACCTTGCGGAGGCGGGTCTTCTTCTGGGGGTAGTTCATGCGGTACCAGATAGACTTGAGGATTGAGGCGAAGGGGGTAACACCGATACCGGCACCACAGAGAAGAGCGATTTCAAATTTGAAGACATCCTCGGAGGCGGAACCGAAGGGACCGTCAATGTAGACTCGAGGAAGCACTCGACGGATTGCGGGGTCGACGCCATCGTTACCCCCAGAATTTTGGTTGACACTAACGATTTGGGAACCATCCTTCTTCTCTCCTCTTGGCTTATCGAATTCGCAACCAAGAGTTTTGCCAAGGGCTTTGGTGAAGTCGCCTACCATTCTGATGTGAACTGATATATAGTCCTCCTCGGGCGCGGAAGTGAGGGTGAAAGGGTGATATTGCCAAACAGAGATCTCAGGGCAGCATAAGAAGATATATTGTCCAGCTCTTGTCTTAGTGTTTTCCTTCTTGATTTGAATCTCGCAAACGTTGCTGGGATGTTGGACGACCTTCGAGATATAAGTCTTGTGCTTTCCTCGGATCTCTCTTGCAATTCTCTCGGCAAGGTAAATGTATCCTCCATACATCCAGTACTGCCAAAAGACCCCAATGGCCGTTGTTCCAACGCTGACACAGTAGGGAGCGAAATCGGGCTGAATCATACAGAAAGCACCGTGGATAGACCAAAAGAAGAAGAATACCACGAACATGTGATGAGTGTACCAGAAACGTTCGAAGTTAGCGCGACGCATCTTCTCAACTGAGGTGATGACCATTGCCATGAGCGCAACCAACATGAAATATCCGGTCCATCCAGGCCCAGTGACAAAATTAGCCAGAAGCCAACCACCCATTCCGAGGTTATTCTTGGCCGAGATTTGAGCAAAGTTATTCCAATGAGCAATCGTGTGAACCCATGAGAAGAAAACAATTGACCAAGCTGTCGTCATGTGGAAAGTGATGTTCTTGTCAAACTGTATAATACCATTCAAAGGTGTTTGGCGGGCGAGTGAGATAAGGGTCCTGCACACAGGAAAGAGAATCATAGCAACGTCGAAATGTAATGTCAACGCAGCGGATCTAGCTATTGGGTACGTTATGCCGAAAGTACTTCTCGCAATTGTGAGATTGTCCTTGATCTGGTAATTCATGAAACCGAAGGAGAAAACCATTGCGTGAAGGAGAGCGAAAACGAAGACGAAACTGTCAATATATTAGCATTGGTGTTTCTTTTTAGAAAGCTTACGATTGTACACACATTCTTCTGTAGCCCTCGTTCACCATCCAACGATCGAATCTGTCCCGCGGACTAAGCTCTTTGGGCCGCTCACCACTCATCTCTCCCGACATCAGCATCCTCGTCAACGGTGGCCATCTTGCTCTCTCCGATACTTTTAGCGACCCTGTACTCCTCCGATCGTAACCACCTTCCATATTATTGTTGATGCGACTTCAAGTCGACTTTCAATTGGCCCAGAACCGTTTCTCCTTCTGCTCAAATCTCTCTAAACGATCCGTCAATGTTGTAAAAATTAAAAGGGCAATATCATTCAGAGCCTGCTGAATTGACAGAAGCTCCCGAATGAAAGTATTGTATTCGCAGTGAACGTAGTAGAAGGAGCGTGAGGTAGGAGCCTGCAATGAGACACCAGAGGGGGTTAGCTTGGGTATACCCAAGAGAGGACAGCCAGCCGCAATTAGGGCAGGGAGGATCGACGCCGTGTTTGGCATGATGAAGCAGGACGAAATTAGAATGACAAGCCAGCACCGACTGTGAGAACGCACCTATACACAATGCCTGCACCGGTGGCTTCTTCCAATATCAGCACTTATTAGGAAGGTTGGTAGGTTGCAACGTTCAGAATGCAAAGGAGGAGGAGAGACACAAGAGGAGAGCGGAAAGGAAACGAAAGGGCTCGGCCAGGATTCACCAAATGGGCATAGAGAGGATGATATTCAGACGAAGGGGACGTCACGTTTATGCGAGGGATAGAGGTAGGAAGGGTAGGAATGGCCTGACGGGAGCCGTTCGCAAGTGGGAACTGTCTGAGCATGTAGAATACTCCGTAGTATCATGGATCGAGCACTGTGTGAGGGCGCCTCTTCCGTTGCACTCTATGGTCGGATAGTGACAACAAAGATGGCTGCCATGGGGACCCAGTAAGGGAGGTTGAAGAGGAGATTAGGCCTCTTTGAGGACGGTGTTTGGAGAGATGCTAGGCCTGCTAGGAGTGTTCAACGTTTTCGAAGAGACTTGTTTGGACTTTTGAAGGTGCTGACCCACTGATCTGAGGGGGTTCGAGCCCGGCAACAGGGGCGCTCGACGCTTAGTCTGGCTGAATACAACCTAGAGGCGAATCCCCAGGACTGAGAAGAGCTCGACGTCCATGGTAGCGACGGATCTTGCCCAAGAACCCATGGGAGCCGCGACTCGACTTCAAGTCTGTGCCTCCGATGAGGTGGGAATAAGAAGTTATGATTGGGGGACAGGCTTCTCTACAATGCCCCCAGTCGCTCGCTTAGTTTCAGAGGGTTTCGGAACCAGGCTCTCTGACACGCCGGATATGAGCCAGCTTCAAACTGCGTGTGCAAGCAAGAAAATAAATGCCATCGACAACCCTAAAATATCTCCTCGAAGAATAAAATCTCCGAGTGGGAGGCGTCGCCCTCGAGAATTCTTGCCTGTTGGCTAGCATTTGGTGCCCCCCACATTCGTAGTCCTAGCCGGATCTCAAACTTTAAATGTCATGGGAGGAGAAATCCTGGCGAGAATCCCCTTGCTAAAAGCTCCCTTGCGGCTTCCTCTAAGAGAGGACGTTTCTAATGTTTACATTCCCATCTAAAATCAGACCACCTGAGAGAACCCAGAAACAGTGAAAACCTCTAGCGGAGGGACTCCCAAATATATACTTCCCCCGGGATCCACCTATCCTGAGAAGTACAAAGTACTTATTTGCTTGCCAAGCAACGGCAAGTGTTTGAGGAGGCGCTGGCTTGCCAAGTATTCGACCATTTCCAAAGAAAACAGGAGCTGGGTTTTTGTTTTTGCGGGATAGAATGCCCATGCTATGTTTCTCCCTCCTTTAGCCAAGAGAAACCCAGACAACCCATCAAAGTTCTAAATTCCCATAGTTAAGAGCAGGTGCTACATAAGCACTGCTCCTCAGCATCATGATTTCATACCCCTCTTCCGCTATTCACAATGTCTTTTACTGCTCTGAGAATCAAAGCTTTTAAGTCTAAGGACCGGGCACTAAGGGAGAGCAACGCCGGAGAAGCTAACAACTGAAGGCATTGGGAGACTCCCATTTATGTTGTAAGTAACCACTTCGCCTCACATTCACATCGTCACCAATTACACTCGACAGGCAGAAAATAAACACAAAATGTATTTGAGCAAAATGCAACAAGAGACACATACTCCAAGTCCAGATACACCTCTACTTCAGCAGTACTTCAACAGTCTGCTCTCTCAACGTTCGACTTCCACCCAAACCTTTTACTCCTCCGACATCACCTTATAATAAACTACCACTCAAACTCTTGGAACCACCAAGCCAAGCAAGCCACCCTACCTTCCTCCCCCGCCCTTTACTATATCCCGGTTTTACAAAGGCACTCTTATACCCTCTCCGCTCCCTCCCTTCATTCCCACTCTCCTGTCCCAATCCTTCTCAATCCCTAATTCACCATGTCCACCTGAGGCCCTGAATTGAACAGTAAACTCATTCAAAAGACGTCTCAAGAAAAAGAAAAAGAAACCCCCCGAGGATCACCCAACCTAAAACCAAATCCAACCAGCAATCGAACACGGGGGAGAAAGACGGAGAAAACTAGAAACCTTTGCTGCGTGACCCAGGCCCATAACGCCTCCCACCCCACAAACGTTTAGTATCAAGAGTTACCACGTCCATCTCAAGAGGGAAATCTCATCCAACTTGCCCAAATAGCTTAAGGGAGCACTCGCCACTTGAACTCGCCCTGAACCAGACCCACTTGATAAGATCTAGATCTGCATCTGATTCGCATCTATTACTATGGCTAGCATGATAGTGCTCGGATCGTACAATACAAATCCCACTTAGTATTCGTAGCATTCGCGCCTCGACTGCTAGGCATGCGCAATACATATCACAAAAAGGCAGACCCCTGCAACCTACCCGTGATCACCCAACCATGTACTGCATGGTATGCTGCATGTGCACAACGTCCCCGGGATGCAAATACATACATTCTCGGTCTAAACTCAACGATGAAGAGGATAGTAGTAGTAAAGCGCCTGAATGCAAATTATCATCTATTGTCGCCCCCGAATGCTATCAAGGTCCTTCATCCTTGCACTACACTACAACCTCGTCGGGCCGTCTCCTCAGCTCTCCACTCGCTGCCAGTTGTGTAAATAGACCCAAACCATAAGTTGCAAAGTTGACGCCAGCTAAACCGTAACGCGCGAGAGAAGAGGAAATCTCAACGTCAATCCTTTAGATCGCATATTTACGTGTCCATTCCCGAGCAGTAGCCTCGTATCGAGAGCGGTCCGTCTTGTAGACGTGGGCGATTTCGGGCACCAATGGATCGTCAGGGTTGGGATCGGTGAGCATAGAGCAAATGGACAGCAGAACTATATATATAAGCCTAAGGGGGTTCAATAAACACGATACTGAAGTGGCATACCCTTTGAGATTGTCAATGCTGGGGACCATTGGTCACGAAGGATATCTAAGCAGATAGAGCCGTTGGAGTTGATATTTGGGTGGTAAATTCTGGTGGTGAAGTTGAGCTTTGGAGGCTTGAAAGGGTAGTCTGTGGGGAAGTGGATTGCCAGGAAGAAGACTCCGCCCGAGTATGGAGAGTCCGACTGGAGTCTCCGTCAGTAAATTGCTCCCGAAAACAATCATGCCATCTTTGGTGTTGAGCCTCCCGAGGCTGACCGAGCAACAACAAGAAACAGAGAGAAAATCAGACTTACTGGACCCATGATAGTTGCTTGCCAGTGGAACTAGTGAACACAAATAGGTCAGCACGATATCCTCCAGCCTCGCGCAAAATCTGCCATATGGCCTCGTGCGCATCCAAGTGTCGTAGGGGATATCGGATCGAGTGACACCCATGAAAAACATACCAGATCATCTCCGATAGGGCCTGCAGAGCAGGATGACGGGGGATCACTGCGGTAGAAGACAAACGTTAGCCAGATATTCTCCAGGTGCCAGAGGCAAATAATGAGGTTGTCGACGATTCTGCATGGACCCCGCTTGGGCCCCACTATCGTGAGGTTTTCCAAAGGTGGCGGTGAAATGAAGAAGTCAAACATACCGGCCAAGATCCGTCAGTTCCTTGTTAATTCTCTTCAACGCCATCGCGACGGTGTGTTTGTGTTGGTTTGGGTTGTGGTGGGAGAGAGAGTGGTGTCGAGTCTTGGTCGAGACTGGACGAACGATGTGGTTCTGCCAACAGGAACGTTAGCCTCCAAATCAGGCGAGCGGGTGAGTCTAGTAGGCAGACGACACCGCAGACGAAGATAGACGTACGTGGACTGTTGTGTGAGGTTGTAGATATGTCGGAGAGTTGGGTTGTTGACAGTCAACTCGAGGATTTATGGCGAGTAATGAAGATGGGAAAGTAAATCTGTTTCTGCGACGACCCAAGGACAAGGAAGGCGCAAAGGATTTAGCGAGCCTAAAAACAGATGACTGATGAGGTGGCCCAGCTGGCCATTAACAATTCCTGCCTCAGCAACGAAGGTTCGATGTCGTTCTTTGCATTCACAGCGCATTCACCAGCTCACCACTTGAAGTTTCTTGTGTTTCCATGTCCAAGTCTAAACAATCACGTCTTTCTCTATTCATCATGACACTTGAGAGGCGAGCTCCGAGTACGGCGTGGCTTCGACGCCGATGACCTTTCGAGGTCCCTTTGCTGAGGAGAACGAAGAAGAATATCTCATCAATAGATTCAAATGTAAGTTAGACATGTTCTACTGCAAACTGGCTCTCCAAGTTACACCCTCGATGTTGAAATTGGGACAGACCTCTACCATTATTCCTCCTGGACCCGTAGTGCGGCTTGCTTCCACATTCTGCCTCTATTCGAGTAAGAACCCGAAAGTCATTCGCTCTCTTAAGGTTGTGTCTGAATCACAGGAAATCCTATTTTCCTTAGTCAGGTGTATCGACTCCTCCTAGTTTGTCGTCCCCTTAACCTCTATCGGTTTTAAACTTTCAAGAGCCTCGACTGTTTCCGGGATCTCCGACGCTGGCTTCATCAAGATGAAATAGCCTCGCAGCAATGCGTCTTTCCTCGATATTTGTACTCTCAATATGGGTTTACTGGAATTTATTTTCTTAGGCCAGTGCATAGGTTTACGGACAAGCGGCAATACCGTAGATCTCGACCCTTCCTGCTCGTTGGGCGAAGCCTGTAATCCGCTGTAATCCTACTTCAGTCTAAAGAGGGATATCACACAGCATGAAAAGCACTCTACAACTTTGCGGCAAATTTAATACTAGAAGAGGATGTTGCAGAGGAAGTTATCTTATAGAGTTTTGGGCTGTTTTGATATCTTAGGGTATTTTGTCACTGATACATCATAAAAGTACATGCATAATCAACCTCTCACACAAATGCCTGCAGGCCAGTAATAGCCCTCCCTAGAATCAAGCCTATATCTTGTCAGTATAGCCACATGTTCCAAAAGAAGAACACTCACTATGAATATCACTCTGCCCCTCATATGTCTGTGTCACGAATAAATTCGCAACATGTCTCCCAATCCCATACTCGTCACTCACTGCATTCCCGCCAAATACTTCTTGAAGTTTCCGTGCATTCGCCAAAGCACGATCACAGTTTTGTCTTTTGATCATGCTGATCATCTCTGGTGTCGCCTCTCCCTTTTCCTTCAGTCTTCCGACCTATTTTGAAATCAGTTTGCTTGACCGAAGAAGAGAAAACTGGCCTAGATTTCAGACAAATCGCGGAATTAATGCAACGAGCATGAGCGCTCTTGTAAGGCCCTACTAGAAGTGGCGATTTTACACCAGAAGCTCAGACGTACCTGTATAGCTGCCAAAGTTCCAAACGCCGCATCAGTGACCGCATCCGCCAACTTCTTCTGCACCAACTGATATTTCGCAATCGGGTTCCCCTTAAACTGCTTCCTATCTAAAGCATACGTCCTCGTTCTCGCAATGCAATCTTCCAACGCCCCCATAGTCCCCCACGCAATCCCATATCTCGCGCTATTTAGACATGTAAACGGACCCCGCAACCCCTCAACATCAGGAAACATATTCGCCTCCGGAACTGGGCATTCATCCAAATGTATCATACCCGTCAAACTTGCCCTCAGCCCATTCTTGTTCTTAATGGCCGGTGTCTCTAACGTCCCAGGTGGACATTCTTTCCTCTCCACTAAGAACCCCCTTATCTTCCCGCTCTCATGCAACTTCGCCCACACTAGGAAAACATCCGCAATCGGACTATTCGTAATCCAAGTCTTCGCTCCAGATATGCTCAGATATCCTTTCTTCGTAGGATGCGGCTTCGCCGTCATTTCCATAGACCCAGGATCCGAGCCATGATTCGGTTCCGTCAATCCAAACGCTCCTAATATGCTGCCCTTCGCCAGTAGCGGCAGAAATTTATCTTTCTGTTCCTGTGTCCCGAATTCGTCTATACCCCCCATTATGAGGGAAGACTGAACAGACATCGCGCTTCTATATCCACTGTCCACCCTCTCCACTGCTTTTGTGATCAAGCCAGAGGCAACTTCGGAGACGCCTGCACACCCATATCCCTTGATTGTCGCCCCTAATAGACCCAATTCGCCCATTTCTTGAAGAATCTTTTTATCATAGTTCTCGTCTCTGTATGCCTCTATCCAACAAAACAGGCAATCAAATTAGCACACGCTTCTCCTCTAGGATTGGGATTGAAAGAGAGCAAGAAGGGAATAGTACGCAAAACCCTAGGTAACACCCTCTCTTGACAATACGCCTCTGCCGCCTCCGAAATAGCAATCTCCTCCTCGGTCAATAGACTCTGTACATTCAACGGATCTTCCCAGCTGAACTTATGGGGCGTTGCATGTTCAGCATAGCCTCTGACAACAATTGGACGGGCAGTATATGCCAATTGACGGGCGGAGACTCTGGCGAGAGGGCGGTACATCTTCGAAAGTACTTCAGAGAACGAAAGGTTTACATCGTGAAAGTGTACCTCCGTAAGGGGTCGAGGAGAGTACTGGAGCCCCGCGCTTTACGGCAGAAAACCCCGGCCGAGCCGAGGTTGGTTGTGCCGATTTCCGGGGAACTAAGCTGCGACATGCATGACTACCCCACCCTCGGGCGGAAAGTGAGTTTGACAGTAGCAATATCGAGTTTAATTTATATAACGATTAAGACCTTAAGCTGCCAATTTTCTTAACTCAGTTGCCAAAATGTCTGTCTTTAGTTCCATCTATTCTTACTTGTTGTGCTTCACCCAAAGACTGCAGTGTATTGTCATCAACTCTTCAAATTAATATCATAATCTGCAGATTACCTTACTCTTACTTCTTTTGGTTTCTTTTGCCATGAAGAGTTTAGAGCCGACCAAAAGCTCAAATGTAGCATCAATTTTAAGGCAACAGAAAATAATGACTTTAGGAAAAAGCCCTTTGGCTTATTCCACTAAAGAAAGAATCGTCAATTCTTTATCGCGATTCTCGGGGTACAAACAGAGGGATTCTTGGGCTATTACTTCTTAATCCTGAGGGTTTGAGAGCAAACATAGTGGAGGTCGAAACATCGCCATCCTCAATATAGCTCAAAATCGATCATACCCTACACTCAAGTGCCCTTCTTACTCCTAAAGAAGACACCCAATGCCCCCATCAATGCCCCGAAATTCTTCTCCCCCGCCCCCTCAACTAAACTCTCCTTAATCCACCCTGGCAACTTTCCTCTAATCTTCTCACCCGCAAACCTCCTATCTACCATAATAATCGCTGCATAATCTCCCTTATGCCTAATGGCCCTCCCCACGCTCTGATTCACAGCCCGCATACACGCATTCTCATAATAATCTCTCCCCTCCTCTTTTCCCTTCTTCATTATATCCTCCTTGCTCATTTTCCTCTTTTCGCTGCCATCTTCACTATCTTGAGCTTTTTCAAGCCTTTCAACGGCGGCAGATTCAATGTACTCAATCTTCGCCTTCCACTCTGCAGACATGATGTTAGGATATGGTAGCCCAATAATGATAACGCATCTCCCTAGCTTATCCGAAAAATTGATACCCTCGCTCATCTTCCCTCCAACGACGCTCAGTAACAAACCTCCCTTTCCACTGTCAATTGCTAATGCATATTCCCTCAGAATCTCTTCTGCTGCCTTTTCTTTGCTTTCTTGAAACAGTGGTTTCTTTGCCGAAAGACGTTCGAAGATACTGTTGCTCTTGGATCCTTGCACCGGTGGTAGTGACCATTGCGTAAGAATCGAAGCAAGATAATTGTATGAAGGAAAGAATACGACTACGCCGTCAGGGACAACTGTACAGATATTCAAGATCGCGAGACCTAGCTCGTTGATCATAGTTGTTTTGGCGCGGTTCTTGAACGTGAACTCGAAGTCTTGTCCTGTAGGGCCGCGAGATAGGTTCCATGCAATGAGGTTAGATTTCGGGATTACGTGTCCGCAGGAGAGGGTGACGATATTTGTGGGCAACAGATAAGGGAGGAGATGTGATGTGTAGTCGGAAAAGGGAGACATAGTACCACCAGCTAGGACGATGGAGCGGGCTTGGGTGACTATAGTGGAGAATTCGTGAGAGGGGGAGAGCAGGAGATATTTAAGTGAAATATCCGAGGCGGGCGAGGAGGATTTAGAGAAGAAGAGACGACCATCGGTTGTCGGGTGTGTTAAAGCAGAAAGGAGAGATGATATGTGATGAAGGACAGGAGTCGAGGCGGTCTCCAATGGTTGTGATTTGCTGGTTGATATAATTTTTGCTTCGGCATGGATTGCGTAGCTCTCGATTTTTCGGGCTAGTTTGCTTTCCTGAAGGTAGTGGATTAGTTTGAAGAGGTTGACTTGGTCCACCCCTTTCCCGGATAAAAGCTCCTTCTCGGACACTATTCCGTCTGTTGTCTGCTATCTTGTTAGATTTGATAAGGTTTCAAGGGGCTTTTACAAACTTACTGAGCCCATGAGCTTGTCTTCAAGATACCCAGAGAGAGAATCGATAATCCGAACAATCTGAGCAATATAGACACGATTTTTACCCTTCAACCTATTCCGAAATTTTTGTAGGTAAACTCCTAACTGCGCCCTTGCACGCTTTAGCTGGCTGAGAGCAATATCGACACCATGGATACCGGCAATGGCGTCCATCAAGTTGTGTGCTTCGTCAATAATCACCACATGACCCTTCAAGCTGATCCCGAGAGCTTCTCTTGCACTCTGTTGTAGTAGCAAAGGATAAGGCAGAGTTACAATCTCGGCTTGCTTAATAGCAGCTCTCGAGGCATAGTATGGACAAATGCCAATCTCCGTGCCAAGAGATCCCATGTCTTCAATATCTTTGATAGTAGCGAGAGCATGGTCTCGAAAATCATTGACCAATGGTTGATTATCTTTATTTGGTAAGAAAGGGCACTTTTGATCTTGAGCAGTTCCAGATTGTTGGAGTTCTGCACATCGTTCATTGATGGCGGTCAAAGAGTTGAGCTTGTTTACTTTAGGGTTAATGCATAAATTTTTACGAGACCCAAGAGTCAAGTGCTTCAGATCTTCAATATCGGCGTCCTTAGTCACCTCATCTCTGATAGATGAAGGGAACCTTACTCGACGTAACTCGTTGATGAATTGTGTGAGTTGAGAGTGTGTTCGAGAACAGAAAAATATCTACAATGATCAGTGGGATTCGCATATCCAGTCAGATTGCGTACCTTGGTCTCCTCCTCCACTTCATCATCTTCCTCTGTTTTGTTCGTAAGACCCATTCCTAATTTACTCATCAACTCGAGAGTAGCAGCCGAAAATAGGTCGCCAGAAGCAGTAGCTCTGGTACCCTTTTGGTCATTGTCACTCTCGTAGTCATCAAGAACGAACTGTTCTTCGTCACTCTCATCAGTTTGGTTATCACTAGTCTTTCTCTTCTTGAATTGCTGGTCCCCCCCTTTTAGATACCTATCTCGTTGAGCCTTCTCTTTAGCCCGGACCTTGGCCAATCTCCCTTCCATCTCTTCGCGGTGACGAAGCAGCTCCCGGCGCTTCCGGGCCTTTGCTTGTTCGATGATCCATTGCGGCTCGTCCGAGTCTAGTGTTTAACCGTCATTATAGGCAATAGATTATATATATCTTTGCACATTTACCATCTTGCCCCCAATCAAGTCCCTCTTCAAAGACCCTGGCTTTGTGGTCGCGTAGCCATGTTAAAGATCCACATATAAGGCTTAACGATTTGCCCTAAAAATTCCATATCAGCTTGAGACTCGAAAACTAGATATCGATCTCCCGCCACAGGAGAAAAGCTCTGATACCAGAAGCCAGCTACACGAGCTTGGTCACGTGGTGACGGAGCTTGGTGTGAAAACTTACTGTGCCTGTAGGGCTTTCAAGTATCCCGACTTTGCTGTCTTCTAGCACTTGGTAGACTGTACTCATAAAGGTCTCTTGTATAGCATACGGCGTATACGGGTGATGGAAATCGATATCATGTGACATATCGGTGTTTCCAACCTCGAAACCCTTGACCTCAGCCATTTCTTCGGGACGCTTAAAATAGAACGAGGCTGGAGAAGCGGAGCGTGTTAGGTCTCATTAGCGCGATGCCATTGTAGACTTTGCCGTGCTCTCGTGTATGGATCTTGGGTGATGTTGGCTAGTGGAGGTAGGCTGTAGTGTAGTGGGCTGTGTCTAACGCGTCGGGCAGCGATTTGCTTGTTAGCTTGACAACCCCAGTCGCTTTAGACTTTGTTGCTCGTCTCTCACTCACAACTACAAAGAACTAGCTACGAACCCAACTCACTCAGCCTCCAAGACCGAAGATGCAGCCTAGTGGTTCCTGCGGTGTTCGTCTTTCCCACAACCTGCGGATATTGATCGGGCTTTTTGCTCCTAATCGTCGACTTGCGTAACCGCCATTTACCACTTGCATGGCTAATGCTCCACGCTCTGCTATTGACAAAAGCCCAAGACTCGGGTGAAGCATGGGAGGAAGGCATATCACTAAGACAAGCGAGAGCCCTCGGTACTTGAAACAAAGCCAGCACGGCTCGACGGCTTGGTGTTCTCAGTCAGATTTAAGTTCTTTGTTTATGCCCGAAAGATCCGAGGTCCTGTCCGGTACGGAGCGCCCAAGAAAACTAGATATAATGACATCGGGTTATGGTTTCAAGTAAATGAAGAAGGTTACTCTGCCAAGAGTGAATCTTGAAAATGCTCAGCCTCGCAGCAACGCAGCGACATAAACAAAGCAAGATAACCTTACAAATTGCCTCGCTACCTACTGGAGGTCCGCCACCAATAATTGGTATATGGCCGGAGAGGGATCCACTTGACCTCGCACGAAGACTCGGGTCGGATCTGATCAACCAAGTATATCCTCTGTTTGCCCGGACCTTCCTGGGATTTCTTCCCTCACTTATAATCACTATTTTGTTGCATGTCCGGAGAATAAAAAAATGCACCCCTACCAAGGTGATCATGGATCCTCGTACACGCCCCGTGCTGGCCAACGGAAGGTGTTAGAAGAGACCCCGCGACACAGTAGGTCACTCCCATTTATAGATGACCGCTCCGAAGCTGCAATCCTCCCAGCCCGAACAAAACAACACCATTTTCCGAGAGCGCTTCTCGATCTCGTCTCTCTCCGGCGCATGGCAGCCGTGCTAACTCCCATTCCCTCTGCTGCTCCCGCCGCTCACCTCTTCGCTCTTACTCAACCAAAGTCGCTGCATATCCTTGCTAATGACCCCCGCAGACCAGCAGCAGGATTACTATTACACACAGCCTCCAAGGCAATATCAGGAACCGCATACGATGGGAGATCCATATTTACAGAAGCCCCAGCACTCCTCCATGGGTGCCACCGTAAGCAGGCGTCGCACCGCGCTCTGGAAGACGTCTGACCCATACACAGTTTATTCCGGGCCACGATGATTTCTATATGCCGGAGGTAGTCTCACCAACGCCACAAAGGTTTGCACAGTCGCGGTTCATAAAGAGACGGGCCGAAGCTGATCTTGGAATGTATTTAGGATCATGCCCGAGGTTCCATCGAATATGCAAGAAGAGCTTGCAAACCTTGAGATCGCAGCACGAAACCCCGAACAGCAGAACCGAGTAAGCAGCTCTTCCGCCGCATCATCGATGCAGTCGCCATACCTGGACCAGCGAAACTCAAATCCGCAACGTCAAAATATTCCCGGTTTCACAGCGAGCTACGAACACACGAATGCCTCTGCCTACCAGAACATCAGTCGGAACTTTCGGGATACCCAGCAATTTGTTCCGGATTCACCCAAGTTTAGCCCATTTCCAAAAGTACAAAACCCTGGACCAAATGTGCCACTGTCAGATGAGGAGAAAGAGGAGGTCCTTGAGCGAGCGAGGCCTCTGGTGCTCAAATCTACGGACCCGGAAATGCAATTGGCATGGGCACAAGATGCGTTGTCGTGGGTGGAGGTAGCAAGTTCCAACGCTTTAAGAGTATTGCCCGATGGGCAGCTTCCAAGATCTACGACACCAAGAGTAGAGCACGAGCTGAAGCGGGACGCCCTTAATATTGTACAATTCCTGGCTGAACAGCACCATCCAAAGGCAGAATTTATGAAGGGGATGTGGCTCGAGTTCGGCAAATTCGGATACCGAATCGACAAGAAGGAGGCTTTCTTGGGTTATAAGAGAGCCGCAGAAAAGGGTTATGCTCGGGCAGAATACCGAATTGGAATGCAATACGAAAATTCGAATAACGCGCAAAAGGCTATCGAGCACTACAAAAGAGGCGTGGTAATGAAAGATTCAGCATCAAATTATCGACTGGGTATGATGACTTTGCTGGGACAGCATGGCATGCCTCAAGATTATCAACGAGGCCTAGATCTCGTCCAATTTGCAGCAGATACAGCAGATGAGAATGCACCGCAAGGAGCATATGTGTATGGCATGCTACTTGCAAGAGAGTTACCAAACATAAATGTTCCTGACCAATTCCTTCCATTTGATCTCAATGACGCGAAGCTCTTTATCGAAAAGGCAGCATACCTTGGATTTGCAAAGGCACAGCTAAAGATGGCTCAAGCTTACGAACTTTGCCAGCTGGGATGCGAGTTTGAGCCGGCTCTTTCATTGCACTATAACGCTCTTGCAGCTCGCCAGGGAGAGGCAGAGGCTGATATGGCAATCAGTAAATGGTTTCTCTGTGGATACGAGAATGTCTTTGAGAAGAACGAAGAATTAGCTTTCACATACGCCCAAAAAGCAGCCATGACAAAGATGGCAACTGCGGAGTTTGCTATGGGCTATTTCTACGAGATTGGCATGTACGTCAAGCCAGACTTAGCAGAGTCGGAAAGATGGTACAAGAAAGCGTCCGAGCATGGAAATAAAGACGCCTTAGGAAGAATTGACAGCATCCGAGAGAACAATGCCTTTTCTAAAAAGGACCATGAGCAAATAGCAATCAATCGGATTAAGTCTATGCACGGCTCTCAGCGAGGAGTAAGGCCTGAAAGATTTAGACAAAAAGTGTCACCTATGCCATCAATTGCGGATGATCGGCTTGACATGCCAGACCCAAGAAGCTCCTTTGGTGCTGGAGGAGCACCACTACGACCGCAGAACAATAGTCCTCTTCCTCCACGGCCGGTCTCCACTGCCCCTTATCCAGAAGATGATGTTCCTGGGGGATATAATTCATACAACCAAGGTTTAGGCCCAAACTCCAGTTCTGGTCCACAATCAGATAGACCTTCTTCGGCTTTTGGCGTCAGACCGCTTCATCATTCAAATACGGAGACCTTCAATCAAGGTTTAAGACCTGGAGAGACCATGCGACCGTCAACTAGTCTAGGTAATATGTCCAATCCTCCTGGTGGTCGAGGTGGCACTCGAACTTCCGCTGGCTGGGAACCACAAGTTCCAGGGGCCTATAGAGCTTCTACGGGTGCTCCAAGCCTTCCTCAGATTGACATGGGACCTCCATCCAATTTTGGCCCAAGTAGACTGCAAAAGCCCCCTCCAAATACCAACAAGCCCACACCGGCATATCCCAGTACTGGCCCCAATAATAGTTACGGTCCCGATCCCTCCTACACCAGACAATCAGCTCAGCCAGCACATGACGCGTCGATCCCGAGAAGAGATACAGCTGCCAATCAATTTGTAGGGCCTGAACGCAATAGTTCAATCCCTCAAGGTTACGCTCAGATGACATCTCCTGCAACGAGCCCTCCCATCATGAGCCCGAAGCAGCGCCCGGCGGAGTTTGGATCAATGCCCAATCCAAGCAGGCAACGACCACAACAGATAACGATGTCTTCGCAGCAAGGACCGGGTGCAAGGCCAGCTTCAGGGACTCCAGCCATGTCAGAGCCAGGAAGACCAATGGCTGTCCCAGCAACTCAGTTTACTGCTGCGAGACCGCCTTCTGCCGCTCCTTCAACTTCTTCGAGCAGCTCGGCCCCCCCCAAGAAACAAGGGCCTGCCACCTTTGAGGAAATGGGTATCCCCGCGGGCAAAAACGACAGCGACTGTGTAAGTTGCCTCGTTCTCTTGTAACCCTGTAGATCTACGGACTAACTCTTTGCAGAAAATTATGTAGATATGGAACAATGATCATGAGGGGATAGGCATAAGCATTCGCAGACAATGATGATGAGCGAAGCATTGATGGCGTTGGTTAATTAGACGTGCATTGCTTTTGGCATGGTCACGAGAACACGCAAACGCATACCCATTTGTCCTTGAGTAGAAACGATATCTAAATGCGTGGCATTACCTAGGTAATGATATTATACCTATGCGGGTATTTCCCTATGAGTGCTCGAAGTCAAAGAACAGAGAACGCAGCACGTGAGACCATGTTTGCACTAGTCCGTTTTAAGAATCCTACTTCCTTCTCAAGCCTCTCTCTCCTTCCTTCCCTGTTGACTTGTTGCCCGAAGCTATTTCATGACGCGGCAGTCTAGTAATTTCTGCAAAATGAACATTCCTCTTATTATTTAATTGTTGTTACACTTCATCCTTCATCCTTCAACTTATCCAAACCTCGTTGGTTATCCAACTCCATTCAATTCACCCACACATCGAAATGGCGCCTCGAAAGCCCAAAGTCGATGATGACACTGCGTCCACAACATCCACGGAACCTTTAAAACCCAAGAATGAGAAATCAAAAATCACGAAAGCAGCGAAAGCTGCCAAACCCAAAACCGAGAAAGCAGACAAGCCCAAGGCTACCAAGAAGGAGAAGGCCGATGCTGGTGATGGAGAGAAGGCAGAGAAGCCGAGGCTTGTGAAAAAGCCGGAGATGGGGGGGAAGGAGAAAGTCAAAGCTGTCAGTGGTAATGAGGCAGTGGAGTTGATGGTGGAATATTTAAAAGGGCAGAATAGGCCATATAATGCTACGGATGTAAGCGCAAATCTGCATGGAAAGGTATATATTCTCTTCCCAAGTTTGAACTGGTTACTTGAACTGTTGGAAGTCTCCTTGAATATTCATTTTGCAAAACTGAAGGCTGACCCACTTTGACAGGTTACGAAGACAGTAGCAGACAAACTCTTGAAGGAGATGGAGCAAAATGGCCAAATCATGGGGAAAGCAACCAAAAAGGACGGAGGTGGTCAATGGGTGTTTTGGGCCATCCAGGTTTGTCGCTTTTCCCTCTACTTCTTATTCTCGTCATCTCATGGACCACAAGGATCCGGCCGATGCCGCATCTCCTGCAGAACTTGCTACCATGGAAAACACGATCGACACCCTCCGTGAAACTATACCTATCCTGAAAAGCAACCTCAAAGTTCTCAATAGCAAACTCTCCACTCTCCTCTCAGCCCCCACAACCGCAGATCTTGCAATCATGATCGAAAACATGAAGAATGAGAAGGAGGAGAAGGGACGCAAATTGGAAGGATTCAAAAACGGAAGTGCCAAGATAGTTACGAAGGACGAGATGGATAAGACAGAGAAAGAATTTAAATTTTGGACTGGGAAGAGGAGTGCTAGGAAGAGAGCATTTGAGAATTTGGAGGCTTTGTTATTAGATGGGATGACGAGAGACGAAATTTGGGATAAGGTTGGGATTGAAGGGGATGTAATGTGATGTGGTTTGTTTGTGGATGTAGTACTTTCTGGTGGACTGACATCTGTTCACGTGTTTGCATTATTACTTGGCCATTGGGTTTGTCCTATTGTGGGACTTGAAATCTAGAAAATGTGCTCTTGCTGGGATAATTGCTAGAGTTTGCATGAATTATACATATTTGCTTGCCAGAATACACTGACAGAAAATAGAATCGCTATACTTGCCCATTTCAAACTTGCTTCTAAGCTTAGGATTACAGTAGCAGTAGCGTATATGTAAGAGACGAGATGTGGATAGGAAATGTGAATGGCTCAAATCAAAATAATAGTAGTTACTTATTTACTCGCATCACAACAGCCTTCTCCTAAAATGCGCAAGACTAGTTCTTATCCTCCCTCCGCTATCTATTCATTACGAATGCTTGCTATAGATTGTGCTATTTCCAAAACTTCAATGTATTTTTTCTTGTATCAAAGTACTTTATTCAGCTCTCATACTCTGGTAGACTTGTCCTCTCCCCCATTTCTACCAAATTTTTACATAGCTTTAGCTCCATAAACACTTGCAAGGGCCTAACCACCCGTCCGTGGTATGAGGTTCCTCAAATCGATGGCAAAAGAGTTCGTCAAGGACCGTGTTGAAATTAATTCCTGGACAGTCAAAATCTAAAGAGAAAAGATATTAGGACAGAGACGTCAGGATAGGAATAAATTTAAAGCTTTGTTCTCACACCACTCACTACCTTTTTTCCCATCCCATATTTAGACTTCTTAATGAGCGGCAAAATCTACGGGGAGACATTCCATTCCTCGTTTGACAAGCCGCAGCGTTTTCGTAGATATCAGTACACACGGGTTTCACAAGCATAACTGCTCAATAAATCGCTTTAGAATAAGTGCAACATTCTTTGTACTAATATTTGTCTATTTTCCTGTGTCTCTCTGTTTTCCTCCGCTTTTCTAGTTTTTCTTTTACTGAAGGAGGAACTTTTAGAGGTGTAAGAGACTTTTGAGCGACGCTTGACAAGGTCGAAGATAGTCATTCTTTTGTTTATCTGAGGGTACATGCATGTTTATTTGAAATCACTTGCTCAAGATATATGGAGCAAAAGAGCCAGCTCAGAGTGGTATCACGTACCGTAGGTGTGTTGCCAAGCTAAAGCCCAATAAGATATAAATTTTACATCCATTTACAAAGTGTACTGAACCAGTTCTACAAGTGGAAGTGTGACAGTGCTAGGAAGCCAATCTTTCATTTCATTCATAACAACATGGTCATTACCCAAGCTACTAAGAACCAGGGTAGCAAATCGCAGAATAAAACGCCAACACCTAATATCCCCAGAGCCGCATCATATTTTCTCCAGCAACTCCGAGATGTATCCCCTTGCTAATTTATGCACCATACAACCCTGCTATTAAACTTGAAAACGCATTAGGCGTTCGCCTGCACAACTCTAAACCCACCAGTAACCAACTTGGTAATATCCTCATTCTTATGCTGGAGAAGACTGAGCGCGTATGCAACATCGTTCCATTGCCTTTCCGTTTCACATCTAGCAAGTCTAGCTGCCAGCTTTTCGGCAAGTTGTTTGGCATGCTTATCCTGTTATATTTGTCAGCAGAGACTTTAGAACAAGATAAGGTAACTATCCATACCTTTTCAATAAACCCAGCAAGGAACTTAATAATCCTCCTCAACGATTCTTCCTCCAACTCTTTCTCTGCACTCAACAAACTGAACATATCCACAAAATGGTTATACACCGCATTATCTTTGGTACTTAACTCTGTGAAGAACATCCTACTCAGATCTGCAATCCTCTTGTCATCATCTTCGAGGCACTTGGCCATCTCTCCCAGCTGGCCCTTCACCTTGACTTGACCAGCGAGAATTAAGAACGTTAAAGTCATAAGACACGTTCTCTTGACACTTGCATCTTTGTCGTTAAGACGGCGGTAGAGGAAATCTGTATTTTCATCTATAAGGTGGTTGAAGCAGACAGCCATGTCTCCAAGGGCAATAACGACGTTGGAGCGGGTGATGGGGTCCTTGGAACGCTCGAGGATTGTGATTAATAGCGGAAGGTTCGCTTCGCAATATTCAGAGCTGACACACATGAGCTTTGCTAAGCATAAGGTAGCAGCTGCCTGTAGGTTGCGATCTCGATATGTGGTATTGTTGGAGCAAATTTCGGAAACCAGTGGGCCGAAGTTCGAGAGAAGTGAGTTTTCCCCATATAGAAGTTCTCGTTCGCGGATATGTGCCATCGCATCTGTGAAGTCGTCTTCAGTTGTGCCACCGATCATATCAAGGTCATCAGCTGCTTCCTTAGCAGCTTTGTCTGCTACAGTCTCTGTGGCAGGTTTGTTCTTCTCGGATTCGGCCTTCCTGCGCTTGAAGTCCAACTCGCAAAGCTCAAGATGAACAATTTGTTTTATAGCTACATGCCCAACAATGAAGAGTAATTGTGAGAGGGCAATGGAACCTTTCATCTTGTTTTCTGGCTCCTCGGCTATTTCTGGGGGGGCTTCTGGAGTTGTAGATTCAATTTGGCTTGGATCCTCCTTTTGCTCGGGCTCTGGCTCGGGTGATTTGGAGATCCTCTTTTGAAAAACATGCTTAGTCTTCCTGCGCAAGATCTCAGAGCAGAGTGTATCGGGATGTTTTGACAGTGTGTAGATCGCACTAATAGCCTGTTCTGCAACGCCATACCATTCCTTGTTATCAGATTCAATCTCAATAACAGCACCGAGCTTAAGGAGAACTGCGTGATCATTGGGAAGTTTCGAGGTTTGAACATTGGTTTCTTTTGCTTGTCGACCTGTAGGATTAATTCTTCGAAGAGCTATGCAAGTGTATTTTGCAAGTTGGAGATCTGATCTACCCAAGCCTCCGAGACCAATTCGGAGCATAGTCTCCATCTCACCAACCACAATCTCTGGCTTGGCGGTCGCAAGCATTCCTAGGACAATGATGGCTCCTCGCCGTTGACTTTTAGAGATTTCCCTCTTCTGAACACCATAAACCTGCCAGAGCTTCGAGACAACTAGATCAGAAACATGATTTGCTTTCATCATTGTGCTTAAAAGCTGTTCGAGCGAAGTTAATTCCGCAGGTGTAGCTCCAAAGGTCAGACTGATCATGTTCCTCGCGATATAGTTCGCTGCATCATTCTCGCTGTAAGTATCAGGTGCTTCAAAGAAAAGTCGTTTGTAGCAATCGATGAGATGATTCTGAACACCCTTGCCCTCATCACTGTTGCCCTTGGTCCAGATTAATCGCAGCATTCTCCGAATGCCGAGCTTATTTTGTTCGATATTGTATGCGTCACCAATTTCAAAAAAATCCATTGCTTCGATTATTTCGCTCTTATTCTTCGACCCAAGAAGCTGGCAAATGGTCGTAGTTGCCCCATGAAGGACTTCTATGAATTTCAGGGCCTCAACGTAATATCGTCTCGTCAAAGTCAACTTGTTAATAACTTCTGAAGTAGCTGCATCCTCCTGCGCCTTTTTAATCGCAGCAATCTTTGCCTCATCGGACATTGGCTTCTGGGGCGAGTCTGATGCGATCACGGTTGCTTCATCTAGCAATTGCGTGTCTACAACCGCATCATCTTTATGAGCAAGACCTGGAGTACCAACTGGAGGCTTTAATGCGTTGAGTTCGGTATCCACAGCTTCCAACCTAGCATTCCATTCTTTCTGGGACAATTGGGATCCGTGCATAATACTAAAGGGGTGAGTCTTGATAAAGGTGCCTAATAATTTGATGGCGTTTCGGCGAACATTACTGCTCTTGTCTTCTAAACTTCTAGCTGCCAATTCAGCGGCCTTCTGTCGTCGTTTTGGAAATTTCTGGTCGAGATCACAGAGTTTGATGTAGACTTGGATCGTTCGGCACCGACAATAGGGGTTGATATCCAAAAATCGCTCTTCCAGAACATCGAAGAATGCATTGAGCTGGGATTTATGATTGTCTCCTCTTTCTGCTTGCTTGCTGAGGTCGGCTATCAAGTTGCCACAAACCTCAATAAGGGCACATCTCAAAGCATATGACTCACTATCTAGCTGTTTAGCCAGCATTGTCATCTGCTTGATAACCAGCCTGGGAGCTAGCTCAGAAAGCTTGACGATAAACGACGAAACAGATTTGGGCCCTCTTGTATCGTTACTATTAAATTCTTTGTTGCTCAATTCCCGCAGAATCTCGTCAGCAAGTTGAGGGTAGTCATATTGTTCCGAGAGAATGTGTAAAAACTCGGCCATAGGTTCAGCCAGATGCTCGAAGTAAGTGAGATTCTGTACGATTGATATCTGGGCAGCTAGGGAAAGTTAGCCAAAATTCCAGTCAGTTTGTTGCTGGTAGTCCTACCATATCCATGGCCGTGGTGCTTGACAGCTATACATAAAACCTTAAAAGCATGCATTCGAATGGCTGTAGCTTTGACTCTATGCTCGCTCTCTAGAATCATGTAAACTGGTCTTGTAAAAAGGCCGATAAAGGTATCTCGCTCCGAAGTGGTAAGGAATATCTTTGAGAGCTTCAACTTCAATACCTTACACATAGTATCCAGTGCCGTTTGCAGCTGAGCGGAGGAATCCCAGTTGCCATCTTTGTCCTTTGCTGTCTTACTCTTTGCACCCTTCCCTCTTCCTCTCGCCGCGGGCGCCGTACTCGACTTCTCCGCTGCCTTGGTCTCAACTACCGCAATTGTCCATTGCAAGAGATACCCAAATATCTCTAACAGTTGTTTGTGATGTGAAATCAATTCCTGCTCATCAGTCTCGAGATCGTTGTGTATAACATCTGCTTCAGTTGAAAGTCCTGAAATAATAAGGTCGAAGATTTTGCTGAGGGCATGCGTAGGAAGGATGGAGGAAGATCTAGATAGTTTAAAGAGTTCAGAATCGGGCTCTGTAGGGTAATTTTGAGTGGATTTTAGAGAAATTGGGGCGCACTTTAGGAGGAACTGCAGGGAGTCAAATGAGGAGCTTCTCATTATCGCATCAGGATTTTCCGCTACAGAGTCGACGATGGGATTAAGGACTGTATTAATAAGGGAGTTGGTGAGGGATTCGGGGTCGTTCTCGCAGTCTACCAGATTTGAGTCGGCTTCGGGCGTAGAGACGGAGGCGGGGTCGCTCATGTAATGCTTGAGGGCATCGTTGATGTCAAAATTTATCGTATCCATGGTGGCGGTAGCAGGCTATTATGCAGCTGCAGAAGTACAGGCATGAACAAAATGTATTGCTGCGTTTGTGCTTGTTGTCGCAAGTTTTCAGAATGTTGAATGTTGACTCGGCACAACACGGTTGTTTTCCGCGATTGTTTTGATCACGTCCTTTTCGAGACTAGTGCGATACTGGGTACCTCGACGACAACCGCATCGACTTGGGCAACTATCTTGATTCACTAATCCAAAGACATATGAAAGTTTGAAATTGGTTGAATGGCTGGAGAAGGAATATCACAAACAGGTCATACGTGAGAAAATAGGGCCCGGAAGATGGCATCAATACGCCCACGAAACGCGCAAACACACTTCGATATACACCGTGACGAGCTTGATGGGAACGAGTCTGGAGATGATGATGGGCGGCAAATGGAAGAGTCGACGCAGACAATCGAAGACGAGGATGGAGCAGACTCAGACGGGTCTGACGAGAGCGATAATATCGTGGACCATGCAGTAGCAGAAGATATAGCCAAATTCGAAGAAACATTCAAAGGTATTACAGAGTGCTTTCGGCTGATAAATCGAATTGGAGAGGGTTAGTCTTCCCTTTCTCTGTTCTTGTAATAGATATTGACACGCCCAAGGTACATTTTCTACGGTCTACAAGGCTGAAGATCTCCTCTACCACCGCTATTCCAACAACTGGGACTTGGAAGAAAAAGAAAGCAGCAAATGGGCCTCCCCACCAGTCAAAAAGCGGCGTAACGGTATTCAAGCCTTCGCCGATATGAACGAATACGCCCAACAACGGCACCATCCCAAATATGTTGCCATAAAAAAGATATACGTTACCAGTTCCCCGGCCCGCATCCTCAACGAACTCGAACTCCTCAATGACCTCAAGAACTCAGATGCCGTCTGCCCCCTCATCACCGCCTTCCGCGACGCCGACCAAGTCGTAGCTATCCTCCCTTACTTCCGGCACACTGATTTCCGTAACTACTTCCGGAAAATGACCATTCCAGACATCCAAATTTACTTCCGCTCTCTATTTCGAGCTCTCCACGCTGTACATGCAAAGGGAATCATCCACCGAGACATCAAACCCACCAACTTCCTCTACGAACCCGAGAAGAAGCGTGGAGTGCTCGTAGATTTTGGACTAGCCGAGCGAGAAGGAACAGAGAGCCGCCCATGTCTATGCATGGACTCTGCCGTCGAACGCCGCCGCCGCATCTCCAACAGCGTAACCGCTGCCATGGGTCCCTCGTCCGGCTACCCCAAAAACGACTCCCGTCCTTCCCGCCGCGCAAACCGAGCTGGCACCCGCGGCTTCCGAGCCCCAGAAGTGCTCCTCAAATGCACTGAGCAGAGCACCAAAATCGACATCTGGTCCGCAGGCGTCATCCTGCTCACCATTCTCTCCAAACGCTTCCCGTTCTTTAATTCCGCCGACGACGTGGAGGCCATGATCGAGATCGCCACCATCTTCGGCATCCGTCGAATGAAGTCCTGTGCCTACCTCCACGGAGCTGTTTTTGAATCCAATATCCCTACGATTGGCAACCAGGGTTTTACGCTTGAGAAAATCATCTTATGGAGTACCTGCCGGCAGGATTCTGGAAAGAGTGGGGCTGATAAGCCTCTCCATCAAGATGAGAAGCTGGCTGTAAAGTTCCTAGAAAGATGCCTCGAGTTGGATCCGAACAAGAGGATAAGTGCCGAGGAGGCACTTGAACATGAGTTCTTAAGGGGGGGAGGAGAATACACAGAGGATGAAGATGTGGATATGGTGTAAATCAAAGCATTTTAAGGGTATTTTCTCTTAAGCAAGGCGTTTGCTATGGATGCATGGGGTAGGTAGAAGGCGTTGCGTTCATGTAAAATAATAACGGCCGCTTTACTGCATCGGTTTAGGCCTTTTTTGCTGAACCTTAGATACCATTGATGCTAGAAAATGTATTATGAACAATTAATCAAACATGCTCGAAATTCTTACACCATTGCATATCCGTCAAATGACTGGAGCTCATCCATGAAATCATAAGTTTAAAGAGCATAAGTGTATCGGGCTTTGCCAAAAAGCTGACCTTTCGAGATTTTCCATGTATCTCCCACAACTCTCTATACTTATTGTTAGAAGAAACGATGTGTCACATGTTATTGTTTATAGACTTTGCTTATTTCAAAAAGGGACGAGACCGTTTTTCCTGAAAGTGGTTCACGTAACGAGGAGCGCTGTATAAAGATGAACTGTGCCCCGGCAAAGCATGCCGGCTTCTCTACTTCAGTTGAACCAGCACATCTCCCTCTTAAACGATCATCAGGTATCAAGGTGTTAACAGCCAGTGCATCAGAATCACCGTCACCGTAATTTACCCAAGAGTTTGCTTGTTAAAGTGTTTTGCTTTCCGTTCCAGATGAACTCCATTTCTCTAGTAAATGTGGAGGGCACAATCATAGGCGATGCCATGAAATATTTATGACCACCCTTTGCACAACCCGGATTCCCATCCATGCAATGAAAAGCCTAGCAAAATTCCCACGCTCTGTTCATGACTCATGCGACCAACTCGACAACGCCACCAGCCTCTGTGATCTTCTTCTCTGCCAATTTGCTGAACCATCTTGCGCGTACGACCAATGGAACTTCTGGGAGTCTGCCCTTTCCAAGTACCTTGGAGTAGCCGAGGGCGAGGAGATCAAGAACGGGAACGGTATCCTTCTTGGAGGAGGCGAGGTACTCTTCGCGCTTCTCGGCGGGGACGAGAGACCAAAGCTGTGAGGGGTACGTTAGCCTATGCCTTCTTCGAAATAGCCATCAATGACATAGTTGTCATCCATTGACTTCCCCGTCTCCACATATGGCCACCATTAACTCTCTCTTGCACCGCCCACCATATGCAATAGTCAAGCATACAAGCTCAACTTAGAAGATAATTTAACGTACCTTGTCGAGGTTGATAACGGGCTTCCAGAAGAGGTTGCCTTGCTTGTGGAAGTACCGCATACCGACCTTTCCGAAGTAACCTGGATGGTACTTATCCATGTTGGTTCTGTGGTGATGTTGTCCACCAGCAAGACCTCGTCCACCGGGATGCTTGCGATGCTTTCCTACACGACCTCGACCGGCCGAGACATGACCGCGGCTGTTAAATCCAAGTCAGCATGTTTCTCTCTCGTCGTCCCTTACTGCTCCTCCTTCTGCGGTGTGCGGTATGGTTGAATTGAGATCGAATTGAAGTCAAAAGGGATTTTTGTATCCCATCGACATCTCGTCGAACAACTTTCACAAACTCAGGCAGGCGCATTCGAAGGAACAGAGTATGCATCGAAGGATATCGGGGTAACTCACTGCTTGCGGGTGTTTGAGAGGTGGGTCGGCATTTTGACTTCGTCGCAATGAATGCCCTTTGTTTGATGGCGGCGGTTGTTGAGAAATTGTGATGTTTGTATGGAAATGTGTGGGTGACGCTAAATCATAAGCGAAGAAATTTCAGCCACTGCTGCGCCACACATAGGAAAAGCACTAACAATATTCCAACCAAATCCGATACGATATATTTACAATTCGAGACTATCTAGGAGTTACCAAGTATCTATTTGATATATTCCTACTATTTATCTTAACTCGCAGACTAGTCCTAGAATTAAGAGAAGAAGCAACGAGACATGCAAAGAAAGATTCCTTTTGGCTATCGGGTAAGTCTGTGTCACGTGCATGCCCCCGATTTTCCTATAATAAAACTTCAAAAAGAGTATATTATAAGAAAAGTTATATAAGTCAAAAGCATACACGGGCGAAGATCCGTCATACTATAAATTATCTACTTTGGACCTACGCACATTCATCTAGGAAAAGCAGCACTATCTGCCTAGCGTGGTCATTTGCACACCGCCTCGGAGTCCAAGTTGCGTTAACGTCCGGAGTAGATTCGATAGCAGCTCTAGGCGCGGATTTTTTCCAATTTTCATTTACAAAAGGATATACAAGTTGTATTTAGTGCGACAGATACACCGACGCACAATTTAAGATCACTTTTATAACATTCTCACTTGTCCGGATCTGATAATAAAATAAATTTCTTGAGGTGTTGCGAGATTGTATAAAGCACGAAAAAGGAAAGCCCCCATTTAAGCTTAGCTGCGAGGCAGTGTCTTGCTAGTTCAGGCCTCATCAACCCCAGAGGTTATGACCAAGTAAATCTATTTTAAAAAATGGCTACAAGTTCAAGCCTTAAGGAGTCCCTCGAATTTGAATAAACACTTATAAACGAAGGATGCCAACATTACTCATAGATGCATCAAAATTTACCCTCTTTCAATCTCTAGATGATGCTCTTCAAAAAGACTTTCACCAACAATAGCATAGATGTCACGTATACAAATTGAGTACATCAGACCACTTTTAGATCAATCAACGTCCTAATTCGTATTTTCATTCTGGAATACCCAATCTATGCACCGGTGCCCTATCCACCCAAGCGGGCTACAGAAATGTCTCGAGAATTTTGTTCCAAATTGCCGCCGGAACACCCATCCCACGCCAAATAAATGCAGAAAATGGCCTCTTGCCCACAAGAGAGTCGGTCTATTATACAATAGTAAGTTGTGCTAGGGAACAAAACAGGGTGCAAGACTAGCTCAACGTGATGCAAAGAGTATGGAAATCGAAGTAAAAGCAATCAAATGCTGCGGGGCTAAATGCTGTGCACTTGTGATGGGTTTGCGGTGTAGGGAAACAACCATAGTCCAGGGGTTGAGATTAAAGTGGCATAGAGCGTGGGAGGATGCCCTTTCTCGCACTCATGCCGGTAAAGGGAGGTTCTGGCCTTATTGATCACCCTTTATCGTGTGCCAAATAAGCTATCAGCACGTTTGCCGTTGGTTGTCGCACCCACGCCATTCTTATGGCCCGAGGAAGACAAGGCTGAAGTTTTCGGAACTGGAAGAGTCCAACCACCACTGTTTCTCTTCTCGCTCTTCTTGTCGTCATCTTCCATTCCCTCCATGTTGAAGACAAAATCGCCTTGCTCCTCGTCAATCGGTGTAGTGAACCGTCCACTACCTCCATTGCTAAGGCTAGTTGAAGAAACCTGTCGGTCTGCAACAGTCCGTGTGGCACCAATAGGGGTGCTGGTGACACGGCTCGGAAGAAGACCCGATTCGCTGCCCCCTGATTCGGCACGAGCTAGTCGAGTGCGTTGAAGTTGTTGTGAGATGATAGACATAGAGGATTGGCGAGGCGGGGAAGCCACCATGGGCGACGAGTCACCTGAAATCTTAGGCCTAGAAATCGGCCTCGAGGAAGGGCTTGCGCCAGGGTGCAGAGAAGAATTGCGTAGTGGAGATCCAACATGACCAAAAGCAGAGGCGCGAGAAGCTGCTGCACGGTCTTCCTCTTCTCGTTGTTGTTGATGACGTTGAAAGAGGTGGTTAAATCGTGAAGGGCTTTGGCCTAATGGTGAGCCGTATTTGCCATTGGAGTCATTAATTGGTGTACCAGTGCCACTGTAGATGGGTCGGCCTTCGTCGTCTGCATTTCGTGAACCTCTACGGGCTTTTTCCTGTGGTGTCATTAGATCTTTGAGTGTTTCGGGTAGATAGTCTTCCTCAAATGTGAAATCCGCCTCCCAGTCTTTATCACTGGGAGGAAGACTGGTCGACATGATCTTGGGCTTGGACATCCGCTGGGAGTGCATCATCCTCTTTCCGAAGTATTCCTCGATGGGAGGGGAAGCTGGAGTGCCATTAAATCTATCTCGCGTGTCATCGCCAAACGCGGAATTATGCAGGCTCTTCAGCGCCTCGGAAGTTCTTCCATCCTTCGCAGCACCGAGAGATCCAGGTGGGGACTCGAGACCGAATTTGGATGGGACGGAGGAGGCAATCGGGCCATTTCTGGCAATCCAAGAAACCCCATTACTATCGAAGGAAGCTGGTAAGGGAGCATCCAGAACACTCAGACCCTTCTGCGCAACCGGAGATAATCCAAGGCTATACCGATTCAAATCGTCGTCCCTGGGAGAGCCGTATGCCGACCCATTATGAGAAATATAGCTAGTATCAATGGTAGGAACCGCGATATCGATGCTCTGCTGACGTCCTGCAAGAGGTGGGAAACTCTCTTCCTGGTTGGCGAAGGGGGAGAACTGGTGTCCGTACGGTGAAGGAGCCGCGTTGGCGCGAATAAATGAATTGGTCAAGGCAGAGCCAGAATTCTGCGAATGGTATAAATCTGTATTGAGTCGTCCCCCGATATTCAGGTGTCCCCCCATCCCTCCTTTGCTATAATTGACCCGGCGGCCATCGGGAAGAACATGTACATTGGCGCATTTAGGACCAAACTTGCAGTTCCCCTGGAATGGTTAGCTTCCGCCTCTCTGTCGGGTCGAGGACATCCATTTACCTTTGCAAAGTATTTGCAGATATTGTCGGTGGTGCTGGCCAAGTCATGGCTGAATGGGCATGCAGTTCCCGCCTGGCAAGTACCTTGCCGGAAGAATTTGCATGGTACGTGTGACGTATCTATCTACAGTCAGCACTGTCTACACTCTCCACATCAGAGCGGCGAATTTACTCTGTCTGCCAGGCGGACTTCGCGGGCCTTCGAATCTTCCCATGCCTCCCGCAGGAGCTGGAGGAGGGCCACTCGCTCCGTTCATGGGAGTCGGAGGGGGGATGTTCAACGAGCCCGAGCTCATATGTCTGTACTCGGTCGGCATTCTTGGACCACTCTGGCTCAACATCACGTCGGTGCTTCGCCTGCCAAAATCTTGTGTTGCTCTGTACAATGTCAAAGCTTTGGGAGTCTATCGCAACCCCGCCTTCGAAGTGGGGGATTGTCGCGTGAATAGGTTGACGGGTGAATAACGATTTATGGGTCGCAGGACGAGGTGACTCGCAGGCAGAAATCAAGGCCAAAGGTGCCGGTCAGACTCGCAGACCGCCTTGTCTCCCCGACGACGGATTCGAGGTTGATGGGCGGTTGGAAGGTCGGAGGCTCAGTTGGTGGTGGTGGGCGAAGGCAAAGCTCTGTCGACACGCTCAGACAAAATTCACCGCCGAGTCCTTGGAGCGGGAGCGCTAGCGAGGACTTTGTGCCCGATCAAATATGATAGATGGAATAGATAGGATCGAGAGATTAGATACGACGTGCGATGGAGCAAGGAGGCTGGCTACAGACTGCCGATTATCCTTGTGAAGCTTCTCGAGGACAGAAGGAGAGGATGACTGTGGTCCTTCCAGCGGGTTCAGGATGGCAGCGTGGGGAGGCGAGAGAGCGAGAATAGCAGAAGCGGAGGCTTTTCTTTGGTCGCACGCAGACGGCGGCCCTGGCCAGAGGTGCCAATAGGAGCAGCTTGTCGTCCTATCTATCTGTATCTGCGAGGGCTCCAGCTTCCAGCAGCTCTGCGCTTCAGGCGTGTAACATTTAATCCGGTCCAGATCTCGTCTTTTGATAGGCCGATGACGAGCCCAACAAGCACCGCAGATTGCTCGTCAATGCCAGTCGCTTCGGTCTCGTGATCCGCGAATACACTCTCGCGACAAGCAATTCACCGTCTCCTCGCATTCACATCGACTTCATGCGCTTCTTCTTATCTGGATGCTGGCCCTCACCACGGCACTCTGGCGTCAGCATGACACCGGCGATGCGTGATCACCACCGCCTCCGACTAGCCCGGAAGAGGTGGATTATCAAAGCCGACTACTCTCTTGGGAGGGTGTTCTGTTTCATTTCGGACTTGATATTCAACGGAACTCCCACCACCTGCGCGCTTTTGGACGCATGGCTGCAGGCTTCAGCATTTCTCGAGCCATTTGATAGAGGGGAACCTTGACGGCGACGCTCATAAACTGCTGCTTTGCTTCTACCCCACGCGCCTCCGAGAGACCGAGCCATTGCCCTCCCACTCCAGCATCCTGCGACCGTCCTCGCTCTTGTTTCGCCTGAGTTGGCCCAATCTTTGCTATGACCTCAAACTCTCCAAAGTGTCAAATCTAATAAGACCGTGAATGGTTGTTAATCACATCGTCAGATGACGAATGCCAAAAGAACGGCCATCTCCACGTGAAAGCTTAGCCTTGGACAAGCTAAGCCTTCGAGAGCCTTCCCCCACGTCCTCCCCCCCTCCGCTGGAAGTGAGACTTCTCATTCCTCGAGCTTTACCAAGATAACTGCGATATATCGGCACTCTCCTGAGATCTCCACGGATAGTTGTGGGTATACTCGAATGCCTGATAGCTGGAAAGTGTTGATGCGAGATCGTCTTTGACCGGGTATTTCCCACGAGCTACCCGCATTATCGTGCAATTCCAAATCGGCCTCGACTCGAAAACAATTCTGTATAGCTACGCTTGAATCTGTTTTGGCCGGGATACGTCCCTTGTTGTCCAAGAGAGCCGTCATCCGCAAACAAGTCGATGGCGGTGCCGAATTCTCCGGTAAGCATCACTATGCCCTCTAAAGTTCGTACCCTCCCGCTCCCACATCTCCATCATGTCTTCGGCCGATCCCCCACCACTACCCCTCTCGCTTCAGCATCAAGACTCGAACATGCAGAAGTTCGGGATGAGGATATGTGCGGATCTTCACGCCACTTTGAGATAGGCTGTCTGTTTTCCAGGAGGCGATCGAGGTCCAGTCGGGACGATTTCACTACGGATTCGACATCGGGCAGCTTTCAGCATTCCAACCGATAGGTCAGCAGCTTTGTGGAGGGCACCCACTGCCAGGCCTTCCCCATATATAATCCTGATCTGCTATCGCGACTCACGAGGTAGGGTATCACACGCCTCGGCCGCTTCGTACCAACTTCGATACGGTGAAAGGCTGGACCAACATGTCTCACTTGAGGTTATACGAATGTGTTGCACGCGCCCCTCTCCCGGACGGAAATCTAGGCTCGCGGGGTGTCTAGACAATAGTGGAGACATGAGGGGAGTAAGGTAAGAAATCTATAGGATTCGAGGTTTCAACAAGCTGGTGGATCTTCCACGAAATTCAAAAGCAGAGGAACCGACAGGATACTCGCATGACAGAGGTACGTACTCCGGTCCAACTAAGCGTGTCATTAATATAAGGGTATCTGAATGTATTGCAGAATCGAACTCCATCAACCGACTTCCTTCTCACAGCATTGCAACAGCTGCTGCTGCTCCCAGCATTAAAACACCTCCAACCTTGACACCGGCCGTTGCGCCCGCAGCCTTCGAAGGAGACGAAACCGGGGCAGCACTGCTTGTCGAGCTCGGTGTTCCCGAAACCGTTGTAACGGCGGTCAAAGACTTCACGCTGTTCGATGATTTGGATGTCGAAGATGTCGCATTCGCGTATCCTGTCCAGCTGCTGGAGATCGCCGACGTTGTCACATTTCCACTGGGTGTCGAAAATACAGAAGAGGTTGATGAGCTCGCGCTCGAGCTCAAGCTCGAACTGAAACTGGAACTCGAGGATGAAGTTGAGCTAGCGCTACTTGTCGTCATAGTAGCTAGCATTGCTTGTACAATACTGGCTTCGGCTGAGGTGATCGATGCGAAATAGCTGCTCGCTTCTGTGGGTAACGCCGCAATGTAGCTATTCAGTTCGGAGAGGCCGCCTGTCGGCGTGCTGCCTTGGATGAAAGATTGTATGCCCAGCACACCCACAAGCGCATCACCGGTCACAGTCGCAAGCTCGGAAACGATCGAGGTGAAGAGAGGCTGCGCTGCAACACTGGAGACATATTCCGAGGCTGCGGACTGGAGAGCAGCAGACTACACGACAAATGTTAGGTAGAACAGCGCGGCGAGGCAGTTTGCGACAAACCTGATCTGGAGATAACGAGACCGTCGCCGACGCAATGCCAGCGCAAAGGAACAAAGCAAGAGAGGAGCGCATCGCGATTCTTGAGGTAAAGACTGTCCGAATCAAATTGAGCAGCTGGCAGAGGAGGTATCCAACCTGGTCCCAAGTGTTATGACAACGACAGACAGAAGTGTGATTATGTTAATAAAAGGTACTAAAAGTCCGAGATGAGCGTTGTGCTTGGTTCTTATCTGTGTCTGAAAGCAGCGGGGATGGCACGATTTCGAACGGTACCTGAGCAACTCATTTTGAAGCGGAGAACAGGCTGAAAAGACAAAGCGCATGAACCAATCGAACAAAATTGGGACTTCTCCTCCAGAGGAAACAGAGGAGGACAGGGTCTGATGGGGAAATAAGCGCCGGCCGTACTAGCAATAGTGAAATTGCACAAAATGAGGAGGAAGACTTCGACCCCCATCTCTTTACGCGCGTGGAACATACGACTTTGCAACAGCTGGCGAAATGTTTATTTTCAAAGTTTCTGCACCAAGCACGAGAGTAGGCAGTACAGAGCCGCTCTTGATGCTCGAATTGGCACCACAATGTTGCTGATGATTTTGAATAACGCATGGAGAATAGAAACTCCAAGATGAGGTGAAACGCCGTAATTTCGCTTAAGGGGACCATAGCAACTAGTCCACGACTCAACGCAGACACTGCAGAGACCCTATCTTGATCCAAGCTCGCAAACATCATTCGACGGTATCTTTCGTCCCTGAACTGAGGTTCCCCTAAACTTATCGCTTGATAAGACCGCTCAAGCCTCAGAACGCCAAGTCCCCCGCGAAATTGCGTCAATTTGAAGACATGAAAACAGAAAATCTAGATTCATATACAATGGTAGTACTGTACAAACGAACCTTGCACTTATTCTATAAGACTCAACAATGTCCCCTTCTTCCCGCATGTGTTCTTTGGAGGTTTATTTTTACCTGCCACTTTTCCCTCTCATACTTGTAAATAGGTACCAAGGAGATACATGCGCCGTCGCAGAATCATCGGTTTTAATCAAGTGATAGGAGCACAGGAGGCGCGATCGCTCATGCAAGTGTTCTGAAACTCAAGCAGGGGTTGGACGTGCTTACAGTTGGTGCACGTGATCTCCGTCAACCGCGAGCGTTTTCCAACGGCTATTTCTAGGTTTTTAACGCTGGAATTCAGTACGAAGTTGGCCCTTTGTGCGGGAAATGCAGGTCTTGGAATCTTGAACTCGGTTTGTTTGTGTTCTTGACCGACCCCAAATCTACACAATGAAACGCACCGTAAATCTGTTTATCCAGTCGCATTAATATTGTGCTTTAAACCTATATAAACCTATATTACAAAAGTGGATTTCTAAAATCTGTACCTCATGTGAACAGGGAATTAGTGCCGACTATGCTCATCTACTTCACCTTATGCTAAAGAAATGCACATGACAAGGAGGCAAAATCTATAGTTTCTCCTCATCCATATAAACTTAGTGTTCTCTCTTTGGTCCACTTAGTCGAATACTTAGCGAGGTAGCACAGTGTTTGCAGGAAATTTATTATGCCATATGCTAGGAAAGCCCAGTAAAAAATCAAGAGGAGAGAAAGCACGCATTGCTCTAGTCACAGTTGAAATTGCCCGACACAAAGGAGTCTTTGTGGACTTTAAATTTCGAGGGTTGGCGTTTTCCACTAAGTCAATAATCTCGGTCTTACTCTCCTTATGCTCACAAAATGCTTTACCGTTGACTGGTTCTAACAAGGTTTCTACTTGCATTGAGCAATTAAATTTTACCTCAGTCGCCCTGATAAAAGTCCGTTGCATTCTGCGTTAGTAGACGACGCATGGAATGTTGCATAATCGTATCATGCTCTTAACTTTATCAAACCTTTACACAGGCGTCCACTTCAGTAATTTTTCACTCTTGTCCGAGTGCTTTCAGTTCCGCGGCTTTTTGCTCTTTCCTATGAGGGTTAACTTCACCTAATATTTACTTCTACCCCTTCCCCAGGGGGTCACTATGGACTTCATAGTAACATTACCATCTCGAACCCGAGGGCGGAAAAGATAAGAATAGTGAAGAACTGCATTGTCGAAAGCGAGGAGTGGGTGTTTTATGAATGAGAATGAGAAAGGCAGTAAGGATTTAGCAAAAAGAATGTAGTAGATGCTGATTAAAGTTGGTTCCTCAATGTTGAAATAACTGACTTTGTATCAAGCTTGGAAGGAGTGGATCTTACTCAGTGGGACGTTATACCGTGAGTTGTGAGAAATGCAACTGTGGAACTAATCTCCTGTCAGTGCTCACTGTACTTCAAATTTCTCTCGTGTGAATGTCCAAAACGAATGTAAATTACTCCTTCTCTGAGAAGCTCCTCCGTGTGGTAGGATAAAATGTAAAGAAACTGCAGATACAAAGCAAGAAAGAGGGGGAAGCTGGAAGAAGCCTTGGAACGAAAAAATAGTAGGCTACAGTTTGCTGCTAAATAGCGGATACTTAACTTTAGTGGAGGCGATATTCGAGAGTTGCCCTGCTCAAAATAGATGAGCTCTGGTTCCTTTTTCATATGTCCTCTTCTGGCTAAATGTGACGGCCCAATCCACACAGGCACCTTCTACCTTCTCCTCTCTTTCCAAGCCATCTGTACCTATGCCGAATGCTTATCTAGCTTTATTGCCCTTATAATATGTAGTTTCAGCTACTTGACGATGCATCTGTATAATGCTTAGGATTTGTTGCTTTTCTCACTCGCGACTTGATTTTATCACTGCTCTCAACGAGATTTCAAAAAACAATAATATCTAGGATAAACTGGGAGATGATTGAGTATTCTACTGCCCCTATGCGCAAAAACCCAAAACCCATTTGCCCCTCACGCATCTGTCACATATATGTATGTACGTTGAGAAGCTCAGATCTAAGACCCAAGCTACATACAGTTAAAACTCGTCGAGGTTAAAAGCCGAATTATAAAGTAGTCGAGACTGTTCTATAGCGATAAGCGTCTGTATTTTATATAATTAAATATGTATAGTGTTATATCGTACCGTATAACTGATAGAGCTGTGGGGAGGCGGGAACCGGGAACAGTTAACCGGTCGGCTCGCTAGCGACCCGCACCTTGCAACTTCCACCCACACACACTAAAAAAAGTATTCAAAATATCTAATTTTCACGCAAACAGATTCTGATAACAAGATTCCTCATATAGACGGGTAGGCAAAAGGGCAAAAGATTTTATCTTGACAACTGTGGGACTCGAACCCACGCTCTTTCGAACCAGTATTTTCGATTTCAAGTGAACCTGAAACTGGCGCCATAACCGCTCGGCCAAGTTGCCTTCGTTTATAGGAGAGTTACGACGTTATTAGCGGTTATAACTGTCACGGACGAGATGCCGCTGAGATTTTGTTAGCACCGAGCCGGGTCGGGTACTGCCGGCCGGCTGGTTGGGAATAGCAACATCAACAGCATTTCTACTTTTCGGGAAAGAGTGTTGTAGCTTGTGAGCAAGATGTAGAGCACACATTTAAGAAAAATGGGCGTTGTCTCCTGCGCGAGTTGACCTTCGACGGAGGAAAAGGACGCGTTGCGGAAAGTAAAGTGAACGCGCTTAAATAGTAATGCGGAACCACTCATCAATTGACGACAGAAGAAACGGATGGATAGAGTAAGATAGACGAAGAAAGTCTGGCGTGGAAGTCAGCTAGAGTAAAAAAGTAAAAAAGTTGTGAAGGGTAGCAATGAAAAGAGATGAGAGACAAGCGAAGCTCGCGCAAATGTTTTATGCGGTAGGAGGGTACGACAGCGCCTTTTATAAATCCAAATAACGGCTTGACTTTCAACCAAAGCGCTAGCTGTCATGACCGAGCGGAAAATCACAGCGCTCAGATTGAATTCAGCTAACAATACCTACAGTGCAACGCAAATATCTAATCAACATTAGTTATTTAGCAACAAAGTACGGGAAACAGAAGAGAGTGGTTAACGGAGAATCAGAATCAGAATCAGAGGCAGAGTCAGAATCAGAGGCAGAGTCAGAATCAGAGGCAGAGTCAGAATCAGAGGCAGAGTCAGAATTAGAGGCAGAGTCAGAATCAGAGGCAGAGTCAGAATCAGAGGCAGAGTCAGAATCAGAGGCAGAGTCAGAATCAGAACTAGTGTCAGAACTAGAGTCAGAACCAGAGTCAGAACCAGAGTCAGGGTCAGAGTCAGATCCTGGATCTGATCCAGAACACCAGAAGAAGAATCAGAAGACGCCAAGTGAGTAAGTCACATTCCAAATTCCTCCCCTCCGCCGGCCAAGACAGCAAGGCACAGTTTCTTTTATTTTTTTGGGGGTAAATTATTTTAGCAGCCTTACTCTCTTCGCTACTTCTCGGATTTCTTTTATGAATACTAGCGGCAAAACGACAGGTTCAAGGATCGAGAGTGTATATGTTTTGAGACTAGATGATAATTATAAGATACTGCAAGACTTGACTCTTTAAATCACAAGAATCAAGACACTTTATATTCCACCAATGAGAATTCTACAAGTGGGAATCTCACTTATGATACTCCACCCCCTTGATAACCCTCAACATAGCCCTTCAGCAGCAGGTTCCAAGTATCTGGCGTCCACCGAGATCATGACTGATACAGGCATCTAATACGCTACAACTGTGCAGCTTGATGGAACGAGGCACTACAATTCATGTTACGCGAAACACTCCTTACTTACCATCTTTCATGATATCATCTAGAGCGATGTCAATGAATTTACCTCGATCTATGAGCAGAACTATCCTGGTTTCACAGCCCAACTAACCAACCTTGTTACTGAAATTGATATGTCAAGTGCGATAGAACGCTTCACTTCGTTCTCTTTCTTTCGCTAAAATTCAGTAGCACCAAATATCACCAACGAACATCACCAATAATTTAGTATTCCCTACATCAACCCACTTTATTGTCTCTCGGCAACACTCACTTTAGCACTTGTGATCACGCACACATGCAAATGGAAAGAAGAGCGTCCGACAACCCGATACTGCTGATTTAGGTAGCCGTGTCTATGTGTTTAGCAGAACACTACATGCCACAGTCTTCAATAAATCTAGGTGCAGCTACCGTCCCATTCCAGCAGCCAGCCTCTAAATGAAACCCCACTACTCAAGATCTCGCATGCATTCTATCCCATTCACCCACTTTCCAACACCCTTTAGAAGGATTTTTTTGGGTTCAGTAAGTTACCGACCCTCAGCTCAAATCCATCCTCTCCTCGTAAGTCCGCCTCCCTGTCCCGTTTTCTTTCGCCTCCGGCACAACCTTCTGCGTTTCAGGCACGCCCTCTACCTTCCTCATCAACCACCCCATCACCCCCCAGAGCATCCCCATCGCCTCCACCCTCTCGGTCCCCTTGAACATATCAAACCACACGCTCCTCCAAACCACCATCCTCTCCCACCCCTCGCCCTCTTCCCCCCCATCAAGCACCGCAATTAACTTCCTCGGCACCCTCGCTCTCACGATGCTAATATGATGATTCAACGCGCTTAGTAGGAAGATATCATCAAACCCTTTGTCCCCACCCTCCTCCCCCTCTCTCACATCCCTCCCAATCGCAAGATACCGCGCCTTCCGGTCCCAAGTAGAACTAGGCGGGTTCATCTTCCTATACCCCTCATACATCGGCATATTCCCATTCTTTAACGGTGAGTTCTTCCTCGAACGCTTAGAAGGACTCGGCCCATTGATCCCCCCAATCCTCGCCTTCGCCTCCGTAATCATCACTGATTCCTTCTCCTTCCCCCTCCTGACCACATTCGCATTCCCAGACAGGCCCTCGAGCACCAACTCCACGTCGCCGCTTCCACTGCTAAGTTTCTCGGGAGCTCCCGGGAGGAGAAGAGCTGCCGCTTCTGCGGCAGCGATCTTGTCCCCCTCCTTCCCAATGGGACCTCCGGGCCCACCCCCCCAGCGCGGCTTCGTGGTCCACCACTCTCCCTCCCCATGCTTGACTTCGGGGCGGAATTCTCGGGCCCGTTGCTGAGCCGTGAGCAAGATGGCAACCATTTCTCTTGCGAAATCGAGCGTCTCTTCGAGGGGCGTCGTGAACTCGGTGGTTGACCTCGAGGACAAGGCTGCAACGGGTCCTTCAACGATACCCGAGCGAGCGGAGACACGGTCGGTGGGCGTACGATAGACGAACATCACGCCGGATTGGAAGTATGAAGGCGGTTTGGCATTCTTGGAGGAGCGGGGAGGGGTGAGTTGGAAGCGGGGCTCGACACGGGGGAAGGAGACGTTGCAGCCAAAGTCGTAGGCGATGAGCTTGGTGAAGGAGGAGAGGAGAGATTGCCGGCAGTCGGGAGGGAGCTGGGCGCCATTCCCAGTGCGGATATGCGTTCTCATGTGTAATGGTTGATCCGACTGGCTGCTCGCCTCATCTTCGGAAGGTTGGGTTGCGAGAGAAGTATCGGGCCAGAAGCTAGAGAAGAGCTCGAGGTTTTTGAAGAACTCGTAGGCGTTCCCCAGACGGGCGGTGGTCTCTCCGGGGGGCGCTGGAATCCGACGGATGGTGCGAAAGGCGGCGGTGTTGGGAGTCAAGAGCTCCTTTTGACGTTCACGGTATGTCTGGATACCAGGCGAAAGGTTGCCATTGTTGAGAGATTTCCGGGTGCTTGGATTCAGCTCGAGGAGATCTTCAACCGGGATGGCATTCCACTCTTCCACTGGCGGGAGGAAACTGGGGTCCGGGAGAATATCTAATGCGGAGGCGTCTGAGATCACGTGGATACCCAGGGCCTCGAAGTGAGAGATGCTGATGTCCGCGGGTCTTTGGATGGACTGCAGTACGGAGACTAGTGATCCATCTCGGTGTTGAAGTGTGTCCTCCGTCTGAGGCCGAACTTTTGGAAAGACGATGGGTGTTGGAGGCGGAGGTTTTCTCGGCGTTCCATCTGGGTTTTTGGGAAGCTCGACAGCTGCTATTGGGGGGATGATGTGAGAAGGATGGACTCGAATCATTGAAATGGAGAGACGGAGACTCATAACGACAGACGTGAGGCAAGCGGATGGGAAAGGGGAAAGAGGAAGGGAAAAACATATAATTTGCGGACAGGACCGGTCACAAGTGTCATCAACCTCACCTTCACTCGAGGTGAAGGCCTCGGGCATGGCTCCCGCTCGATCGAGGCAACGGCATGGCTGCGAGAGCAAGCGACTCCCAGGCCCGGGGGACAGAGGACGGAAGAGTCTTGGAGGCAGAGCCGTTGTGACGACGGAAATGGGAAAAGATCGAGGCCAAAGAGGTTGGTTATCTTACCAAAGTGAGAGAGAGTACCGAACATGGTGATTTCCTAGACAGCTCCGTCTCGACTCTGGCGTGACTTGGACCGGGTATCGGTGATGCAACTGGGTCTCATGGGCACGAGTGTCTTTCTCGCTCTTCCGTCCCCAAATGCGTGCTTATCCAGGTGTCATGGAGGTTCCGTGGATTATCGCCAGCCGTCGTTGGCGTTGGCCGGGTTCGCATTGATTTGTCTCCGGATAAAAGGTGCGTTTGTGCCGGGCTCATCATGCATCGATTGGCATCCGGTCGATCATCCCAAACCATGCATGTTCGGCGATTCCAAGCTGCCAGAAAAATGCACAGAATCAGCACCCAGCAGACCCGGAGAAGGGGCAAGCCGTCGGGTTCGGGCTCGGGAGAAGAGTCGAGGACGTCTTTGCCGCACGGCATGGGACGAGAGGGTTCGTACGGAGTACGGACTGCATGTCGTACACCAGCAGGGCTGCAGGCGCCCTTTCGAGTTCGGACAGCATCAGCAGAAAAGCCATGCGGGACAAAAGAGCGTCGAGAGTCTTCCGGCACCTTTGCTCCCTGTACGAAGTATCGCAGCGTAAGTATGAGATTCAGCTCGGCCCCTTCGAGACACCCAAGCCCCCGTGTCTGGCTGGCCGTCGACGTTTGAGGGTCGGCGCTAGACCGGAAAGAAAGCGAGGGCCAGAGAGGTCACAGCGAGCTGCAGACTCGAGGGAGGCATCTGTTGGCATTCTCCCGGCAGTCGAGCTGCGGAGAGGAGGCGAAGAGGAGGGAAGGTCTCTTCATCTCAAGCTGGGGTTCGAGTCGGGGTCTTTAAAAGGAGTAGATGTATATAAATATGGATATGCATATGTATATATAAAGTTAAACGAGGGGAAGGATAGCCTTAGGTATTATGCTGATAGCCTCTGTATCCCACGTCCGAGGATTGGCTGAAGGGATAACGATAGGGATCATACATTAAGCTACGTAGGTATTGACCGTGAGAAGCCTTATAGGAAGATCTGTTTCTAGGGTCGTGTGTGTTGTGTACAGTACTATAGTCGTACTTTGGTACTTTCCAGCGGCTCCTACCTCTCTTTCTTACAAGTAACGAGAGGGTATCTCGAGCTTCCTCGAGAGAATCACCTCGACCTCGACTCGACCTCAACCCTACTCCTCCTCCTCCTCCTCCTCCTCCCTTGCCTTTCTTTCCTCCGTCCCAAGCTCAAGCGTGCACCGGCCGCCAGGTGGAACGGCGGCCGGTTACAAATCGCACACGGACCTGACCGCTTCGTTCCTGTTCGGGAGCACTGCTTGTATCACGCAGCCTCCACATCTCCACCACCGCCCGGAAGTATCTATCTCTATCAGATTCTATCTATCCGCGATGCAGAGCGACTTGCCGATGTGAGCGCCTCGACGTGGGCACCTTTTTCGTATTCCTGCAAATTACCTCCGAGTCACGCCGGCATCCATTCGATCTATTTGGGGGATAAGTCTGGTACCGAGGGACGGCACCAACTTGATCAACAAGCTGCCATCATGGCCCAGACGAAAGGCACAGCTCTGCCAAGGGCTCTACGTGATCACTTCACCCAAGTGGATGCCAAGGGTTCGTCGGCGTGTCTCGTGTTTTCTCGTGTTTCTTCGCGCTCTGTCCGATGCTCTCTTGCTCTTCTCCTCGTCTTGCGCGCGTCGATCCAAATGTTTCTATACTTCTCACCCAGCTCACCATGTCCTCCCGGATCGTCATAACACCTGCAGAGTCTATCTCTATTTGCTCTCACTCCACCTCCTCCTCGCCCGCGCGATTATGCCATGATACACGTCTTCTCGATCCGTTCTCTTTACCGTCGAGCGACGCTTCCCACCGTGCCTCACCAGTGGTTTCATCTTCCAGCCCTGTAACAGCTGCAACCCCTCCAAGCCACGCCGCTTCCCGCCATCCCCTGCCTCATATCCTCGTCCTGGGTGACTACCACCATACGGAGTGAGTACACTCCCAGAGATGGCGTTTGAGAGGGGGAGATCGTGGTCTCTCCCACACGCCTACTACCCCCCGAAGCCTGCTCTGTGCCTATACACACGATTTCTGTCCTTCCCGTTCTTTCGCAAAACAATTTCATATCATGACCGCGATTGAGATGGACACTTGATGGCGACGGCGCCCATGATCACTATCCCTTGAAGGTTGATATAGCACGATCATTTCCACTCCTTGACAAAATGTCGAACAGTCCGAACCTGCCGGCAGGATTTTCACTCACTGCGATCAATGGGTTCGGGCGATGTACGGCCGTGCCGAGGGCGGCGACGACGTTGACGGGGAGTTTGTTGGCGGAGGCTTCATCTTTGCTCTCGGCGGCTGCTCTCTCGAGTGCACAAAGCACCACGCCGATTCTACAGACGACGACATCACAGGCGACTATAGGACAGGAGACTACATCGGCAAGTACTACGAGTGTAGTCGATCCTCCGGCGGCGACAAGTGTATCTTCTACTACTGGCGCTGCCCCACTGATAGCTGCAAGTACAACAAGTCCGATACAGACAAGTTCAAGCGCCTCGGTCTCAACTGCCGAATCTACTTCTATTGCAAGAGCCTCGACGACCTTTGACACATCAACGAGTACAAGGTCGGGATCAGGCACCACAGAAACATCAACTACGGTCCCAATACCGATAGCGCAGAGTGAGGTAACTTCTTTGCCATCACCCTCTACAATCGAAACAAAATCCCAATCCACTAAGAGCACCACCTCGTCAGCAGCTGCAGCGATCAATACAACAGCTTCGGGACTACAATCAGCGACATCTGGAATTGTTTCCAACCCACAAACCCAACCCGGCCCTATCATTGGAGGAGTGTTCGGGGGATTGGCATTGGTAGGCCTCATCGGATTAATATTCTGGCTCATCAAGCGGCGAAGGAGGAACAAGCGGGGATCCCTTCTCACCCCCTTAACCGCCAAACGTGAAAGCGAATTCTACGAAATCGACCGAGGAAGCGTGGGTCCAACCACCACAGCTAGCAAATGGCAGCAACAACTTTCCATCAAGTCGGTCTCTATCAAGCAATCCCTCACAAGCTTAATAGGCAAGGTTCTACCAGCTCGAAGCGATACCCCCTCCGTCAACATGGACCGGGGGAACTCCCAGTTCCTAGACGGTCCAATTCCCCAGCATAGCCGTAACAACTCGGTTCTATCTAACCCCTCTATCCACACCACCTTCAGAGAGCGAGCTCAGGACTGGTACGAACGCATCAAAGATGCCTTAAACGCAAAGCGCAACCGAGCCTTCAACGATTCCGCCGACCCCTTCGCTTCCGCTCTCTCCAATCGCGAAGAGAAAGCCAACGTGCCCAAGGCCCCCGATTTTTCCCAGCTCCTCGGTATGGACGACCGTGAACTCCTTCTCGAAGCCGATCGTCGCAGAGCCTCCATCTCTACGAGCCAGATCGGGTCCGGCTCCCTGGGTCTGAATTTCAGCAGCTCCAATGAGGCCGAAACCCCATTAGCCAATCCTGCGGCGAAGAATCCATTCATCGAGCTCCCAGCAGCTGCTGCCGCGAGGCCGACATCGAATTACGTGCACCAGGTGCGGCATTCGAGAGGCCAGAGCTCGATCTCGAGTATCCACGCCCAACTCAACCCGAGGATTCCCTCGTCTCGGTATCCATCCACCGTCATGCCGCTCCGGGACTCGTACCGCTCTACGATGTATAGCACCACCACTCGAAAGGTCCTCGGCCGCAGCGACCCCTTCGATCTCGAGCGTCCGGAGCTCTGGCGGCCCAGTCCCCTGCCACAAACGAATAGCTTGGTACCCGAGGCGCTCCATCCCGTTAGAGAGAATAGGATAGTAAGCCAAGGCGGTGAGAGCTACACCAGCAATTATACCAGCAGGGTGAGTAACGGATCTCTGGATATGTGGGGTGATCCGGGGCCCGACGTGGAGCCTGGGAGCGTGAGTAGAGTGAGCAGTGTGAGCAGTATGGGGAGCAGAAACTTGATGAGGGATCCGAGGGAGACGGGGGATGGGAATGTGAGCCCCGTCAGTGCGCTCAGCAGTCGAGCCGGAGTTGGGAAAGCCGTTTGAAAAATGGCCGGATTAATACCTGCCTGTCTCAAAACCCTTGGTCCTCGATGAAATGAAAGAGAAAGGAGAACGTCGAGCCAAGGGCAAGACGGAATTCGAGAGGAACGAAAAGCTTGATCGAGCACATATGGCCACACAATATCCGGTCTCCAAAAATTAGAATAATGCGCATAGGTATGCTTGCTGGTCGGCGTTATTGGAAACCGTCGCATTGTTCATTTATTTCGTCGCATCGGAGCAATCATTATTGGTCGTTGTCCCGGGAATGCATCACCCATAAGAGGCCGACACATTACATTCGTTGGACATATTCCACAGAAGGAGAGAATGGGGGGAAGATACCAGAGGGAATTATCGCATATGAGTGGGACGAGACGGTGAAAAGGAGAGAGGAATTGTTCAAGCACCGCCCTTGCTGTTCATATATAAGCATATACCACTTAGTAGTTTTAGTAGCCGAGCCGAGTAGTCGACTAGCCGAGTTTGATTGGAAGTAAAATGGAAAAATAGAGTTGTATATTATACTACCTTGGATTCTGCCTCTCCCTCTCCATATTTTGTAATTCTCTGCTTTCTCTTGTTTGCTTGCTCTCTTTCATTCAACCACATTCTTATCAACCCTTACTTATTATAATGCTACTGAGAACAAGTCTCAAAACGCCAAGAGCATGATAAGTAAAAGAGGTCTATCGTTTATTCATGAATCGCGACTGTCTAATTCTTTACCAATAAACTACTTCCAGTCATCTCCTCGGGTTGCGTCAGACCCATAGCAGCGAGAATCGTAGGCGCAACATCTCCAAGTACGCCATTCGTCTTCTTCAAGCTCCATCCCTTTGGTGCATTCGCCATCACGAATGGAACCTTGTTTGTCGTGTGCGACGTCTTCGGCTTTCCATCTGCGAATTTCATCTCTTCGGCATTACCGTGATCAGAGGTGATAAACAGAACGTAGTTCTCTTTCTTGCAAACCTCGTAGATCTCTCCGATGGCCTTGTCGGTTGTAGTAACAGCCACGATTGCGGCTTCGTAGACACCAGTGTGACCAACCATATCCGGGGGGGCGAAGTTGTTCATGACGAATTCAAATTTACCTTCTTGAACACGCTTGGCGACTTGCTTGGCGACTTTCATGGCACTCATCTCGGGGGCTAAGTCGTAAGTAGCAACGCTCTTGTTCGAGGGAACGAGATCTTGCTTCTCGTCTCTGGTCTCGAGAGGGAAGACTTTCTCAACACCGCCGTTGAAGAAGAAGGTGACATGAGCATACTTCTCGGTCTCCGCAACATGGACTTGGTTGACTCCTTGTTTACCTAGAGTCTCGGCAAGAACGTTACCCATGTGTTGGGGCTTGAAAGCAATTGTGAAGGGGTAGTCGAGCTTGTATTGCGTCATGGTAGTAAGAGTGATGTTCTTGGGGTATGGGAAATTCTCAAGTGGGGATCGGTCGACGTCTCCGAGAAGTTGAGTGATCTCGCGGACACGGTCAGATCTATAGTTGAAGAAGAAGACTTGGTCACCCTCTGCAAGTAATTAGTAATAAATCTCTCAGGAAATTTCTGGAGATCTTGCCCTTGACACGAGCCTCCTTTCCACCAACAATAATTGGTTTCAAGAACTCATCATTCTCCCCCTTGGCATATCTCTCCCTAATGGTCTTGACGGGATCAGAGCTTTGCTCTCCATCACCAACGCAAAGAGCGTTCAATCCAACCTCGACTCTCTCCCAACGCTTATCACGGTCCATAGCATAGTATCTGCCGACGATTGACGAAATCTCACCAGTACCAATCTCCTTGGTCTTAGCCAAGAGACCCTCTATGAAGGCAGCTCCAGACTTGGGGTCGGTGTCTCGTCCATCGCCGAAGCAGTGGATGTAGACGTGGGGAATTTCGAGTTCCTTGGCGAGCTTCAAGAGAGCATAGAGATGATCTTGTTTGGAGTGCTTTTCCCAATCAGTTTTTGGTTTTCACCCCTTTGGGTAGGAATAACATACGACACCACCATCAGAGACCAAACCGGCCAAATGTAAACGTCCGGTACCCTCCTTCGCAGCCTTGAAAGTCTTCACGATAACGTCGTTCTTGTTGAGCTCCCCCTTCTTGATGGTCTGATCAATACGGACGACATCTTGCCAGACCACACGTCCAGCTCCAATGTTCAAATGGCCAACCTCCGAGTTTCCCATCAACCCCTCCGGGAGGCCAACAGCCAACGAAGAAGCCTCGAGTTCTGTGTAGCCCTGCGCATTCTTCTTGAAGTCATCCATCACCGGGGTATTTGCTGCTGCAATAGCATCCCCATTCTTCGGCGATGATTCGCTGGGGATTCCCCATCCATCAATAACAACTGCGCCAGACCATCACAATTAGCCAACCTAGTTCCAGATATAGCAGGATGTAAAGCAGGACGAGGACATAATCTGGGTTCTTCTTGAACGTGATATGCGTTTCCACCATTTCGAGTTGAGGAGGGGAGGAAGGGATTTGGGGAGAGGAGAGCGGTGAAGAGGTCCGCATGTTGGATCCGTGTGCAATTGTGAAAAGAGCACACAATAATTCATAAAGGATGCTCTGAGGATACGTGGGGTCATGGGAACGTACTCAATACCGCCTTGTTGTCGACTTGGACCATTTTGGCGAGATCAGCTATGTTTCGTCTGTAGTGCAGGCTATATCACCAGGCTATTAGTTTAATTTTCCGACGATATACGCGCGGGGAAGGGCGCCTACAAAGCGGATATGCGACTTCTCGAGTATGAATATATACAGGAAGAGCTGTTTAGGATTTGTATGCAAAGGGGGTGAGGTGTGGTTGTCGAGGAAAGAACTTATGTAGTGGGATGTTTTTCTTTTTCTCGAGCCAGTGCCCCTCCACCAAACGCATTCGGGTCCGCTCTGCCGCTCTGCTCTACCCCTCCAAAATCGCACCGATAAGGCTTGTGTCAATACTCGAACCAATTACAGAGTTCAATCCAGCCATCGCCCAGACTGCTTTCTCTTCCCACTCCTCCCACACATCTGCTGATCTAGCGCAAATTCTTCACGAAAATCAAGCAACATGACAACCTCACCGTCTCACGCGACGCCGACGACCCAGCAACCACCCTCCCTCACCAACCTCCCCGAAGGTCTCTCTCCAGATAGCCTCGACACCCTCCCCGTCCTCTCCGCCTTGCTGCAGCGACTTCAGAATCCCCAGTCTGCGACTGCAGGTGCGTCGGCGGCTGGCTCTCCTCCCGCAGCGACGCCGAGTCAGCTCGCCGCTGGCACCGGTCCCATCACGCTCAAAGATGTTCCGGCTGCGACGGATGAGATGAAGCACAAGTTGCAGAAGGCGAGGGCGCAGGTGAAGATGTTGCCAGATATCCAGAGGACCATCGCGGAACAGGAGGAAGAGATCAGGTACTTGGAGGCGAAGATAAAGAAGCAGAGAGATATGTTGAAGCACATAAGAGAGCTCGGGGAAAATGCCCAGGCGGAAACGACGGTCGACAAGATGGAGACTTGAGACAATAGCTTGGGATATATTATATATGAGGTATCCATCCAGGTCTATCGCTCATGAGCGAGATTTGCCTCTTCCAAAACTAGCGCACAGGAGCGTGAATGTTGAGAAGGACAATCGCAAGAAGGAATCGGGCCAAAAACTGGGAATGGCCGAGCTGTACCTCACAGTACTCAATCGAGGATCATATAAATGGGCCAAAGCCGAATGAAGAGGCTAGATGACGAATTATACCCATTTTATTAGAGCCACATGGGTTATAGAGAATACACAAAATGTAGAAAAACTCCAACTCCGCCGCTATGTGAGACTTCCTGTACGCATAACGAAATCCACCACCCAAACAAACCGATCCACCCACCGCCTTTAAAGGCTTATGTAAATTATAATCCCTTTATTTCAATTTTTCTCAGTATATCATTAAGGCCGACACCTGGTCCACCTGGGACAACTTTAGTCCATGTTTCCTCCTTGAGGCGCTGCTCTTCTGGCAGGATGCTCCAATTTGGGCTGTGTTCCGACTTGAGCCATTTGAAGTCGTCAACCTGATCCCATTGATTCATAACGTCTTGTTCCTTGGATTGCTAGCATGGCGTTAGCTTTATATGCTAAATAATATGAAATCGGGAGAAGTCATACATGGCATTTGGGAATAGGAGCAAATCGAACATTGTGACAGTCCTCGATGATAGGTCGACTTGCACAATGAAGATAGATATCAACATTATTGCAATCATGCATTCTAACTTGTCTCGACTCGACCACAATGATGCTATCTTCCACGCCTGTGATGTGAGCGGCACCGGCAACATGGCCAGCAATGATCAGTGACTTTTTGATGTCTTTCAACATTAAGCCGGCAAAGGCGGCCCCATTTGCAGTTGGCACAGACATATCCACGATACATCGATCCAATCTGGTCAATGAGCCTGAAGATGTTGCACGCGATGCTGACGAGGGGAGGATAATATGTACACAACTATGACCAGAAATGTTGACATTTTTGGCTTGGGAAAAACTAGGAGCTCGGACTAGTTTGGTAGATCCTTTGATATCCTCGTTGTAATTTTTTGAAATTGAGGGGAGTTGACTAACGGAATGCTTAGTCTCCGTCTCACTTGGTGGGCTTAAAAGATCTGCCGGTGTTGTGGCCATAGAAGAGTCAGTCGAGGAGAGAAAGCCCGGTCTATAGTTTGGGGCCTTTTGGCGTTTGACTGCTGCTAGTTCTGCTGCATCGTTGATTGATACCGCGGAGCCGTTCTTTTGCCTGGTCTTGAATTGAAATCTTGCTTTTGGTGCAAGTTTAGCTCGGGTCTCTTGTAAAGTCTCTTCGAGTGCTTTGATAGCCTAGTCGGGTGAGTAAAGATGATGATATCGAGGCTCGGGTAATGGCTTACTCGAGAATAAGTTGCTTGATCATAAGCAGGTAAGAAACCAGTCGAATCCAGAACTTCATTAGAGAGGCTGGTAATGCCACCAAGGATGTGAGCAATTGCATCTTGTTTCTCCCCTCCGACAAGACTAATGCTCTCAAGCGCGGCGATCTGCTCCTGAAGCTGGGTACATTCTTGCTGGAAGTGTCGATAGAAACGTTCTTTGACATCCACCTGCGATACCGGAAGTAGTCCTTGCATGCTTGCTTCTGCGTTCGTCATTTTGCTACTCGGGTTTCTACGATTTTCCTGGGCAACGCCTCGCAAAAGCAATAAAGATATACCAGAGGGGATCTGATTCCTGTCGTGTTACCCCGAGGGATACTATATGTGGTCAGTGGCTAACTCGGAGTGAGATTGCGCGGCAAATTCAAATGCGAGTTGCAGGAACGTGGGGAGAGGGAAGGGGGGGAATGGGAGTATTGGCAGATATTTCGACGATTTGGAGGGGTTTTCTCTTTAACCTTGGTCTTTTTTCTCGGCAGTTCTTAGGGCCAGTTGAGCGGTTCCTATCTGGACTCTGGACCGGAGAAGCCTTAACTAACCAGTGCTAATGACACATGGTTTTGAGAGCGCTCTAGAGACTTTGCTTGTGACCTTCGAGGTGAATTCGTGGGGGGGCTGACGGCGATAGAGAGTCTGGGATCAGTCCAATGCGGGGTAGAAGTTGATGGGATCGTCGCCTCGCGGAAACGGGACGGGACCCCTGAACTCTCGGAGCTGTGCTTGTGTTACATCAAACCCTAGTAGAGCTTCCTTTTTGGGACTTTCCTAACCTCGTGGATTATCTTTCTCATCATCAGCCCAACGTCGTTTGTTTCGACTTGCCTCTGTCAGATCCGGTTATTCGTCCCAATACTTTTCTATCACTTCATCTATTTCGTCGAAGAAGCTCGAGGAAATCTCAATATGATAGTCCTACGAGATTATCACTATACAACTTTATGTGCCTCTTGATTGGTGGCTATTGATGTCTGAGCTTCGTCACGTTTACACATCACTTTGAGGCGATTTAACTATGGAGGTCCAATGCGGACGGAAGGCCAGAGTGGCTGATGAAGGGTCGGGGTATTTATCAGATGAATCGGACTTTTACGGTATTTTGGGTAACCCTCCATCTTTTAGCGTGCGTGGCTAACGTGTGCAGGCGATCACGATACGAAGCAAGAGCTTGAAGCCCGAGCAGCTAGTTTTGACGTTCGCGAGTGGTTACAAAACAAGCAGCCTACTCTCGTGGAAATTGCAGATGCTAAGATAGCTGCGGCAGAGGTTGTTGCTGATGTCAAGCTGTACAATCCGTACGAAGGACACCTTAGTGGTCGGCAGCTCGGAGAGACCGTCGAAGAGTTTATCAAACGACTACCTCCAGCTTCAACTCCTGATTCTCAACATGTCCAGTGGATTTGGATAGCGAATCCTTACTGGAAAAGTCCAACTATCGATACACAAGCTTCGAGTCAAGGACGGATCGAAACCGAGGGACCACCGGGGGAGAAAACCGAGTGGGCTCGATTTATTCCTCTTGGTGGGAGACTTCTTGAAGAGCTCACCACCGCCGCTCGTGATATCGAGAAGGAAAAGGCGGGCCAGACAAAGGCTTCAATAACCAGAGCTGTCAATATCAAAAGAGACATGATTATCAAAAAGATTTTGGATAAGGCCGTGGATTTGCATTGCACTTCTGGCAAGGTAAGTTGCAGTGTCATCAATTTTAGTCCTGACTGATATGATATTTAGTGGATGATCTTCTGTACACCTGCTGAAGTTGACGATGTGTGGACTGTTGTTGCCCAAAATACTGCAACCAATGAACTTGGAATAGCAGCAAAAGTTGCTCCGGACGACGGCGGCGACAACCGGAAATCTCGTTTGATATGCATTTACACAAAGGATTTTACCAATATGAAGGATGTGTATCGAGTTGTTAATAAGCTGAAGGCTCTCGGACTTCTCAGTGGCCGGGACAAGGCGATTTATTACAAGTGCGGTAAGTCTGAAGAACTCACATAAAACTCGTCCTAGAGTCTATGAGGACTGACGGCACCTGAAGATGCATACACATACCTCGGGCTTGATTCGGGTAATCCTTGGAACATTAGAGCATCTCTGTACAACTCTAAAGATGTATTGCAAAATGGCCCGGAGCAAAAAGAAGGGAAAAAGTTGGACGGATACTTCTACAAAAAGAAGAAAGACGAGGGTAACTGGCGTTCTGCGGATTGAGAATCTTTTGTATAATGTTTCGTTTTTGCTTGTGTGGATACCCTTTTGCATTTTGCATTTGACCAGGCACTCTATATACGGAGTACGATCTCGTCCAATCTGACCGACTGCTGGTTCCTGTCGGACAGAACTGTGTCCTTTTATCCAGCATGATCTCTTATTTAGCTTTGTCAATCTTATGCACTAGTTTTTTGTCGGAGTTTCACCCGAGATCCAACCCGAACTTTGACTTAGCCATTCAGTTTCTTCCCACTTAGGGCGATCCGACCGAACTCCCATCTCCACTCATATCCGCGACCCTCTTCAGATGCAACACCAATCTATAGGCACTACTCCCATTCAGATAATACCTGTGCAACTTCTTGCTTCTCACAAAGCCCAGCCTCTCATACAACTTCATCGCTGGCCCGTTGGTCTCCTCGGTCTCCAGCACAACCTCATCTGCGCCTCTCTCAACCATTTTATCGATAGCCCTCCGCACAAGCGTCGTGGCAATTCCATGGTTTCGGTACGAAGAGGAGACTGCAAGCATAGCGATGTAGCCGCGGAGAGTGGAAGGGGAATGGGACTGGTGGATTTCAAGCTTGGAGATAATCACGCCGATCAAGGATGACTTTTCGGGGTCCAGTGCCTGCTCATAGATTAGTAGACCTTCCTCAAAATGCAGAGATGGGAGAAGGGAGAGCAGGAGAAAATACCATGAAACACAAATCCGACCACTGGTAAAGAAAGTACCGGTATACGTAGATGCTATAGGGCTCGCTCAAATCTTTCGAAATCAGCGCCCTGATGGACGGCAGATATTGCTTCTCGAGTACATGCTCATACTGAATGTATCGTAGTTCCGATGGCAGATCCACCTCCTTTCCTTTTCCCTCGTCGTCGGCCATTTTTGAAGAGCGGTTATCAGAGTGAGGGAGATGGCGCCGGCGGGGAGAATAGAGATGTAAAGTCGAGGTTCCTTCACATGCAAGGCCAAGAGATCCCCGAGCTGTGGGGCTAACCGCATTTGGCGCAAAGTCTCCTGGGCAATCCTCGGGAAGAATGCTCAATTACGTAGCTAACTGCGTGGGATAGTTTGATCAAGGGCGCAGGCTTTTCGCCATGATCTTAGTATTTCCCTTTTGAGGACGACCCGTCCTGATTCATCGTATGCGAAATGTCCTTCTTGCGAAGACGAATACTAGGTGGGGAGAAGGAGATCGAGACGCCAACGACGAGACCCGGGACCCCCGAGACTGCTGAAGAAGTGAGGTTAGCACCGGTATCGAAGATCGAGGGGAGCGAAAAGCAGAAGAAGAAAGAGAAGGGGAAGAAGAGGCGTAATGGGTTCGTCTTCTTCCTAGGAGGCTTGTTTGGGATCGTGGCGGCGGGGTTCTTTGCGGGGAAATCTGATTTGATCGATTTCCCGGAGTTTGGGGATATAAGTTTGGATAGTATAATGGATGTCCTACCTGCAGGCTTCATGAAGGATGTCCAGGATCTAATGGTAGGCATTTTGTTTGATCTCCCCAGAAATTAGGAATGTTACAGAAGTCGAACTTCAGAGACAGTGGCTGATTCTTGTGAACTCTTAGAATGGTGAACGAGAAGTTGTGAATTACGACTCTTTCTCCGTGGGCCTGAATCTCCTCTCTCAAGGCATACATGCAAACCACCCTGTTGTTATGATACCTGGGGTAATATCCACAGGCCTAGAATCCTGGGGCACAGCGAATAACTCCCGCCAATATTTCCGCAAACGTCTCTGGGGGTCATGGAGTATGATCCGAGCACTGGTGGTGGACAAAGAGGGGTGGAAGAAGCATATTATGCTCGATAAGAAGACCGGACTTGATCCCGAAGATGGTATCAAACTGCGTGCTGCGCAAGGATTCGATGCAGCGGATTTTTTTATAACGGGGTACTGGATCTGGAACAAAATTTTAGAAAATCTGGCGACGATTGGTTATGACCCGACGAATAGCTATACAGCGGCTTATGATTGGAGGCTCTCTTATGCGAATCTAGAGGTCAGGGACCAGTATTTCACGAGGTTGAAAATGTACATTGAGGTGGCACACAAGGTTTCCAACAAAAAGGTGGTTTTAGTTTCACACTCGATGGGTGGCCAGGTGCTGTTCTACTTCTATCATTGGGTTACAGCTGAGACTGGAGGCAATGCTGAAGATGACTGGGTTGATAAACATATCGATTCTTGGATCAATATCAGTGGATGTATGCTGGGTGCGTTGAAAGATGTTCCCGCAGTCTTATCCGGAGAGATGAAAGATACTGCCCAACTTAACGCCTTTGCTGTCTATGGACTGGAGAGATTCTTAAGCAAAGACGAGAGGGCTGAACTGTTTAGAGCCATGCCAGGTCTTAGCTCTATGCTACCCTTGGGCGGAAACGCCGTTTGGGGCAACGACACATGGGCACCAGATGACCTTCCCGGACAAAACACTAGCTTCGGGCAATTCCTAAGCTTTAAGCAGAGCAATAGCACAAATGGCTATCGAAATCTGACCATGGAGGGCACTTTGTCGTACTTGATGAATACGACGGAGGATTGGTATCAAGACCAGGTTAAAGGGAGTTATTCTCATGGTGTTGCGCATACGACTGCGGAAGTGGAGGCAAACGAGAAGGATCCTAGGAAATGGATTAATCCTCTCGAGACGAGATTACCGCTTGCCCCTAACTTGAAAATTTACTGTTTTTATGGTATTTGGCTTCCCCTCTTTTGTTTGCCAATATCAGTGCTGACATGATGAAGGGATTGGTAAACCGACAGAACGGTCTTACTTCTACCGACGACCTGAGAACCCTCTCTCATCGCTGAATATAACGATTGATACCACATTGACGGATCCTAGTAGGAACATTGACCACGGCGTCATTCTAGGAGAGGGAGACGGGACTGTCAATCTGCTTTCTGTAGGATATATGTGTAATAAAGGATGGAAAATGCATAGGTATAATCCTGCTGGTGTCAAGGTCAAGGTGTACGAGATGCCGCATGAACCGGATAGGTTTAGCCCTAGAGGGGGTCCGAATACCGGTGATCATGTGGATATTCTGGGGAGGAGCAATCTCAATGAGTTGATTTTGAGGATCGCCGCGGGGCATGGGGAGCAAGTGGGGGAGAACGTGGTTAGTAATATTAGAGAATATGCGGAGAATGTAAAAGTGTATGAGGAGGACAAGTATTTGTGATTTTGGGAGTGGAAGGTGGGAAGGCAATTTAAAGGGCGTAGTGGGTTGTATGGTTGGCGTTGGAAGGGGCGGGTTGGTTGTGCTACGATTAGAGGGGCTGTGGTTGCCAATGAGCCCAATGATAGACTTATACCAGGAATATGATGTCCTTTATACTTAAGCTGACGGAGAACTCAATCCTGTCTTGTCGTGTATTTTGATGTTATATAAATTACATTTTAGGTAAACAAAGGCACTACAACACAGTAGTATTAAAGTCCTGAGACTGTAAAGGTGGTTTTACGTTAGTTCGATCTTCGGGTATCTAAACATTCGTCTTCCTCTCGAAATCGCTTCCGAAATCTTAGCCAGATCAACAAATGAAACCGCTTTTGATCATTCCCAAAACTCCGGATATCATGCCCCAACTCCATAGAAACGAAGATCCAAGCTCCAAGATCCAAGCTCCATCTCTACCTAATCATTAAACAATAATACTTCTTCTCCATAATCCTACCCAGCCAGCATTAACGGATTCGCTCTCGACGCCCTCCTCTGCCTTTCTAGAATACTCAAAGCACTCATCAATGCCATCACTTCGAATTCATCATCCAATTCCTCCCTGTCTCTCCCAATTTCATCCCCTTCCCCTACAAAACTAAACATACCAATCACCCTTACTGTCCCTTCTTCCTCACATTCCACGCTCTTACTTCCTCTCCCGCCTTCCCTCCCACTCCCTCTCGCAGCAGTCACAAATACCGCCACCACATCCCCGGTACTAGTCCTCACCAACTTCAACCCATTCCCCTCATTCCTCTCCCCCCCGATCTCCTTCACCAAATGTCCTCTAGAATTCTTCCAATCAAACCGCTCCCGCAGCATTCTCTTCTCCAACGTATGATAGAAAGTATATTTCCCACCGCTAAACATGCCCCCGGTAGGACACAACCTCTCCATCCTGAATCTCGGTTTCATGTCCTCTGCCCCCGCCGTCCCAGCCCTCGCCACCACACCACTCCTCCGCTCCCTCTCCCCCCTCGGGAAACTGAAGTTCGTCTGCGACCATAACATGTTAAGATTATTGTTCATCACCGGTCGCGGCGGGGGAGGACACAGAGTGATATCCGTGACCTGCGTCACGGTGTGGTATTTCGCAAAACTGACTATAGGGCTAGATTTGAAAGGCCCGGAATGTAGGATGATATCGGGACGGGCGGTGGACGTATTCGAATCGGGGTCTTTCTGGATCGTGATGTATAAGAGAGGCGGGGGGAGGACAGGGAGGTATTTTACCTCGTTGACGGTCTCGAGGGCGGTGGAGGGACGAAGGAGGAGATCAATAGTAGCTGTGCTTAGAAGGGTGATGGAGCGGGGAAGAATGGGATAGTTTGGTCGGCCATTGGGTCTGAGATGAGGGGATAGAGGCGGGGAATTGAAGGTCCATGTTGGGGAGGAGGGGGAGAGTGGAGATAATGTGGTCGCGTTGGAGGAGGAGTAGCCATCGTCGAAGCCGAGGACCTCTTTCCATTTATTGCGTGAACCGGAGCGCAGCATTGGTAGCAGCCAGCGACAGCTGTTCTAGGCTCCAATTGAATATTTGAAGACTGTTATTTTGCCATTAGTGAATGCGGAAACTTACGGAGACAAGGCTGAAGAGGTTCATATATAGTTGCTGGTGTTAGAAAACTTTGACAAGGCATTACCTCCGTACGGGGATGAACTCCAGATTGGACTCTCCAGGCGTTTTTAGCACGGGAAGGAAAGGCATGGCCAGGGGCAATGGAAGCTTTGGAGAAAGTGCTGATTGGGGAATTCGAATACCACACGTAAGAACCCCTTTTAAGCCGGGATGACAGGTGACTAGGCTTCTCAAAGGGCCCGGGGACCCATGTGCGTCCTTTACAAATGGCCGATCAGCTTGCAAGGTTTATGGAAATGCGATTAAGACGAGTATTTCTGACAGTAGAGTAAGTTACATTTTTGTTTGTCCACCTTTTCCTACGGACACCTCTATAGCGGGTTGAAGAGCAGCTCAAAAAAAAATAAAAAGAGGAGAAAAAAAACTAATCCAATGCAGGGGCATAGGCTTTAACATAGCTTCAGATTAGCTTCCAAGCTTCACAGCTCACGGTGCTTTGGTACATTACGAGTTAGTGTTGCGTCAGTGCACTTCGCCGATCAGGCGGGCGGAATGTTTCTGACACCGACTTCGATGTGACATGCTGCCTAGCTTTACTCCGTAACATAACAACGACCAAAGAAGCGAGGAAGCCAGGCGGATGGCCAAGCGAATAAATGTGACAAAACATACGAGTACGGTACTCCGTAGTGTGGGCTAGTCAATCTGCGACGAAATGACAACTGCCAACTCATGAAACTCTAGTTTTAATATGTTTCGTTTCATTCAAGACGCTATGCAATTAGCCTTCACCGTAAAACCATCACATTTCCATCGCCACATCCAACTGCTAATATGTAGCGAGTAGTGACACATTCTAAGGACAAACACCAAATCCAACAATGCTCCCATGTCTCTACAAGCACTATTTCATCGCCGTCGTCATTGCCCCTCCGTCACGATACCAGGTAAATGCTCTACGATTGTCCCAATTTTGGACGTGAAATATAGCAAATATAGCACACTCATATCGCGAGAAATTCTAATATATAAAAATATTTGTTTGTCTTGATCCTCGTTCTATTTTCTGCACATTTCAGCTCCATCAAGATCCCCGCCAAGGCTGAGGAACCGCTGGCGGCGGACCATAGTTCGGTTCCCCTGGCCCGTTTGCAGGCACACCCCACTGCCAGCCTTGCGTTCCTGGTCCCTGATACTGCTGACCGAAATGGTCTTGCTTGCCCATATGTGCAGACGCTGGTCTTGCTGACGGTGGCGGGGGAGGGAAATACGGCTGTTGGGGTTGAGGGGATAAGGGAGAAGGTGGGCAAGTGGAAGAGATGTTGTATCGATGGGATGAGAGTATGGTGCCGGTAGATTGAGGGGACAAGGCTGAGTGTGGCGTGTAGCAGGGTGGAGAAGTCATGCTAGAGATTGTGGAGGATGTGCGGGTTGGTGGGTTGCTGTAGTATCCGCTATCGTAGGACTGTTGGTGGGGTCGAGGAGGGTTCGATGTGGAAGGATAGTTTTGGTAGTTTGTGGAGGGAGGGCACTGTTGTTGGTATACGTTGGGGGAGGGAGAAGGTAATGGAGGCGTTGGGGTATATTGTTGTTGGGCTACACTTAGTGATCCCGGCGGTTGGGGCATGGGTGGATAGTGTTGTGGATTATACGTATTCGAATGTATTGGTGGTGGCTGTTGAGTATAATCATGACTTGGTTGATAGGGAGCTAGATACGGAGGCGGGGGGGGAGGGACTTGGTATGTTTGCGTTGGAGGGCTTTGAGGTGGCTGATATGATAGGCAATCATCTCTAGGAGATACGATATGGGACCTGGGTCTGGGTGCTGGGGAACAAGGAGGCGGAGGGTAATATTGCATGTCCTGTATTGGACCAGAGACAGTAGCCGTCAAAGGGTTCTCGGGTTTTGGAACTCCCATGGTAGGTGCCTCGGTCTCATTTTCTCCTTCGCGTTTCTCGATTTCCATTTGTAAAATTTTTGCTTTCAAGAGAGCAATCTCTTGCTCCATCGTAAGAGATACCGATATTCCTGCTTCTATAACCGAGGTAGTAGATACCATCTCTGTATCTCCTGGAAGTTCGTGCATAGAACTAATTACTCAAGTTTAGTATTTAATCTCCAAGAGCAAAGATAGGTGATCTCTGTGGGGGATACAGACATATGAAGCGACGGGATATGCATATGTTCCATTTTCTCTGAGATTTGCAAGATTTGAGTTTCTGCTTCTAGCAAAGGACTAATTGGCGATGGCGAGTTGAGTTGGAGCGGGGAGCCAGATACCTGTGACGGCATACTTTGGAGGCTTTCTGTCCGGGAAATACTATTAGTATTGATCTCTGCAAGAAGTGGTTTCTGGTCTGTCGGCCAAGTCGTTGATGTGGCTCCTGGGACGTTGGAGGGATTAGCTATTGCATGGTGAATTGGAGGATGTTGTAGCAAAGGATAAACCCCGTTATCTAGTACTAAAGATTGTGAATAGCTGGGCAAATGTGATACTGGCCGACCGGGACCTGAAGTATGCGGTGCAGGTATTGGCACATAGTCATATTTTTTTTCTTGTTCTTGAGCTTGGGGTTGGAACTGGACATATGGAAGTCCTTGTTGAGGCCCGTATTGCGTCAGAGTAGTCGGCCGGGGTCGGAGAGATAATGGTGGTTTAAATTCAGGTAACGGTTGTTGCACCGGAGCTTGGTAGCCATTTTGCTGTGGCTGAAGTCCCTGCATCACCCGCTGTTCCTGAACATATTGCTGTTGAAACCTCTGGTATTGTATTTTCAACTTCTGATCCGTCTTTTTCTTAGAATGTTCATCATGTTTGTGCTCCGCAATTGCCCCAGCTCCGTCCAGCGCTGCATGACTGACAGCATATTCAACTCCGTGCCCAACAACAGCTCCAGCCGCTGCGTTAGCAACTGGACCTGCAAGACCTAAGGTAACTGTGCTAAGAGTTCCCGCAATAGCCATAGGAGCTATAACATCACGTTTTCGGGTGTTGTGTGTTTCTCCTCTTGCTTCCAATCCAGCTTGTATAATGTCTCTTTTCTTCCGAGCGTTGTGTATACGCGGTGCTGAAAGTCCAAGACCCATAAGAGAAATGCCTGCTGTAAGTGGGGAGAAGAGGACAGAAGTTGCTGTTGAGGTTGCACCTCCGGCTAGCTGGCGAGTGTAGTTCTCCCATTCCTTGTGAAGTTGTTCGGTGGTGAGAGTATCGCACTTCTTTTTATAGTCATCATAATCGAACGGCATTTTGAAGAATTACGAGAATACTTTTAAAACGAAGCAACTTAGCAGGAGAGATGAGAAGGTATAAAGAATGGGGAAGGAATGTCTCCGGTTTTATCAAACTTTAAGCCTCTTTATCTTAGTGTAGATTGAGTCTTGTTTGTGAATAACGATAGGATATCATAACCCGATCAGACACTAGCCAATAATTTGCAAGCCACTAATGGCTTCGCTGGGCTTAACCTTAGTGTTGCCATGCAGCAAAGCTAGGCTAGCGCTTCAGCTCTGTATGCAGGGAAAGCCTTATTGAATATTGTCTTTATTTAACAATTGAGATATGACAATGATCGGGACTAATTCTATGTTCAACATCAAGCACATGGCCATGGAGAAATTTAGTGATTCATGAACACCTTGGCTATCTGTGACATTGGGAGACAATCTTTTACATGACCAAGGTTAACAGGAGTAATTGCCTTACCTCACCGCTTTCTTCAGCTTTGCCCCAAGGCTCTCTTCTTAGCTTGCCAAGACACGGCACACAGGTAGTACGTTCTCAGTCCTAGAATCGTTAGTTGGGATTTCTAAGGTTTTGTTTGGTTCTCGAGGAAGCAAGAGCCATAAAGATGCTATATTTAGTTGGAGTTGCAGCAAGTGACCTGAAATGGGCTACAGTATGTTCCCGAAGTCAAACCCGAGCCCGGGCCGAAGCTCGAAAGAAAACAAGCCCCGTCGCTTTCTAAACCACAGCAAATTCTAGATTATACTAAAGAATTGTGTAGCTCATCTAAACAGAAACCACAGCGTCTCCTCTACTGTAGAGATTTTGCCATCTATAACGGACTGGTCATAATGATGCTCACTCCTTGTTAGAGTCTGTAACCAATGCCTTTAAGTGCTTCACCTAATACACTGGTCACTCCGCAAGCACATTCCCTTTGTTTTAAACGCCCCAAGGTCTTCACAACCTTTCAAAATGGCTTGTAGAACTCAAGCTGGTCTAACTTCTAGACCAGCTCTCAAAGAATTGACTCGCTAAGAATGAGGTGCCACAAGCTCTCGATAGCCATCTCCATAGGGTGAGAACTGAACAATCTGCAATATTTCAAAGATTTGAATGCCTGTTGACTCGTACGTTACGAAAAGGGTCCATCTTAAATTCTATAGAAACCGACATGTCTAATGCGGGATGAGTAAAGGAAGGGCCTCGAAAAGGAGCACTAGGTGTGAAAGGCTTAGAAACAAATTAATGTTTCAAGATAAACTCAGAGAGGAGAAGGAATTGAAGTTTATCGCCTCAAAAATAAGTCTAACAATTACAACTTTATTAGCAACAAAAGGGTTAGTTCCCAAGGAGAAAACTCTTTGTTAAAGCTTCTAGTATGAAGACGAAGATGTACTTATACAAGAGAGTTAGTAAAAAATAACTATTTTTCCTGAAATATCTCTCTGCTTGTTTTGCGAATCTCGTATACTATGTACTTTTACCTTGCCAGATTATAACAACTACCTAAGAGTGGGAAATGTCAATAACAACAAGAAGCATAAGTGATTTTCGTTGCCTTCCCACCTTTGAACATCGAAAAATGAACGATTAAGTATCTAGGTATACATCTAACGAGTGATATGATATTTGTGAAGACTCGTTCTCATATTGCTGATATTTCTGGTAAAAGCAATAAGCAACAAAAGAGGAAGGAGGAAAGACCAGAAAGATTCAAGACCTCGAATTTTTCGTAGGCAGTGTATACTGAGCCTAATGCAAGGCTTCGGATCTGACAAAGCATGGAGAACAACTGAATACATTGAAAAGAAAAGACTAAAATTGCTTGTCATAGATAAATGGAGTCATCAATTCAGGGTGGTGGATGGTCTCTTGGTGTTACAGACATGCCATCAGTTAGTGGGAGGAACGTTCTCCAAGACTATTATGCTTAACGCTCGAAAGTTTCCGATAGTCAACAGCTAGTCGTACAGATCAACCCTAGAGTCGGAACCTTCTCAACGGTACGTCTTACCTAAGCGTTCACGAACCATCAACGTTTATCCTTAAAGATCTTAGCACCCGCTCGGAAAGGCATATTAGCTGTAATATTAACCGGCCCGTCTGACGACGGTAAGGCTGAGAGGCTTTTCCCCCAATGATCAAACCTGCAAGGGCGAACAACAAATCTATACCCGCTAACGCGCCGAGCTACGGGAGATGGGAAAATGTGGTGACATCGGATCCTCCATTCATGGAATGGCGCCGTGGAGTACAGCTGGAGGAATACTGCTTGGCCGTTGTGCTTATCAGATCTGGGTGATGTGATAGCTAAAGAAGTATAGCTACGGCACTAAGAACCTCACAGCCACGGTCCTCATGCGTTTTTGGCAAGATGGGATCTATGCTTTCTGCAGAGGAGATCTCGGAGGGTATGGATGACGGTTTGTTCGGGATGGGGGACGATGACGGCAGATCAGCACTGTACTGCATCGAAGCTTTTTGATCCTCCCTTCGGCCCTATTCTACGGATGCATCGTGTGTGGACAAAACAGAGCAGGTTTGCATGTATGTAGAGCTCTAAGCCTTGATTGTATTGCTGCGAGTTGCAGTGGGCCATGAATCGTCTTTTAGCCGTGGACGGATATGAGACAGCAATAACTGAAGCGAATCGCGGTGCATCGTAAGGGCAAGAGAGCTGTGTTGTATAGGACATACCGATACATTAGCCGTAGCACTTGAGAAGTATAGCACCGGGGTATCTCGAGGTGATGACACCAGTTTTGACTGGGGAAGCTTTCGGGCTTATCTGCCTAGGCTGATTACCGGCTGACAGGAGAAAGGATAACAACGGGGCCAAGCCGTGCATGTCGAGGAGCAAACTCCTTGGGAATCTGGGCAGGAAAGTAATCCATCCCCATCCCCGTTTTCCTCCGGGAGGTTGTTGTTGTCGTTTCAAGAGAGGCTAGCCGGGATGCCCGCCCGACGACCGAATTCGGAATAGCCGGCGGCTGCGTTGTCTTACCGAGACCCGGTGATTGGCGAGTCGGGCGCCCTAAGCCCCCACCCTTTCGTACCTCGACGCAAGCCACCAGGTCTGATCTTTCCCGCCGTGTCGGTCTCTCCGGTGAGATGCTCTGCTCTTTCGAGCGCACAAGTTCCATTGCATGTTCGAGTTTTTACCATCGGCATTCACAATACATGTCGGATAGATACAATACCCGCCAGCCCAATGATCGCTGTCAACGCGGAGGCAAGTCCCCCCTACATACATGCTCCCAACTGGATCGATCGGGAGTCACCACATCCATTTTGGGCTCATATAGACGAGATGGTGTCGGCTGGCTACGAGAGGCGCAGGAGAGGGGAGGGGTCGATGTGAAGGATAGCCGTGGAACCGATGTATCGGACTTGCAACGCTTGCTTTACGGAGATCGAGGGAAGTCCTGATGGCTCCTGTCGGTGCATATCAAAATTTTTAATTTTTTCAATATGTGCTCTTAGCTCTAAGCCCCCATCTAGGAGCTGGACGGGTGCCAGCATCATCGAGGAGCACGGTTGCTCCGAATAAGATGGCCCGACAATTCGGACATGGGGAGAGAGAGAGAGAGAGAGAGAGAGAGAGAGAGAGAGACGAGAGTAAGGAAGAAAGAAAGAAAGAAACAAAGCTTGCGGTGGCTTGCTGTCCTCTTCCCCCGCTAGCATACTTGCAAGTCCAAAACGACCGAGATGCAATTTTCATGTGCTTCTATCGAGAGCTCTGCTCTACTCCTCTGTGATCCAAGCTCAAGCTCCAAGATATCAATCCCTATTCCCGCGAAGCCGGAGCGGGGTTGTATGATGGGATGGGTGCGGTCCTGCAACTCGCAACTGTTCTTATTGGGTCCCCGATGCCACTTCCAGCAGATCTGTTGAAGTCCGGCCCAGATCCTGATCTGAGTTCGGTTTAGTCCCGGGAGGAGGACCGAAGGAGTGAGGGCATTCGGGTCTGCCCCTGGCTCCCCCTTCTCTTCGTCTTGTCTCTCCCCTTGCCTTTCCCTTCTCTTCGTCTTGTCTCTCCCCTTGCCTTTCCCTTTTCCTTCCCTCCCCCGTGCCCTTGCCCTTGCCTCCCCTCGCCTCCCCTTGTCTTGCCTCGTGGAGGGTAGGGAAGGGGAGGGGAGGCGAGGCGGTTCGTTCTTTACTGGCCATGCCATGCCATGCAATGCCATGTCGCTTGCATCGCGACCCTCCCCTCTCGTGCCTCTCCCTCCCTCCCCCTCATCGGCGACCAAGGAAACCAAACAAATGGTTCGGTCAGGGGCGACACATGGGACGCATGTTGCATACTCGCTCGTGGCAGATGAGTGGCCGGAGAGTGATTCAAAATAGATTTTTATGGGACAGCTGGGCGTCATGGATGCTGATGATGGAGGCGGTTGATAAGCGAGGTTAATCAGCCGCTTGGTGCCCGCATTGGACCTCCAGAATACGGCCGACGGACTCCAAAGAGACGTCGCACTCCACCAGCCCTCTCTCCTCCCTCCCAGTCGTCAACTCTCTCTCCTCTGCCACCATCTCGCTTTTGGCTGGACTTCTTCCATTGTCCACCCGCCTTCAATCCTCATCCGTCTGCAACCCTGCTGCTTCTTGTCGATTGACTGGAGCCACATCCACCCTCCTGACCGCCCTCTCTCGATTCTGCATCTCCGTCCGCTGCTTCTGCTCACTGCCCTGTCCGGTCCAGGTTCGTCGTCTTGGTTCATTTGCAATCCCAACGACCCCCCCGGGGCTCCACCTTCTCCCGCGATATCGAGACTGCACTTGGCTATAAAACTTCATCTACATCCCTCTTCTTCGAGGGCTGTCTTCGGATCACAATCGAAAGGACTGCTCCCAGCCTCGTCCGCAAGCACCACTGCTCGATTTCGAAACGCCCTTCGGCGTCTCGCCGACTGCCATTTGATATACGTCTGCCGTGGCAGATCTCGATCCAGTAGCCTCGAATAGCGATGTCTGGCTATCCCGGAGCTTCATATCATGGAGGATATGCTCCCCCACAACAGCAGTACCCACCCCAGCCAGACTACTTTCCGTAGGAATCATCGAGGCTCTCCCTCGTTACATCCAAAGCTTACTATGTCGCAGACCCCAAGGTTACGGAGCACCTCCAGCCCCGGGCGGTTATGGCTACCAGCAGTCACCACCACCGCCTCAACAGCCTTACGGGTATTCACAAGTAAGAGATTCTTTGCGAATGGGGTTAAATTCCACTAATGTCGTGTTTTTAGCCTCCTCCCCAGCAATATGGTGGATATAACGGAGTGCCGCAAAACCAAGCTGTTCAATATGGCAGACCAGGTATGAGGACCTCCCCGCACTACGCAACTTGGTCTGACGTAAATCTTTTGTAGGAATGCCCTCGGTAAACTCGAACGCGTTTGTCAATGGGAACCATAATGCTCCACCTCCTCCTCCCAGTGCACTGCAAAGCTTTGGCGGCGGGGCACCTCAAGGATATGCTTTCCAATACTCGAACTGTACTGGGCGAAGGAAGGCTCTCCTGATTGGCATCAATTATTTTGGGCAAAGAGGACAATTGCGGGGGTGTATAAATGATGTAAAGAACATGTCTTCGTTCTTGAACGAGAACTTTGGATATCAGCGGGACGACATGGTCATTCTGACTGACGACCAACAAAATCCAATGAGCCAGCCGACAAAGCAGAACATTCTACGCGCAATGCATTGGCTAGTAAAAGATGCTCGCCCCAACGACTCGCTGTTTTTCCACTACTCCGGTAAGTGTCTATACTCTTACCAGTGCGCTGCTTTTCTGATAAGAATCTAGGTCACGGTGGACAGACCAAGGATGTCGATGGAGATGAAGAGGATGGTTATGACGAGGTCATCTATCCTGTCGATTTCCGGCAAGTGGGGCACATCGTCGATGACGAGATGCACAGAATCATGGTACAACCTCTGCAGCCTGGTGTACGTTTGACTGCTATCTTTGACTCTTGCCATTCCGGAACGGCATTGGATCTCCCGTATATTTACTCCACCCAAGGTGTTCTCAAGGAGCCCAATCTTGCAAAGGAAGCTGGACAAGGTCTCCTTGGCGTTATTTCATCTTACAGTCAAGGTGATCTGGGCGGTGTTGCCAACAACTTGATGGGCTTCTTCAAGAAAGCCACGAATGGCGACGATGCATACAACAGGACGATTGCCACAAAAACCTCACCAGCTGATGTGATCATGTGGTCAGGAAGCAAGGATGACCAGACATCGTATGTATACCATTTCATATCCTCTTACGCATAATGTTTGTTTTGTACAAAGTACATATGGGGCTTACCTCCTTAAAAAATGGTGGCTTTCTCGGGAGTTTTTAGCGTCGGCGTTAGGATATCAGTTTGGGCAGTTAGCAAAGATCCTGGCCACTAATTGTATGCTATTATTGTACATATTTGAAGCTCTGAGACTACGTTATTGGCCCAGTACGGTCGAGACGTAGCCTTAGAGCTGCGGGTCACGTTGGATCTTCTGGCCCACGACACTTCTCGTCTTGCCATCTTATTCTCCAACCTTACTAACATTTTTTCACAGGGCCGATGCAACAATCGCTGCTCAAGCTACTGGTGCTATGTCTTGGGCTTTCATTACTGCCATGAAGAAGAACCCACAGCAAAGCTACGTTCAACTTCTCAACAGCATTCGTGACGAGCTTGCCACCAAGTACAGTCAAAAGCCTCAACTGAGCTGCAGTCACCCATTGAGTGAGTCTCTCTCGACCTTTCATTTTCATCTCTATATCGTTGACAGACACTAACAAACTATACTAGACACCAACCTTCTCTTCGTAATGTAAATAATCATGACCCAATTCACAAGAATCCTCGGCGTCCAAACGAGATAATATGTGCATACGGGGTAAGCACAGCATACTCCTGCTCTGGTTGTAGGGAAGGAACGGAAGGGAAGGGAAAGATGGCGGAGGGCTTAAGAAAGGGTAAAAATGGATATTCTGGGGACATCGGCGGGCTTTGTGATATTTAGGCAATTCGCGATGTTTTATGTAATTCACGAATGGACTTCAAAGGCAATTTATCTTTTAATAATAAGTCTATGAGTGAGATTTCTAATATGACTGCCTGGCTCTGTAAAGGAAGCTAATCAAATAGGCGCTCGAAACTTGTGTACCTGTCAGCGGTCGGATGCGCACGGCAGGAAGGAGGACAACGCTATTTATCATTAGAGCGTAGGTTGTTTACTGGTAGAGATATGGCCAACTAGCTCGTTAGATTTAATACCAATCTTATAAAAAGTGCAAGGGGAGAAGGAAAACCAAGTGGAAATTCATAGCGAGGCTTTAAAAAGCAAACAAATTGTAAATATTTCGAGAGTATAAATTTGAATCTGCCCTCACGAGCCTCATTTGCGTATTCTTCTTTTTCAAGCAGACCACTTGGCCCCGATGCCGTGAGTACTACCTACCTACCGAGTTTGATATCCAACCCACACAAATACATTGTTCATTAGATAATCTAGTCACCACTTCCTTTTCGTCCCATCATTTAGTTCCTTGGTTACCACATCAGCTAGCGCCATTTTGTTATATTCCTAGCTTTCTTTAGACGAAATGGAGCCTATGAAGTATCCTCAAAATGTCCTGGTTGTTTAACACTTCAACAGACCCTATTCATATCGTGACCTAGACGCTTGTAATTACGAAGAAGCAAATCATTATATGATATCAAGTCCCTTTCATCCATTTATACGCCGGTCAGCCCCTAACCATAGGTAGGTGGCCTATAACACAACAACCAATAAGCCTATTTGGAACCGTCTCATAATCATCCAATGCTCCTTCCTATACTACTCCAACACAAACGCCTTGCCCATTCCCGCTCCTAGGATGATACGAGAAGAAAAATGCCCTGAAAATCACAAATCCAGACTCCCCAGACTGTGTCCCTCCCCCCTCACCTCCCGTGAAAGCCTCGTAGACGTGCTATTAGAACCCATACTCCTCCTCCCCCTCCGGTTATTGACATCCCTCCCACTGCCCATCGTACCCAGCTTCGAACACAACACAGGATCACTACTCCCCAGCCCTATATACCGAAAGTCGCGCTCCACCCTCTCGGCCGGAGTTTGTGTTCTCCCCTCAACCACGGGCGACCTCCCCTTGTTAACAATGGCCATCGCTTGGCGAAAATTCTTCGTCCGCATCTCCTCAACCTTCTTCTGTAACTTCTCGTCAATCTTCCTCTTCTCCGCCCACTTCTGCGCCCCCATCCGCATCCGGACCCACGCCCTGACTGCCCACGCCACCTTTCGGATTGTAGGTTTACGCTTTGATTCCGTAAGAGGGGGCAAGAGGTCAACGGGGATGGGCCCGCTCCGAAGGAGATCGAGGTCATGTTTATTGCTGCAAATTGCCATGTTAGCTGATGCTCATTGTCATAGTGTTGACGGTCAAAGAGTGTTTTGCCGGTGGGGGGCATTGAATAAAATCAAAAGGAGAGAAAACTTACCAAGCCTCGAAAAGCTCAATCTGCAGCGCCATATATTTCTTCGCATAAGCCGCTGCATCCCTAAATCCCTCTTCCCTCTTACATTTCGCCTTCAGCCACTCAAGCTGCATACTCATCCCCCTCATTTCCTTTTCATGCCTCGAGTTCCTCTCGTCCTGGTCCTGTTTTAGAACCTCTAGCTGCTCCTCATTATATGAAATTGACATGTTCGGAAACCTTACTCCACGGGTTAACGTCTTCTTCTCCGCTTCCCAGTCCTCCTTCGCTCTGGCGATGTCCTCTTTCGCCTTCCTATACTTGCGCTGGAAATGTTCGAGTTGTTCGTGGCTAGAAGTGGCTTTGTTGCGCCAAGAGGTCCGCTCGTTCCGGACACGGTTGAGCTGAAACCGAAGTTGGGCTTCAGCAGCTGAAATAGTTGCGATAGTATTGTCCCGCGCCTGGACAACCAATTCAAGAGTTTCAACTTGGATTTGCGTTTCTCGCAGCATTTCATGGAGGTCACGACGCTCAGCAACCATAGTACGGTCCTCCCCAGTATTGGCACGCTCAGCTGCAAGAGCTTTCTCAAGTCGATCAATCTTGTTGCGGAGACGGGAAACGGTTGCTTCTGAGGCTGCATTCTTAGCTTGAAGTTCTTCCTTTGCATACTGCGCTTGGTCAAGAGAGCGTTCGAATTCGTCCTTTTCGGTTTCCCAAGTCGCTACTTGCGCTTGGAGCTCAAGATTAACAGCATTGACTTTTCGATTTGCTTCCTTCTCAATATCTTTGAGTTGAGTGCGGACCTCCTTGATGGTTTGGTGTGCAGTTGCTAGTTGGGCGCGGACCTCGAAGAGTTCGGATTTGCGGGCAGACCCACTAACCGAAGAATGGGGAGATGATCCGGCAATGTTGGAGATGTTTGACTCGTGGGCCTGGCGTTGAAGCTCCGTGACTTCGCGTTTGAGATCACGGATTGAGCTCTTCTGGGTGGCTTCTCGTTGGATATACTCCTTCTCTTTTTGGCGAGCTGTCGACAGATCTCGTCGGATAATAGATAGTTCATTAGCTGCGTCGGTTTCTCCTTCTCCAGATGCCACTTGAATTTCCAATTCACAAACTCGTTGTTCGAGCTGTTGAATGGTCTTCTTAGCAGCGGCAAGTTCTCGCTTTTCGGCCGAGCCCCTGAGTATCCTTTGCAAGTCGTGAATTTCTGTATTAAGACGAGATTCCTCAGCAGCGGCTCTGTCGATTTCTTCTTGCAGCTCACTTTCTAGAGTCTTTTGTCGCGAGTCAGCAAGTTTGTTCTCCTCTCTCAGTCTGCGGACTTCGCCGTCAAGTTTTAGCTTTGCAGCCCGAAGGTCCATTCTTTCTTGGTCCAGGCGAAATGTTTCTTCGTCATGTTGCTGGCGTTCTTGTAGACCGACCTTAATCTCAGCGAGTTCGGATTCGATATCTGCCTTCGACGTACGAAGGGAATGCACCTCTATATTAACCTTGGCTAGTTGACCCTGAAGTTCTTGTTTTTCCTGTCGCACTCGAGTAAGTTGGGCCTCAACCTGTCTCAATCTTGCGCCCAATTGCTCTTCGTTGCCCTCTCCCGCTTCTAGGTCGCCCTGAAATGCCTCAACTAACGCTTGTGCATCAGCTGTGGCAGCCTCGGCCCTTGCCAGATCTTGTTTCAAGACTATTACTTGTCTACGAAACGATTCTGCTTCCAGTTTTGCTGCCGAGATCTCTTGGTTGGCTTGTTCGCTCTCGTCATCTAAGCTATTCTGAAGTATTTCAACTTCGTCCTCTAGTCCCTCAAGCTTTTCAGCCAGTGACTTTCGCTCTCGTTGACTGAGACGAAGCTCTTCTCGGACATTCTTCAAATCACTTCGGACTTCTGCAAGTGCCTTTTGTTTCACTTGGATATCTTCAGTGAGGTCTTTGACCTCGCGAGTTAAGATCGCTTCTTGACTCGCATGTCGCTCTTTCTCGCTCTGCAAGGCTTGCTGAAGTTTTGATTCGTTGCTAGACAAGCTACCTTCAGCATCCTGGAGTCTGTCAATTGCTCGTTGGAGGCTAGCAGCCTTCTCTTCGGCTATTGATTTCTGAGATTGGAGGCTCCGCCGTTCACTGTCCCATTTATCGCTTCCATCATCAAACAGACGCTCCTTTTCACGAACTTCGGCTCGAAGATCTTCAACTTCGTCATGGAGGCGATCGATCTCGGTTTTGTACTGGTCTCGGACTTCTCGCTCGTTGTTGAGGGCTAGAGTCTTCTCATGGTCAAGCTTATCTTCGAGATCCTCAATCATTTTACGAGAGTTTGCGAGCTCTCTTTGAAGACTAGCAGATTCTGTGGTAAGAGCATCATGACGTATTTGCAAAAGGCTTTTCTCATCAGTCCTTTGCTGAAGATCTCTTTGAGCGTTTTCAAATTGCTTAGATATTGATTCCGATTCATTAGTCTTTTGCTGTATCTCTCTCTGAGCCGCTTCGAGCCTTTTGGAGAGCGATTCAATATCATTGGACTTTTGCTGGTGTTCTCTCTGGACTGAAATAAGTCTTGCTGATATAGAGTCCTTGTCGCCAGCCCTTTGCTGAAGATCTTTTTGGGCAGATTCGAGTTGGTTGGAGAGAGCTTCCTTTTCACGGGCTAATATAGCCTTCTCATTGATGGCTAGATCAAGCTTATCTTTGAGTTTCTCCTCTCGAACTTCAACTTGCTGGCGAATTTGGTCGATTGTGCTTTCGAGCTGTTTGGTTTCCCGTTCCTTGCTAGCGTATTGCTCTTGGAGAGTAATATGTTTCTCTCGAAGCTCCTCTAAGTCATCTTGGAGTCGGTTGGCTTTCTCCTCAATCTGTCGGCTCAACCCTTTGGTTGTGATTGACTTGTTGGCCATCTCATCCTGCAATTCCTCGAGATCAGACGCAGCCCGCTCTTTTTCTTTAACTGCTTCGTCTCGATCCTCCTTTGCTTCCTGGACTTCATTTTGCGCACGTTTCAAGTCATGTTCAAGCTCCTGTATAGTCTCCTTCGCGTCTTCGAGTTCCTCGCTGACTTGTGCATTTTCCTCCAGTTCTAAATTTCGGCGCTGGGCATTCTTGGTCGACGTTTCCAGTTCGGCAATGGTATTGGTATGCTTTTCTAGCTCATCCTTGAGGTTTTCAATATCGTCGTCTCGATCATCTATAAGTCGGTCCTTTTCGCGTAAATCGGCTTCCAAATCATGGACCTTGTCTTGTAAATCTTCAAACTGGTGCTCTCGGCTTTTTAAGAGATCGATTTCAGCATCCCGATCCTCCAGAGTAACGCGTAGCCGTTCCATTTCCTCCTTTTGTCCATCATCAACACTCCTATGTTTCATTTTCTCCTGCATATCAGCAAATTGTTGCTTGTATAACTCAAGGTCACGTTCTGCGGTGCCGAGAGTTTTCCGATATCGTAGTAATTCCCTCTGCATGGTCACTTTGTCGACTTTGAGTTCCGTATTTTCCTTTAAAGCTGCCTCGCTAAACCCCGGCCCAGCTTTGTGCAGCGCCTCCTCAAGGAAATGGATCTTTAACTTCAGCCCGAAGTTTTCCTTTTCTATTCGATCAATCACATTCTCCTGCTCGCGGAGGGACAACTGGTTGCCATCTTGTAAGACTCCGGGCCCCTCGTTCTGCCGTGGTAGTAAAGCCATTGGCGTCGAAGCTGTGCTACTACTATCCAGAATTGGTGCAGGGGTGCTAGCAAAATACGAGCCATTTCGCGAAGCACCATATACTGAGCTTCCCGCTGGAAGGGGTGTTAAATCTTCGGGTATGTTGCCTAATCCCCCAAATGCGGGCGTGGCCGGTATATTTTCCTTCCCAAGCCGTAGTGCACTGTTTCTGGTGGCACTCTTGAGTAAAGGCGTGAACTCTCCGCCGCCGAGTCCTGCAGGGAGATTCCTTCTGTCGTTGAGCGCAACGCGACTCCGAGGTGTTTTGAGATTGATGCCGCGTCGGCCGTTCTGCAATTGTTGTAAAAGATTGTTGTTATCTTTAGAGGGTGATTGGAAAGACTGCTCCTGTGAAATATCGAAATCGAGTTGTGGATTCGAGAGGTATGTTGCATCGCCATTCGTAGTTTGTGGAGTATCGAGACCCCCAACTCCAGCTTGCACCATGTTGAAGACGGGTTGAGCTGGTTAGCTCAGATGGCGTGAGAAAATATTAATGGGATCAAGGTCGTGTATATGCGAAATGCCCATGGGCGGCCATTAACTCCAAAGCAATGCGATACTGTCCGTAATGAAATTTCTGGTGGTCGAGACGCGGTTCCTGGTCGGAGTTTGTTTACTTACCGTTTCCGTATAGAGACTAGCGTGTTTAACCCTGCTCATGCCCGAGCGCCGACGGTTAATGATCTAATTCTCCATCATCCTTGACGCTCAGCCTTGTCAGAAGGAAACATTTTCTGCCAGCCAACACAACGCCGTCGCCTTTCTTCCGTCGCATCATGGAGGGGCCACCAGGCGATTTCAATGGTTTTGGGGAGGGATTCGATGGATTTCCAAAGAGGTTGCCAGAGGACTGTGTCGAATATTCCATCTACCTTCTTGACACCAGGCCAAAGTCAACAAAAGAGCTTCTCGCAGGGTTGGAACTCGTGCGCAAAGAGTCTCTCGGAATGACAGAAAGTCTGCTGAAGGAGTATATATGGCAGCGGGATAGCTTCAAGCTGGAGGTCGAGAGTTCAAAGGGTACTCCTTTTTTATCAAGCGACCCGATCTATACTAACACTATGAATAGGAACAATATACCTTCATGGTCTAACGAATTACGGAGATTCAGTTGAAGATGAGTGGCTTATTGTATATATTCTGAAGGAGTTAAGCAATAAATTCCCCAATTTATGGATCAAGGTTGTGGACACAGACGGCGAATTCTTGTTGATTGAAGCTGCCAATGCATTGCCACGATGGTTGAATCCTGAGATTGCAGATAACAGGGTGAGTCCAAACCTCTCCAGGATAAACTCAGTCATCATGCTAACGAACTGCAGGTTTGGATTCATAATAATTCTCTTCGTATCATCCCCTTGAAGGCTGATTCTCCCTCATCTGCAACTACCGAGACAGCTCCAATATCGCGACTCCTAACCCTTGACGAAGCCCAGGACATTATCAAAACTAAGCCAGATATGCTAATACACTCCCCCCTCGTTGAAGAAGAGGCATTCTACCGCCTCCAAAACTACCCATCACAAATAACCGCCTCGTTACATCATTCTCTTGTCACAATTCCTAGAAAGCTCGCATACATTTTATATAACCACCCAGCTGCCGTTGCACCCGCAGTTGAGGCATTCTACCTCCGTGATCCTGTCGCGTTGAAGCCGCTTGATAGTAGTCCCTCTGACTTGGTATTTCCTCCTCAGGACCTTGTTACAGTCTCAGTTCGCTTTACAAAAGTTTTATTCGCTCAACTAAAATCACAACGGTTTTCCCCACCACCAGCATGGAAGGATATATTGTCAAAGGTAGAAGCTAATAATGCATCTACTGTCAATTCCCAAAAGAAGTATTCGCAACTCGAGTTGGGAATGAAAATCACCTCTGGATTTGAGATGTTAATTACGGATCTCAAGAATGGAGACAGCAGGACAGTCCGAGAGATTAAAATCTTACTCGATGACCTGGTTGCGGACGACAATTCCGATCTTCCCACAGATCAAGAAATGGAAAAGTGGAAGGATGTTCTTAGAGAAGATGATGAGTCATGGATGGACATAAATTTCGAAGACTTCGAAAAAGAATTACAAGGCAAAGGCCAGGGAAAGAAGCCTGGAATCCCAGGGGCATTTGGCCCCGAGCCGCCTTCCGGATTTGGTGATGCAAAAACACAGGCCGATCTCAAAAAGATGGTGGAGCGTTTCGAATCGTTCCTCAATGATGACAATGCTGGTATAGATGGTGCTGAAATGGACGAAATGGATTTCGATGATGACGAGGAGGAAGAGGATGGCAGTGAAGAAGATAGCGATGATGAAGACAAAAATGTCAGCTTCGACGAGAAAGAATTCGCTAAAATGATGCGGGAAATGATGGGCATGCCCTCGGAAGAACAAGACGAAGAATCGTCCAAATCCGCCAGTGCTAAACTTGCCCAAGAACGACGAATAGAAGAAATTGACTCTAGCGACGAGGAGGATGGTATGCATGAAGCAAGTGAGATGAGAAAAGTGATGGAGCAAATGGAGGCAGAGCTCAACGAAGCTGGCGTGCTTAATCTGGACCCAACACTGGATAAACTGAATACACTAAAAGGCAAGCAAAAGGAGGAGGAAAAGGACGATGTTGAGGATTGGGAAAATGAAAGCGACAATGAGGAAGTTGACATCGATTTCAACCTCGCGAGGAACCTCCTAGAGAGCTTCAAGAGTCAAGCGGGAACGGCAGGGCCTGGTGGAAATATGTTGAGCATGATGGGTATGAAATTACCAAGGGATGAGGACGACACCGGAACAAGCAGTAAAGCCCCTTGAAAGAGCTCCAACCGAAGATCCAGCTTTATCATGAAGAAATTTTGAGCAAATATCGAAACTCGATATCATTAAAAATATGGGGGTATCAGGATGAGGTGAAGTGATAACGCCGGTCACCACCACGTTGAAGAGTTATGTGCATTGACGATACGGTATGGTCGTCTAGAGTGTAGGAGTATCGCGGGCCGTACTGTGCGGTATTCCAAACTCCTTGTTCTTCGACTTCTGTCTTTTCGAAGATGCCGCTTCTTGGCTCGATTGGCTATGCTTTCGTTTGATAGTCATCTCCTCGGGCAAATCAACCTTTTCCAGCTGTGCAAGAGCACGAGTCAACCTCCTCCTGGCATCCAACTCTTTCATACTACTTTCTCTCTTAGGTCTATAGTGTCCTCTGACAATATCAACAACTGCTCTAAAACATTGGTATATCATTAACCTAATCTCGGCACCATCCCTATCGTCAATATTCTCGTTCGCTCCTCCGCGCCATCCCTCTAGAAAGTCCTCACTGGGATCTGCAAAGCAATCCGCAATCAAAGGATCACCAAAGATCCCCAAACCCCAATTGCGGAGTCCAACAACCCTAATATTAGGCGAATCCTCAGGTGCACCTTCATCCGAATTTATCTCAATCATGACATTATCGTCGCTCTCGATATTTAAGATCACAAGTCGAGGTGAAATGACGGCATCTAGTCTCCATGACGACCGCTGATAATGCGAACGAATGGCCTCGTATGGCAACAGAACAGCCATATCTTCTCCGTCCCTCAAAACTCCTTCCAGAAGATAATGGAAAGCTTCCGACCATGTTTTTGATCCCGAACCTTCTTGCCCGGATATGCGCGTTGTCGTCATCCATGGATCAGGGAGGACCTGTGCCACGGCTCCAAACTTGCCAGACGGAGATGTAAGAGAAGCCAGCCCTTGAGCCAACGATCCTATTTGTTTATCGATGTCACGACGTTCCAAAGAGCTTAGGGAGCTAGCGACAGTATAAAGTGGTGTTCCGGGGGTGGACTCGAAGAGGCTGTATGGAGATGCTATTTCTCTACCATCCGATGAATGCTTGAGCAATTTTGGAACCAAACTCTTCAGCGCTATACCAGAGTCCTTTTTAGTATGTGAGGCCTTGAGGACTAGATCTGATTTAATAACGAAAGACACAAGCTTTGCCTCGGAAGGCAAGAGTGTGCTCTCATGTCTAAGCAGACGGACTGCCAAGTTTGGTGAATATGAAAGTAGGAGCTTTCTATTGTCTGACATGTTGAGTGTATAAATCCGGGGGAGCTGCAAGGAGGTGAGCTCTTGAGCTGAATTCACCGTTGCTTCTGGAACAACATGGCCCAGGATCTCTTTCAGTTGTCGAAGAGGAAGACTACATATGAGAGGTGCTGGATATTTGCGTGAAGACACTGCGTCTCTCGAGGACGGCATTTTGCATGAGATTTGGAAGAGGCAATTTGGGTGGCACTTCATAAGATTGTGCTCGAGATAGGGGGGCACTTTCTTAGACAGAAAAACTGTGGCGAAGGAAGTACGATAGTCACTTTTTGCCAACCTAGAGAATGAATCAAGGAGATCACAAGTCCGCAAAAGTTAAGATTATTGATTCCTTAGTTTTGCTGCAGCTGGCCCATAAAACGCCTTCCTGCATATAGAAAATTAAGGAAATTGTGTTCTTTGATGCTACGTTATGACCCACCACGAATATTATCCTCGTGTTTTCGGCGAATCTTTCTAGAAGGGCAGAAAGTAGTGTCGAGTCTCAAGCGCAAATCATATATACGGATTCCAATTGGCTTCCCATAAACCGGCATGCGCCTTTAGGTCACCCCTCAGAAGGCTATGCTAGAAATCAAGCAAAAAACACCAGTCGGAATACCCGAACTGTAAACCACCAAAATGAATAATCCAAAATCTTTTGTTTCATCCCCCCTCGTCCCACTATTGAGGGCCAATTATGGTCAAAATAAACGAATCTCAAGCTCGTTAGAGACGCCCTAACACGGGTTAGTTGATGTAGAGCCTAGATTCCGGGGATTCGGCGAAAGAAATATGCACTAAGAATCGACGATGGGAAGACCCCGTTTTCGAGAATAATTCCCCATACGTTAGTTTTAAGCGAATGCGCGTTATTAAAGTGGACTCCCTATGCAGAGACGCTTGAGAGATATTTAGAGGAGCAAATTCAGGATCGTGTTTTGAATAGGCGAAAGCGACATATTGTGGACATCACATTGTAAGGAGCGAGCTGATGTCGTTCTTCAAAATGGGAGAGCCCATCTCACTGCGGTGGTCTATGCGGGCCTAGACAGATATTTGTTTGGATTATTACTCCTAGACTATACAATCAAGTTGTCACATACATTCTCACGGCACCAAGGTCTTGAGCCTAGGTTTGTATAGTAAACGACAGAAAGTGATAGAGCTGTGAAACGGCCAAGCTTAGCAGCAACATTGAGGCCGCAATACCGCGCTTCAGGCGGGGAGGACAGCCAACAATATATGAAAGGAGTAAGAAGCTTACTATTTCTTAAAGAGTTCAGCATATCAAAAGACAATCTGCCTACTTTGTATGAACTTTGAGCCTCGAGTAAAAGGCAAGGAATCTATCTCCGACAATACTCTCGTTAATTTTGCACCGATATGGATTAGGGCCAGAGAGATGGCCAGTAAGACAAAAGGCGGAGTGAGGCTGGCGGGGTATAAACCTTGACAATCTTCAACCACGAAACAAATTCTCACCAGCAGAGATGCAGAAAAAGACATGATCTCGTAAGACAAACCAAATAATTGATATGCACGAGCTTGCCTGCAGGAGGGTTTTATGCATATATGGCCAAGGATACTTGATTCCTGCTGTAGCCACGGAATACAGCTAGCTTGAGGATGCGGGTATGGCCGACAGAATTCTGGTAGCACAAGGCCAATTAGTCTACTGTACATGCAGTATGCTGGAGAAGGTCCTATGCTGCATTCTTGCGTCTTTTAAGTCCATTTGCAATTAAAATAGCGAATGGAACTTTCTGGTTGGATGTATAGAGATCATATCCAAGCTGGGAGGGCAGTATATCTCTGCTACACCATGTTTTTTTAATAGGAAAATTTTCCCTTCTACCACGAAGTTGTCTTCATGAGGCTTGATCATTGGAAGAACCCAAGATCACGGTTCCGAACTGTCGGTAATAGTGGCCACCGTGGACGGGGGCGCAGCAAGCTCGCCTGTCTTTACTACTTCCGGCTTAGCTTCACCGTTAGAAGTATCGACTTTTGCAGTGGGCTTCTTGTGGGTGTTATAAAGTTCGGCCAGGTTGAAACGCTTCAGACCCTCCCAGTCGCTTCCTACTACACTCATTCCACAAACAGTCTAGAAGATGATTATCAGCACTCGGCTATCAAGTTTACAGCGGCTACAAATAGTGACTCTTCGACGCTAATCACAACATACCTGGCAAATCTCGATGATGATGACTTTGTCTGGAGCGGTGAGGTTAACTTGATGTGCTTTCGAGACAGCCGAAGCAACTTGCTTGATGACAATATCTCGATTAAGAGTGTTGTGATTGCGTGTCGTAGGTCGAATAGCATACTATTTTAGTTGTCAGATTTTCCAGTCGTTAAACATTTCCAAATCAAGCCTTCGCGGCTACGGAGTAGTGGGGTTCATTTACTGTGTCACGAGTTGTTTTCTCTGCTGTCTGCTCATTTGCTTTCACTTCTGTTGCGCCCTCACCTGTTCTTCCCTCCTCCATCTCAAAATGAGGAGGGAGGACAGCTTTAGTAACCTCTTCGAGGCCCTTCTCTGTTGCCTTACCTATCAAGGACACTGGCGTCAATCGGTTGACATATCTCATTCGTCTGACTTTTGGATTGGACACAACCTCTCTACAGATTTTGTAAACGAAGTCAACAGGGTCTATTGGTGGCCTAGTCTTGAAGAAAAGGACACACTGAATGTCGATGTTGACTGCGGAGAATAGCTTCGTATCCTGCTTCGCGCTTCCCATTGACGCAACCTCTTTCCGTATAGACGCCTCGATGTCTTCCAGAGAGCCCTCTTCATTGTTTCCTTCCTCCGTGTCGGAGCTGAGGCCATAAAATCGATGGGCGCACTAAAGGTGTAAGCATTTGGGTAGATGCGTTGAAACCGGTATCTCACATCTTCCAACATGCTTCTGAGCTCCTCTGTTGCTCTTCTCTCTTGGCCTCGAGCACATGTCGCCCATATCCCCACATCGCCAGGCTCAATACTGCCACTACCACGATATGTCTTCGTTTTCTGGTGTGGAGTTTGCCATTTCCCTCCGTTTCCGCCCTGCATAGGCCGTTGAAGTTAGGATTCAGCCTTGTTAAATCGCGATTTGTGTAAAGACCATGATTGGTTGCATAAGATCCCACGTACTTTGCTCCTCTTAGGCGCTCTGTGATCTCTGTCATCACCGCCTCTTTCTTTACGCTTACTGGAGTCTCCCATTTCCCTATAACGATGTAGATGCTGGTTGGATTGGAAATTGAAGGGAGGATAAAGGTTGAGGTTTAATTTCGACAAAGACCTCGAGCGAATTGCCAAGACCTTTAGCACAAGGCTGAACCGATCATGCTGATTAATTTAAAGCTAGTCTGTATTAGGTGAGAGCATAGGTTAGAAGCCTTGAGAAGCACGGTGGTTAACAGCATTAATATCCTTTAAGTATTTGGCTTTGAAGAGGCTGTTACACCCTCATATTAACAACTGACTCGATTGAATACTACTACGCGATTTGATTTTTGTACGTGTCTTGCTGTCATTAGGTTCAAGGTTCTATATTTCTTGCTCCGCATTCATTTGTTGGTAAAGCCGTCAAACCCCTTCCAAGATGCACGCTATTGGTGTCTAATTGTCTCGCTGGATTGCAACTGGTCTGGGTTCAAGATGTCGTTACTCCTCTCCCGTTGATGTTACATAAAAACCTCTTTTGACAAGGCAGCGAGACCATATTTTAGAATTCGGCTACGCCAATGTACCATTAGGGTTTCAATGCAGCGATCTCATCAGTTGTATTCGTCTTTTAATCCTAAAATCTAGGACATGATCCCACATATAAATATCTTTCGTACACTTGGGGAGATCAAATAGTCCACACAAACTAAGCTACAAAGGGAAACTGCCCCTTATCGGTCATTGCTAGGTCTAGCAATGTCGCACTGGCTGTCGTTAGCAACTTTAGCACAAGACAATATAAACACGCTTTGTGGCATAAGAGTAAAATAGCTCAGGTTTGCGCACTGGCTCCCAACGTAAGAAAGATGTACATTGATTTCGCGCAAGGGGAGTGTCGAAGCAGGACCAGAATTTAAACCAATTTCTACCTATCCCTATTCTTATAACAAGAACTACAGACAGAGATTCCCCAACTTGGGTACCGGATTGGCATATATTGGTATGGACCTCAAATGCAATCTTCTTCACAGCCCTTGAGGCAGCATTCGATGCTCCGATCTCCATCCACTTCACTACAACTAGAGACTCTACCACCTCCCCCAAATTCGAGCTCTACGGCATGCTGCTCGATAAAATAATGGCAGTCAGTCAAATCATGTCTTCATGAGAATGAACAGGCTGGATACATCCACGCAACAACAACTAGGAATAAGTTTTTGAGTCCCGTCTCAAACCCTTCTTCAAATAACGGAAACTTTATTGGACACTTATGCCGAGAAGATTGCTTAGAAAAACTGCAAGTATACTTGTGGAATCCTGAGGAATTTATTGACTTTAAGGATAGGATACGCTAGCGTAGTTTGAGGCTTAATGGAGAGCATGGAATCGATCTAGAGTTCACAGAAAGTGGCAGTGACGAGGATGGTGTTTATACTAGAAGAGGATGCCTTTGAAGCATTAAGTTTATACTTGTTGATAAATTGAGTCGTTCGTCCTCAGTAGACTGGATCGAAGAGGCTTCCAAATTTTATCTCATTGCAACTACTTACACCTTCACTAAAATAGCGAGTTAGTTTCTGCGCTCAATTTACTTGTCTATCACAGCCTTCATCTCCGGTCGTGCCGAACATATATCCAGACACGAATACTACGACTTCCTCAATGATAAATAATAGTTGATATGTGGACGATCGTGAGGTTCCCCTAGAATCTTAGTTTGCATAACTATTATTTACCATCGTCGTCGATATGATACATTTCTTCGTGCATATGTACGTCGCTATCAAAGCGTGAGTTTGGGTCTCCTCCACAAATACCCGATATACCTAAACCTATCCATGTACAGTGCTCCAAATATCATGAACCCCTAACCCTCTTTTCCTCCTCATTTAACTCTCTTAGCGCCTCCTCCTCCAAACTCGACAATTCTTGCATCCGTTGTAACCTCTCCTTCTCCTCCTTGATTTTCGCAATCTTATCTCTCAACTGCTGTTTCCTTGCGTCCCTCTCCGCATCCGTCTCCCCAACCCTCGGCGACGACCTATCACTTCTAGCCGTTGCAAACGACTCCGTTGACCCCATCCGCGCCCTAGATCTGACAGGCCGTTCCGGCTCAGGTGAATATCCCAATCCCAGCTCAGGTCCGTATAAGGAGGGTAAGCGAGGCCGAGCATCCAACTCCGTCGGTGACATCTCTCCTGGCTCGTGCCACGGAGCTATGTACTGATTATTCAATTCCGTGGGACTAGAAATTATTGCTCCAGGGTCATGATATGGAACGTCGTGGTAATCTCCGCCAAACCCATTATCTATTTCGTGAATCGTGGGCGAAGCCGGTGATTCGGTTATGTTTGCCTTTGTTGCCAACTCATGAGTGTTGTGCTCAGTAATCATTTCGTGAGCACTAGTTGGTGTCATTATGTTTTGACTCGGGCTCTGGATAGTCGATTCCCGCCTATTTTTATCTGACATTTCTTCTTCGATCCCGTCGGCGAAATGTCCAGTAACCATCCCTTCTTCATCTTGCTGTTGTTGTAATGTATTCTGTTTCTGGCTTTGTTGTCGCTTCCCTCGCCTTCGGAAGAAAAAGAATATCAAGAGGATTACACAACCGACGAGACCTACTATTCCAACAGCTATTCCTGCTTTAGCACCAGTACTGATGCCTGAGGAAGTGCGGTTTAGAGTCCCGCTTGGTGAGCTTGAGCTGGTGCTAAAGGTTGTTGTGGTGACAAACTCAGTGGATAATCCAACGGTTTTGGTAATCAGTGAAGCACCACTCGTCTGGATACTTAAAATCGCTGAAGTCGTGACCGCCGAAGTAGAGACTTTTCCGATAATACCAACAACATTACCGGTTCCTGGTGTAGTCGTCGTAGTTGTTATCAGTGCTGCTAGGGCAGCTGAATCCGAAGCTTGGTATAATATCTTTAAAGCACCTGCAAGTAGCTTGGTCGAAGATTGCAAGACTGAATTGGACGTGGTGGTGGCATCTCCTCCTTGAATAAGATTTGAAATAGTTACTCCAGAAGAAATTGCTGTTGCACACATAATACCATCCGAGAAATCTTGATCAGAAGTGAATCCCCTACAATCATCAGTATCTCCTCGTTGTGTGCAAGTAAGAACAGCTCACGAAGGACAACACATGTACGCGCTTGTAGCGGTGGATAGCGACAAGCCCCAAAGACTACTCAATGTTGCTGCTGTCTCCCACCCGTTAGGGCAAGCCGCGGGAGAATAATACAAATATCCCGAAAATCCCGGGTAAGAATCACTCAAAGTCAAGGTTGGGTTCTCAGCGATAGAACCGTCGGGATAAACATAACCCATACAGCTACATGCCGAACTGATCTGGGATATTGGATTTGTTGTACATTGAGAAGCGTAAGTTGGTAGGAGTGATGTTTGCGTAAATGTCGCGCCGGTAAAACTCGCACAGAATGCGGTAGCTCCCGTCGAGCCCTCCCGGATCATTGCTCGAAGACAGTTATCTCCTTCGCAGATAATCGGTGTCGCCGTTGTGCTGGGAATAGATGGGTTGCAAGCTGCATCATCCTGATCCAAAACATCGTATACATACAAAATACCCTGCGTTGCGCCCGAATACACTAAAGTGTTGCTTGTTGTCGACTGATAACATGAAGACGGGGCGCTCCACGATGTGGTTATAGGACCGAGGTTTGTCAATGTTAGAGTTCCAAATGATCCGGTAGTGGTGGTGATTTGGAGTCCTGTGCTTGATGAAGTAGACATCTTGTGTACGGCATGTTTATGTGGATTATCTCTGAAGTCTAGAAAAGGTGTTGGAAGTTTGGTGATAACTGCTGAACATTACGGCGTGACGAGGCACAGCACTCATTTGAATTACCCCGAACGGGCCAGATCCCATTGCGGAAGAGGGGCGAGCAGGAATCAAGGATGAGAGAGCAGGGGAGGTTGATTAATTGGATGACGGGCATTGGCAGGCTGGGTATCTAGATATGATTGCTGATATATTTCCTTTCTCGCACACCTTCGAAACCGGGACTTGATAAAATATGGGTACGATTAAAATAGTAAAACGTGCTCCTACCCGTACTCTTATCACACCATAAAACCATGTGCTTTAGGGATAACCGACACAGAAGATGTAAACTGGCAGAGCAACGCAACCTTACTTGTTGTAGAACGGAGGTGTTGAAGGCATATATTGTTGTTTTTGAGACACAAGACACAAACTGAGCTTTTGGGAGGGGGGGAGGGGGGATTAATACAAAGTAATATCATATTTGAAATCTCACAATCCTTGCAAATCAAGTCCGCAGCACGTTCTAAGTACTTTTGTAGTCCAGTCCCATCGGAACGTCAGCAGCAACTTGACCCTCATATACAATATTTTGCTAAACACGAAAGAATCATGAGAAATGTACAACTGGACCTTCAAGATTTTGTTGCCTCACAAAGAGACGGACTTGTCAATCCGAAGTGATCTCTATGTACGGAATGACTGACTATTCATGCACCCATCGTTGAGTATAGCCGACCCTCAAGGCTTAGATCAGGTAAGGGCAGCAAAATTGTGAAGCCTTTCGGCCTGCCCATTGGAAAAAGGACAGGATATTAGTGCTGATAGATGATCAGAGGGTAAGCACGTGCCTGCACACTATCAGTTCGGCTTATTCAAAGAGTAAGAGCCTGCACCATTGCTCGCTGCATAAGTCAACGATACGACTGTCTTGTTTGCTTGTTCGAGTATATAAAAATGGGGTTTTTTATATTAACTAGCAAGACACGAGAAACCCAAAAGACTCAGTCTTTAGCTAACTTATGATAAGAACGTCAAATTTAAAAAGAAATGGCTTTGTCCCTGTTCGATCACCTTGTCAAGGCGAGGTCGGCATCTCATAAGGTAGTATAGCACAAAATACACGGGGAAGAAATGATCAAAATAAAGGCAACTGATGCTTCACCTCTCTATCGGGTTTGAACAACCCGCAGGTATCAACTCACAAAATTGCAAAAATCAGAATCCACGGTAGAACAGCAATACAGTGGAAAGCAATGAAAACATAGTTCCTTAAAAATTTAGGTGACTCCTGTAACAATATTCGTTGCAGAATCCTCGAGACAAGTCCTTTTCAACCTCGATATTCAAAATAGGGTATGCAAGAGGGCTTATAAGCTTGAGCGATGAGGGTAGGGCCAACACGAAAGCTGTCGCGCTGAATTTGCAGAGTTCAAAGGAGCAATTTTAAGGATCTGTACAATGTAGAATGCGGTAGTGTTACTGGAATCGGCCGGATGTGCCTGCCTTCTTTTTTAGGGCACAGGAACGGGCACTCAACGCAACGTTCTAGTGATTTGATCCCTTCAAACGTTCGAAATTCATAACCCAACTAAATCAGCATCAAAACCAGGTACTCGGCATTCAAAGCTTATTTGATATCCTGATCTGACTTTGCAAGGTTCCAAGATGGATAGCTTCCCGATACAACTTCTTCCTCAAAGCATTCGACGCAAGATACTCGAGCAGATGGCAAGAGGTTGCGCTCCACCCCCAAAATACCTAACCGCCTTTAAGCGTGCCCCAAAACTCTATGCAGAAGCGTCGAGCATTTATTGGGATTCGTTGGTTGCAATTTCTGGACACCCGCTGCCTCAGACTGGACGGAGGGATGCGGCTGGATCAGAGGGTTGCTTAGGGCTGGTGCCACCTACGACAAGAGCAAGAGAGCTAGCTCAAGATCGGAGAGCTGCGGTATTTTCAGACTAGAGGGTCGTGGCGGAGTTTTTAGGGTCTCTGACTGCCTAGAATCTAGCGGAAATTGCGAGGGGAACTGCCTTGCACGAAAAGTGATTAGTCATGGGGAACGATGGATATATTCTAGTATGACGGGGATTAAAGAGCGCTGTGCTTCAAGAGGGTGTATTATACGTTGATTGACTCACAAGGGGAACAAACGAAGAATTCGACGAGGAAATAAACTCTCTTACACTTGTGTGACGCGTCAAGCGAATCGGGAACACCAAAAATATAATAGTTGACCACTCCAAACCCCATTTGGTGGCGTCCCTTACAAGGTGTTGTATTTAGTTAAGCTTCCGCATCGTGTGCACAAGTACTGTCCGAATGCCAGGATCTAAGTCCTCCAATACTAATATCCGCTCCATCCATATCCTAGTCTTCTTCGAAAGCTCCGCCTTATCCTCCGTCTTCTCCATAGATTCTTTAAGTCGATCCAAGCTAGAACCAAGAGCTACAGGGAACTCCGGTGAACTTGACTCAAGCCCAACAAATGGTTGGCGAATGAAGCAGTTCAACGTGAATGGATCGGTGGCGTAAGATTTCATCATGCTATCGAGGACATGCTGGAGGATTTTGGGTAGACATCGAACTTGGGTAAATGTAGCAAACATGTCAAAGAAGTCCTCGGCGGCGGAGGGACAGAAGAAAGGTTGCCTCTGAGCAGCATCGAATATGGCAAGAGGGATCGCTCCATTGAGAGCTGGAGTTGTCATGGGATCTTGCGCGGCTTCAGAGTCAACTTTGACGCCTTCGATCATGCGTAGCTGCAGAGTATTAGAATTGAAATCTGGAACTGCGATCATATCCGCGGAGCTGGCGAATCCTGGATCTGCCGCGTCTGTCTCCATCTTGTCCGGGGCTTCGGCAGACGGCGCAACATCGAGACCAAGAATTTGTCGTCGCATTGCGATCCTCGCGAGATATATCATCTCAAGTTTTGCATATTCGATCCATAGGTCTCTAGTAGTAGTGCAAAAGCGAGTTCCCCTCTGAAAGTAACTCCGTGCCCCGTTCATATCGGCTTCTGATTCCAACGTCCATCGCGCTGCGTAGAGCCAGAGTTCAGGTTTGGTGGGATGCAGGCGTATAGCCGCAGTCAAGATAGTCTTGAATTTCTTGTTTGCCTTGACTTCTCGGGCATACTCGAGGTAGGACATCCACAAGGCCACATCGCCCGGGTGCTTCTTCGTGCCCCGATCGAATATGTTGAAAATCCTTGCCTGGCCAGTGTGCACAGTGCCCCGTATCTTCAGTCGTTTGCAGCGCATCTGCCTCAGCTTCTCTAGACTCATCTCCCACGCGGCATACCGAGCAAACTCAACCGGCTTGGCCCCTCTGGCCAGGACTCGGTGCTCGAAATCGGAGCGCTTCTTGACCATACTCCTGATAGCATCCTACGCGACTGGACGTTAGTACTCTCCTGATCCCGATATGCGTTGGAATCCGATCAACAGAAAGGAGGCCGAGGGGATGTTGGTTATACCTCTGAAAAGATCTTCTTCTCCTTGAACTCTTGCAATTGCGGGACCGCCTTCTCCAGGTAGAAGCGCGCTTTATCGGTAGGACCCGACATGGCGGCGACGAAAGAACAGGTTATAGATTATCAAAAGAGTTGTTGATCGGAGAGGTAATCCGCATTGGAGAGTTCGGAACTCTGTTGGACCGCGTCGGTGAGATCGGTGAGGTCGGTGGATAATATTTTTTTTCTGCCCCTCCACTAGCCAGGGTTGCATGTACGGTGGCAGACGCGAACACGAATGTGGTCGATTCAGGGACACCGGAGAGCCTTCAATTACGACCTTTCTTTCCCCTAACCAAATGTGAAATAGCATCAGGAGATCCTCGGCTCGGCAACGCTTGGACCGATCTGATAGCTTGCTTGTCTGCTTGTCATTTGTGGGGGTTTCTTCTTGGTCATCCTGGACTCTATCAAGTGGGCAATCTCGTCCGGTGGAAACATTCCCTCCTCCATCATCAACTCCATTCGTCTCTGCGTCCTCTCTCCCCGGATCTTTCGGATGTCCTTCCTTTGGGTGTGAACTTCTCTTTAGATCATCATGGCTCCAAAGTTCAGGGACGGCGATGTCGTGGTCTCTTTCTCAGCGAAGTGGGTGCCCTGGATCCATACCGTGATGGGATACTGTAAACAAACACCAGATCACTTTCGTTTTCTCCCGCAGAACGCTGACGGTTCACGTAGCTGCATTCCTGAGTGCTCTCTTCGTTGGAATTGCCCTCCACTACCACAAGATTGTCCAGAATGAATACTACGGATATCCAAACGAGTGGTTCCCCTCAGTCTCAGCGACCATTGGTGACCGATACCCCGAACGCTCATTCTTTCAGATCTTCATTGCTATCACTTCGGGTATGCGCGATGAGCGATTGCCCCCCGGCTCTAGCTAATGCTGGTGCAGGTCCTCGTTTCGCGTTAGTAGCGCTGTGGTATTTCCTCACTGCAAGACCAAATTCGTCTCTTCCAAAATTCGTGGCTTTCGCGGGCATTTTCCGAACCTTGACGTGCGGGGGATGGACCTATGTCACATCCACAGACAATCATGATTGGCATGACGTTTTCATGATATCGTATTTGGTAGCTACAATTCCGTGGACAGCAGGATGTTTGGCACTAAGTCCGCCAAATGCCAAAGCAATTAAATACCGAAAATATCTAGCAGGAGCATTCTTTGGAACTTTAGTTCCTCTAATCTACTTTTACATACAGCACAAGGTCCACAGAGTCCCCGGAGGTAAGCTTGACGTAGGCCTTTCCCTAGCAAATATACTAACAGAGTATCCAGCATATACAACATATGCTTTCTTCGAGTGGTCTTTAGTTTTGTTTGATGTAGCTTTTGATGCTGTTACAGCTCTCGACTTTGAGACGTTCGAGATTGTTATCAAAGATGTTAGAGGGATGAGCAAGGGGTACGTTTATTGGCTTCCGAAATGAGTGGTGTACAATATGCATTTGGGAGAGAATACATCATTATAAACAGTTCTAAGTTCCTCTCGTATAGACACAACAAAACGGTAGCCGATGCCGAGCTTGAAAAGGAGTATGTGACAATCGTTGTCCTAGTATCAGATTGGGCTGCTAATGTTCTCAGAAAAAACAAGCAAGTCAACCAGGTTTTCAACCAAGCCTTTTCATGGAGCGATGCAATCGACGCCGCGGCGGATGTTTACAATGGGGTTAGTTTTATGAAGCCTCCTGCTTTTGTCTTGCTAACCATGGCAGTACGTTTTTTGGTCGATCTTGACTTCACTCGGGCTCCTCATCTGGTGTATGTATCTACCCCTTACTTGCATATTTCTTCACGGCTGACATGATCTAGTCTTCCCATTATGGTACATGGGAATCTCTGGCTATGAGATATTGATAATAACTTCACTCTCGCCATTCCTTTTGGCTATTCCATCGCTACGACGCTTAGTGGTGAAGCATCTCCGCATTTCCCACTTGATGTCACTCGTAGCTCTGGTTGCCTACCAAATCGAGGACCCGACCATTCGCCTCCTCGTTGTAGGAGTTGGCGTAGTGATGGCCTGCCTCTCCTGGACTGCTACTTGGTATTCTGAAGCTGGCCAGCCTGGACGCCTCGAGGCCAGGATTTTTGGCCTGGACCATTGGTCTCATTGCCTCGAGCGTGGCCAAGTTTGCATTCAAAACATCGAACCCCATCTGGCCAACATCACATGCAGCCAATGGAGGATGGAATGGACTTGGTTTCATCTTTGCTGTTCTCGCTATACTCCGCTCCACGCGCAAGGGCCCTGTTGCTGGCAGTGAATTCGCTCAAGTGCGAAAAGAAGGGTCATCTACTTTGCTTGGTCTTGGGCTGGGAGGCCTGTTTTTTGGCTTGCACGGTCTCCTATCAGACTCGAGTACCATGACTTTGTGGAATTGGGAAGGCTATCCCGTCCGAGGCCCTCTCCCTGCACCTCATGGGGCCTACACAATAGCTGTTATGGGCGCTGGTGTCGTTCTTGGTCTATTTTATGAGGGGCTTGCTCGTAGTTGGGCATTCTATGGAATTGGTTGTGTCGGTGCAGCTATGCTCGTCCAGTTCACAAACTGGACTGGGTTTTATGGGGGACTGCTCCTCGCTGTATATCTGATGGCCTTGTCAGCGCCCTTGATAAGTTTAAGTGCGAGAAAAAACCCCGGCGCAACCTACGGCCTCGGCTTTCTGGTATACAATATTTTGATCTTGGCTCACACTTGGACGGTAGCATACGCATTCGTCCCCGGTGGCTCTCTTCTTCGTGAGCGCACAGATCTGGTCATGGGAGCTACTATGCTCTGTATCGGTTGCGGGGTTTTCAGTGCAGTTTCATCAACTCCTGCTGCTCAGCGCAAACACGTGAACGCTTTTCTCAGTGGCAGCAAGCATCGAGCTTACTACATATACATTATCGGCTTCTTGCAAATGCTCTCGGTTGGCATAGCGTATATGCGTTTCCCCACTAATGACTATGTTCCCTATCACAAAGACGATAAAATTCTCACAACCGGAATTTGGACTATTCATTTCTCGTTAGATAACGACATGTGGTCCTCCGAGCGCCGCATGCGTGATATTATCAAGGAACTTGAGATCGATGTTATCGGGCTGCTCGAGTCTGATACCCAGCGCATCATCATGGGCAATCGAGACACATCTCAGTTCATCGCCGAAGACCTAGGAATGTATGTCGATTATGGACCAGGACCGAACAAGCACACCTGGGGTGCTTGCTTGCTCTCCAAGTTCCCTATTGTCAACACTACCCACCATCTGACACCTTCTCCCGTGGGTGAGCTGGCACCCATCATTCATTCCACTCTCGACGTGTACGGCGAATATGTCGATGTCTTCGTTTTCCACTCCGGCCAAGAAGAGGATGTTGAGGATAGGAGATTGCAGACCAAGTACTTATCTGAGCTCATGGGCTCGACTCCAAGACCCGCGATTCTGCTGTCGTACTTGGTTACAAAGCCACTGGAAGGCAACTACAACGTGCATGTCTCGGAAACCAGTGGCATGCACGACATCGATCCCTCAGATTGGGACAGGTGGTGCGAATATATCCTCTACAAGGGCATAAAGCGCACCGGATACGCACGTGTCTCCCGTTCGACGATCACGGACACGGAAATCCAAGTCGGAAAATTCCAGATCGGAGCCAAGCCCGGCGAGAGCGACAAAGAACGAAACAGGAGAGTTGATGAAGACCAAGTTCCGCCTGGCATGCGTTTCCCCGAAATGTTCAAGGGCGAGGGTCGCAGAGGTCATCATTATCACGTCTTTGACGAACCGAGGTATTTCGCTTAGACAGCTTCGATAGCCTTGGGGCTCGAATTAATAGCTTATTCGGTTCGTTTCTTTTGTTCCATAGGGAGGAAGGGAGGGGAAGGGATGAGGAATGAAGGATAAAGGGAAGGATGACGGGGTTTTACGCGATCATGGTGGCACGAATCAACTTGGGAGGGGAGCAGTGTAAGATGAGCAATATAGCGAGGAAGGATAATTAGCTTCGTGCACTATACATAATAGGACGCTTCTCAATCATACTGTATTGCAACCGAGACTCTGGCAAAAAGTGATACTAGATGGGCCTGATCGAGACGTTGCGATATCTGCCAGAAGTAGAAAAGGGTCGACTCGGCCGGTTTCTTTCCCTTGGGAGTAGGTAGTTGAGATTGCAATCGCCAGGCCGCCCGAGGGAGAACAGCAATTCGGGGGATCGGAGAGCAGAGCATACAAGCAACATGCGAGTAGGATGTGAGATGATACACGCTCCACCATTTTGCGACCTCACCATCGCTCACTCCTTTTTACCGTGTATATCGGTGTCGATCAAGCTTCCCACGAGACCTCGGCGTTTCATTCGTCGTCATGAGAAACTTGATGGTGACGCAGGCAGGCCGAAACGTCGAACTCGGTTTAGACGGGTAATTCACCATGAGTGGATTCTCAATGGTAGTCAGGTCGGAGTCTGATGGGGCTGACAGTGTACTTCGATGTGCAGAGTACCGAGTACTATTATTTATTGTAGGGTGGTAGTTAGTGCTGAAATCAGGTGCACGGCTTGGACCCAGCTCGGAGGTGCTCGCATAATTGTGGTGAGTTGAGCTTCTAAAGAGGGAGGTTCCTAACGAGTAAGTACTGTATGTAGCAAGCTGAATATCGGGAGCCAAGGAGACTTTAATAGCACAAATAGTGATAGAGCAGTCGAAATGGGGTCACGTGGATCATAAAACGCGTGCCAGGATTCAAGCTGCAGGTACTGGACGCAGTTGCATCGAGTGACCTCCGGTCTGGACGAATCTACGGCTATGCGTTCGTTCCCTCGACACTTTCATATTTGCCGTAATCTTATCCCTTTGTAAAGTCCCTCAAGAGCGTGACAACCTCGTCGGTGTGAACGCTTTGACGCTCTGGCGCCTCGAGGTGGCCCATATGGAGATATACCTTCATGTCGTACGGTACCGTTTCAGCTAACGAATGCTCGGATTTCCACCGGTTCGTTCGAGTCGGTATACCATACATACAGTACATCCAAGTACATCCCATGTGCTCCTCTCAGCTACCGTAGCTTCGACATGCATCACGCAAGAAAACCTTGCTTCCCTTAGGAGCCTTGGACCAACCGACTCTGGCGATGACAAATGCGGTGAAGCTCCAGTCTTCTGCAGGCCTTTGTATAAAAATTTGATAGGTTGCGAGTCCAGCCCGCTTCGACGAGGGGGAAAGGAGAGAAGCTCTCGGTGATGCTCGGACCCCTCTCCCTCTCTCTCTCCCTCTCGTGATCCCGACATCATTATATGTATGAACCCCCACTCTCCTGTTGGGACTTTTCCTCTCTTTCTCTTCTCCACCGAAAGTCCCGCACGCCGTAAGTATCACTGACCTCCTCCGGACGAAGGAGGACGGAGTACGAACAGTAACATCGTTTGGCGTGTCGGTACCCGGGAAGCGGAAACGAGCGGGAAGAGCACGCGCTTGAAAGTCGACGCCCGGGAGTGTTTCGCGCCTCTGATTCGCTGGGGCGATGGCCTGATGGCTGCCGGTAGATGCGTTAACATTAATTTGATGTGCATCGATGCGCGTGTCGAGATTTTGTCGATATCGTGATCGGATGTGCCAATCTCAAGCCGAAATTTCCAGCTGGTGGGTCGAGGCAATTCTGATTTTTCATTTTTGGCGAGATGACTCCCGTGAGAACCGAGCGAAGCGAAGGAGAGGAACGGGAGAGAGGGAGCGGGAGGAGGCGGAGAGGAGGCGGAGAGGAGCCAGAGAGGAACCAGGGAATTGAAGAATCCAAGGACCGTCGTGCGATGGGGCGGGGAAAGAAGGAAAGGGGGGGTTCCATAAACCAAACTCAAATGTTGCCGCCTGAAATACAATACCGGTACTTGAAAAGGTACGAAGTAAATACGTATACTGTGCATCACTTTGCCAACTACTCGAGGGGCAAAGGGCGGAAAAGGTTTGATATCGTCCTCTCTCTCTCTCTCTAGCCGAGAATGAATTGGGTGTTTCGATGGCGGAAATCAACCAAAAAGTACGTACCTAACGAGGTAATGAGTTTCAGGGACCCTTCCCCTTCCGCTTCCCTATTCTCATTCTCATTCTCAGCCTCACCTCGCCTCGCCTCGCCTCATCTCATCTCATCTCTTTTCTTGGGGTTCCGGCTGACGTTGGATCCAGCACACTCTCGCCCCAGGAGGCTACTTACTCGTCGTGAGGCACGACGGAGAAGCGGTGCGGTGCGGTGCTGTGGCGAAGAAAAGAGATGGTCCTATTTTTGATCGGGGACATAGCCGACGCGGCTCATGGGGTTGGAATAGACAACGACGAGGAGAAGAGAAGCTTTCCATGTACCGCTCAACATTCCTACCTATCGGCATCGCTATGGCCATCGTCGCTCGGCAAAGAAGGGATCGCGGTCAGCAAGAGCATCAACCCACCACCGAAGACCGGACAAAAAGCTTGAATGGCATAGCCGTGGTCAGATTCCAGATTCTCCATCCTGCGCTTCGTTCGTAGGAGGCTGATTTGCTTGCGTCGGGCGGAGGATAAGAGAGGGGGGGGGTCGCTGTTTGCGGATAGGCCGGACTTCAGGTGCATTTGCAGGGTCAGTTTAGTCGCTTTTGCTTACCAGGCATCTTGGGTGTCGGCCAGCACATGATGATGATAAATGATAATGATGATGGGATGAGGATATCGGTCATGCTCACGCTCCATCGACTTTGGATTGGCATTCTTCCACCCCGCTCCCGTTGGGTCCATCGCATAAACATCGACTTGGTAATTTACTCTACAGTACCCGAGATCTAACCTGCCCTACCCTCTCGAATCCTGGTCCCTCGTCTCTCCAACTCTCAGCTCTCCAAATCGGACTATTCCCGGACTCGGAAAACGCCAAAGACCGATCGCAAATCTCGTTTCCAAACACAATCCTTCCCTTCCCTTCCCTTCCCTGCCCCCTGCCCCCTCTCGCTCTGCCTGTCGGTGGCTTACACGCGCCTGCCAAATTGCACCCGTTCACGCCAAGGGAAGCTAAGCTTGAATGCAGAGTGACTTTGGAAAAAGACGCTTCCTCTTCTACATAAATCCGTTTCCTTGTACTACCGAATATCCCGCAACACCTCTCTATCTTCCTCTCCTCCTATTCCTCCCTCCAATCGACCGTCCTTATATCGAACTCCATGTGCAGATGATAGCATATCCCGAGCAGTCATACCAGCATCCATCCATTCCCTCCCATCCGCCTTTCTCGCGAGTGTCCGCCGGCGTCCTGCGTCGTTGAAACGTCCTCCGCAACACCCGCGCACCGCCGACAGAACGAATACACGTCTGGACTGCGACCGACCCCCCCTCCCGAAGCCTCACCTCTCATGTCGAGCTCACCGATATACTCGAAGTCGAAGATGCCTTTTTCGTGGCCGTCGATACCGAATCCTCTTCCGCGGAGGATTCGCCGCAAGTTGCGCTCCAAGTTCCGGTCGTCTCAATCGCCGGCCTCCTCCATCGCATCCATTCAGACGTCCTTCAACCCTTCGGATTCGATAAGAGCTCTCAGGGCGCACAGATGGTCGGTCTACGATGGCCAGTATTTAATACTCATTATAATTGCCATCTTCTCGCTCTCGGTCAGCCAAGCCCCGGGACCGTTGATGAAGACGGGCGCCGCATCGCTCTTCATTCTTGCATTACTCATGCCTATAACGAGACAATTCTTCCTGCCCGCCCTTCCTATATTTACTTGGTTGCTGTTCTTCTTTAATGCCCGGTACGTTGACTCCCCTACCCCCTTTTCCCGCACTCGATCCAGTTGTCTTCGGAAGAGATTGGTTCTACACAGCTCAGCTCGGAGGTACACGAGGCTAACATGGCGGATAGCTTCATCCCCGCTGAATACCGACCTCATATTTGGGTGAAGGTCCTCCCCGCGTTGGAAAACATCTTCTACGGTGCCAATATCAGCAATATTATGTCTGCACACCAAAATGTCGTGCTCGACTTGCTCGCATGGTTCCCATATGGAATTCTTCATTATGGTGGACCTTTCGTCTGGGCTTTCCTCATGTTCGTCTTTGGCCCTCCGTCGACGCTCCCGGTCTTTGGAAGAACTTTTGGCTACATGAACATCATTGGCGTAGCGATTCAACTGATCTTCCCATGTTCGCCTCCATGGTACGAGAATCTATATGGCCTCGCGCCTGCGAATTATTCGATGAAAGGCTCGCCTGCGGGATTGGCTCGCCTTGATAAGCTGTTCGGAATCGATCTGTACACCTCGAACTTCACCGCGTCGCCCTTGGTCTTTGGAGCCTTCCCCTCTCTGCATGCTGCTAATGCGGTTTTGGAAGCACTCTTCATGAGCCATTGCTTTCCCAAACTGGGACCTTTGGTGTTTGTTTATGCCATGTGGATGTGGTGGGCAACCATGTATTTGTCTCATCACTATGCCGTTGACTTGGTGGGAGGTGCAATCATCGCCGCTGTTTGTTTCTACATCGCCAAGGTCAATTTCTTACCACGAGTGCAAATGGACAAGACATTCCGCTGGGAGTACGATTATGTCGAGAGGGGAGAGGCACCGTTGGATGGTTATGAATACGGTCCCACTTTCCTCGGTGATGACTTCCGTCATGACAGCAGCGATGAGTGGACAGTTGGCTCTTCATCCTCGATCTCGTCTGGCTCCAGGAGTCCTGTTGACGAAAACTCCTCCGCGTGGGAAGGCGACACTCTCGCGTCCCAAGCATCAGATACCGAACTGAGCGAAATTCTAGTGAGATGATTTTACCACACTTTTGACTCCTTCGAAACGCACATTTCTCGATCGACGACGACATGCGTTGGCATTTGCATCATGATTTTACGGAAATATCATGCTACGGCGTTTAGCATCTGAGCGACTTTGCATAACCTTTTTAATTACTCTCGGGCATTCCTCAGAGGCGTTGGGAGTGTCGAGGGTTCGACCTGCATTTTTCTCCTTTCGCCGTTCGGGACTTCAGCTAGAAGCCTGGGAACCGAGGCGCCTTTATGATATATTTAATGATAATACCGCCACACCCATCATCAGCTTCAAGCAATTCAGATGCGGAAGGCTTACCTTCAAATTCAACTGCAGCCTTATTACCCCCACACCTTTGGAGAAGGGTTGCAGAAGAAAATCACATTTTTTTTCACACTTTTACATGTGAATACACCATCGCTAGAGTTACCGCCGCACGATCTCTCAAGGGGATTAGATGAGACGGCACGCTGGGCTCGCTTTGTACTTATGCTTCTGGCTCGGCCCTTTGCTGAGCATAATGGCATGAAAGAGGACGTTCGCTGAAATCATATTTTGACTGGGGCGTTTTGGGTAGAGTTACACCCCCCGGGGGCGCGATGAATGGAACTGTCGCTATAGACCGTTGGGGGCGGGGGAAGGGGTCCGATCTATGACGGGACGAGAGAAGGAACTGAGGATGAGTCAAGATAAGAACAGATGAAAAGATGACTAGAGGACTGGCCTCCCGATTTAGAGAGGACGGGATGATACTAGTGGTCTGTAATTGAGTAATCAATGAAGAGGATTTGAGTATCCAAATTCCAGTGCCTAATTTTGACATGTGAATGTTTTTGAGCCGCCAGAGTCTGTTGTATATCTACACTTTTCGTCGACAGTGGTAGTGAGCTAGCTTCAAACTGATTAAATTCGTCTAGTTCTCCAAATTATGTATATTACTCGCCCTATCACACAATTATACGACGAAATCCCATCCACGAAATGTGACGGGATTTGGCTCCAAAAACCGCCAGCCCAGCCTGATTAATAATAAGTTTCTTTCCTGTGCCTCTCTACTCGGTACAACGACGACTAGCTGGCTTGGTGGGTACTTATTGGGTGTCGTTGATGCCCAATGATGGGCTACAAGAGATCTAAAGCGGCCGATAGCTCGCCACCTCTCCCGTCGAGTTCCCCTATCAGATCGGGGGCCGGGGGATAATTAGATTCTAGATTATGGGATTGAGAGATGGGTCGGGGTTGGGATTGGGATTGGGATTGGGAGTATGGGTGCGTGAGCGAGAGGGAAGGGGGATGTTTTGTTGCACGTCGCATTTCGAGGGTGGAAATTCGCGCAATGTAGGGGGCTTTGGGGGAAGGGGGAATATGAGGTGATTTTTATTTATTTGTTTCCTTCTTTCCTTCTTTCCTTCTTTCCTTCTTTCTTTCTTTCTTTCCTTCTTTCTTTCTTTCTTCCTCTCTTTTTCAGGAGGCAAGATTGGGTTAGTTTTGGGGCACGGTACAGTAGGAGAGGGGAGGGGCACACGACATCATGTATCATAGTGATATTTCCTATCTAGCTTTGGCGAGTCGGTGGTTGAGAACGGGAGCTGTTGTACGGCGTGGCTGGTGATAGCAGGGCTTAAGGAGCAAATCAGGAGATTTGGGGGGGGGATGGAGAGGAGGAGGTCTATGAAGTCTCCCACAGGTTAATTGGTTCTCGCACTCGGTCTTCTCTCTGCTGGCCGGCGATGGGATTGAGGTCGACTTGAGCTGTTCACTCACGCGCTGGAAAGGAAGAGGATCTTCAATTTATCCTCGACTCTAGCTATGTATGCCACTATGTGCTTAATACGAGGACATTCGCCGTCCAAGGAAAATTTGTAGGAAGAAGATCATCCTTGACAAGTCTCGTCGCTCTACCGTGGAATGAAGAGGGGGAATCCTCCATCAAGGGAAGGGTTAAGGTTACATAAGTTTAAAAGAAGCCTATCTATCTGTCTCGATAGCATTCAACCTAGACGACAAAGCTTGCTTTTAAAATTCCCTGTCTGGCTGGCCTATGATTTGAAATCTGGAGGAAGACGCCTTGGGCTTAGTTTGTTACGTCCATGAAGAAGAGTGAAATTCATCACAAAAACAGAGTGTTGTTGGCGAGTATTAAAAAGTATATAGTAGATGTCTGAGGAGGTCCTTTCACTTACCTCGAAAATAACTACTTCTAACCGAGCACTCCAGCCTTTTTCCTACAACTTCAAGTCAGCATCTTCCCTTCCGAGCCATCCCGCATATTCATTCACATAAAGTACACCGAAAGTGCAAGTGCTTGCTCCCAGGCTTTCCACTCCAAGCGTCAACTAAAAAGGGAGAACCTTTTAAATGTGCTACTATGTTTATAAGACAGGGATCGCACACATACGCATCTGTTGAATATATCAACTGCAGTTACTGTACAAGCGTAGCAAAAATCAAATAACACCCTACATTCATCATATATTTGCTCTCTCTTTTCGAGAGGATATCTTAGAGTTGATCTATCGAGGCCGTCTTTGACGCGGAGATCAAAACAGGGTTAAAGATCTAAGATTATCTCGATTTCAGTGAGGGCTGAAGATGGATTTAGTTGTTGAAAAGGATTTTTTAAAGTTGGAAGTATAGGTACAAGTCTAAATGCAGAAGATTATGAGAATGTCGCAAGTTTTGGAAGCAGCTTTTAGCGCAGAAGCATGTAATTATATTAGAAAATACAAATCCAAATAGCATCAGAAGTTTTCACTGATAAGGGGTGTCTTTTCTTTTGGTCTATAAAGCAGTTTTTGAGTCTTTGGAATATGAATTGGATGGCTTGGCAAGTCAAGGGTGATGTTAAAGCAAACAATCCAGGGATTGATTGAAAAGCATTAATTGGAAATGTAACGGCGTGATGTTAAACAAGAATTATACTTACAATTAATTACAAGTTCTCCTAAATCTAACGCTAATCTATATTCCACCACCCAAGCATCCCTACATATCTTCTGATGAAAATGTTAGATGGGTTTCCCACCCCTCACTAGTGGTCTTCCTATTCGTCTCGTCTCTTACAGCCTTATTATTAGCAGCATTACCATTTGCAACTTTACCATCAATGACTCTATCATCGACCCATCCATCTAACCCCCCACACCCATTCGGAACTCTCGCCTTATCCCTCACTTCACAAGTCTTCCAAACCCAATCTCTCACCTCAAACCCCACCTTCTCAATAACATCACAACTCCACACCACATCTAAATGCTCATACCCAGCAAGAACCGTTTCATGCACAACTCTAGCATCCGGCTCCCTCCCCCTCCGAAAACGATTCAATAGCCTCGCCCCGTCAACCAAGTCATCCCTTCCTGCGACCCAAAAAGCCATAGGCGGACTCCGCTTATCATACCACGGTTCCCCTTTCTTCGCTTCCCTCTCGTGCTTCTCTGCAATCAACTCCGCCTCCCTCCTAGAGAGCGGCCTCTCCGGATCCGTAAGCCCATCCAAGTAATCCTTCAACGCATCCTCCTCCTCCTCCCACTCCAACACCTCTCTCGTATCAAGAATACTCCCCTCGTCCGCAAACCCGCCTCGACTAAGCCACCAAAACATCGCCTCCGCACTGATGAACGTCGGCGCCCACATGAAGCACCGATCCCGGGTCCCGCGATCCCAGTTCGTGTCTCCCCACCCGAAAACCCAGTTGTAGACCCAGAAGGCCGGGTACCCGATCCAGGAACTGGGAAGGAGATGTTGGGAGATGTTGACGAGGCTGACGAGGGGGAGGAAGGAGGTGAGGCCGAAGACGAGGCGGAAGTAGGAGGTTGACATTTGACGGGCTAATTTGAAGAAGGGGGAGGAGAGCATAGGGCCTGCGTAGGCAGCCGGAGCAAGGGCGCAGAAGATGGAGAGTTTGTTGCCGAGAGACGGGCGTTGGGTTGTAGAGAGTGAGAGAAGTGTTTGTGTTGTGCCTTGGGAGTGCGCTATTAGCCCTAATTTCTTGAACGCTGTTTCCGAGAGCACTCGAGCAGTCAAAGCTGGGAGGTCAAGAAGTCCCATGTGGCGAACTGTATACTGTTAGTTGGAAATAGGTGGGATGGAGAAAACTCACTATTCCAAGCCCACATGTTGGGATCGCTAGATGACAAAGAGACATGTTCTGCTTTGAATCCTGCTCGGTTATTACCAAGCCAGACGTCGTATCCTTGTTTGCAAAGCCAAAACGCAAGAGAATGCTCGTCATTCGTACAATATACTCCCGAACTCTGTAGGAGTCCGTGCAATAAAAGAATCGGATATTTTGGCTTAAAATTTGAATCCGAGGGTAGTTCTCGAGACGGAGGCCGAACGGAATCAATGCATTCTGGACCTCGAATTGCTCTCTGCTCCTCTGATAAGGGAGTGTATTCTCGAGGGTCAAAAATGTGCCACATGGTGAGGATGTGACCATCTTCTGTTTGAACTTTGAATGTCTCGGAATCAAGACCTACTCTTTTAGCATAATGTCCCACATCTCTCACATATAAATCTGGCCCTCCCTCTGTAGGAATAAACCCGTCATCCAAGTCAGCACCATTTTCAACATCCAGAACTCCGTTCGCAACCTGAGCTTTTCTCTTTTTCCATGCTACCTCGGCATCCTTCCGAGCTAGCCTTCTACCATTCTCCTCTATTTGGAAGCTCCGTGCAGGCTTTGGCTCAATTTTCAAGAGGCTTATTAAAATCGTTGCTGCAATGACTATGAGTCCGTTGATGTAAAGGAAGAGCGAGAGAATCTGGAGCAGAGACCATTTAACCTTTCTCAACAGAGTTGGCGAGCCATATTCGGGCATAGGAGGAAACAAAGGATTTGACGTAGCAGGAGGTATATCTAGTTTCTCTGCCATTGTAAGGGACGTGTAACCGAAATTGCAAAACATAAAATAACAGTCCGAAATGAATGAATTAAGTAGACGTCGTATTAAAAATTGCGATGAAGTCAAACGCCTGCAATGCCCGAACATAGTGTTGTTGAAACGATTCAGTGATTTCGAGATCAGAGCATTAATACCCGAATCGCGGCACGTGAACGTAAGGTAACTCGTGGTAACTACGTTCTAATTTGATCAGGAGGGGTTGTCATTTGTCTATGCTCCTAGCAAGTAGGCGAAAAAAGGTCGCTAAATGAGGGAACCCCTGAAGTAAATGTGAGACAGGATTTGATGAATAGGATTGGTTTGGTGTATACCACTTGACTCTGGGTTCAAGACGGCAATTTTTAACCAATGAAAGAGGCAACCCCCTAAAAAGCCGAGATTCAAGCATACCTTCAATCTAGTCAGATCTCCGAAGGTTTACAAAGCGGCGCATCTGATCATTGCTCGCTTTAGGAGAGAGCTAAAAACGCCCCGCGTCCGGAGTGCTCGTTATCGACCTCGATTCCCACTCTCTTGCAACGCTGGACAAGTTGATTTGATACCGATTATTTTCGTTCGGGCAAAGTGGTGTAATGGCGATGAAATCCAAGAAAGGATGGATGGTGCTTACTTTGAAATTGTCGAGAGTCGATGGTGCGGTCTACGCTAAACCTTTTTTAGAATGGCCCCAATTTACCTCCCAGCCGAGCTTGAGGGCAGCTGCGTCTAGCATCGAAAGATAGCTGGAGAAACTGACCTAAAATAAAATTTTTTTTATTCGCGTATTACGAATTCTCGGCGACTCAGAATGCAGAGTTGATTTTAATAACAAGCGAGGGAAAAGGTGTTGTACGGAAGGGGGTTGTCATAATTGATGCAACAAGGCGGTGAGGGCGATTCTGCCGCCGCCTTAATCTCCCGACAACGTCTCTCCTTTAACTATACTCTCCTATTTGCCTTTGAATAAACAACAAAATGGGACGTATACGCTATGAATTTCATACTCCAGAGAAGACACGCTTCTTTCATCTATTAGAACGTGGATTTTCAAAGCCAGCAGCTGCTAAAGAGCTAGGCTTAGACCGGGTCACAGCATGGAGGTGGACGAAGCAAGAGAAAGCTCGTGAGTTAGAACGTCGTACTCGCCCTCTATCTCAAAAGCTAGGGCGTCCTAGGATTATTATAGACGAGCAGATTAATCATATGGCCTTGTGGACTACAGGCTATTATGATCGTCGTATCCTACCTCTCGAAATGATTGCAAAAGAAGCATGTGGAATCAAAGCTTCTTACTCTACTCTTTTACGAGCTTGGGCACGCTGGGGATATCATCATCATACTCCTGATACAAAGCCATTTCTTTTAGAAGACCAGCGGCTTCGACGGTACAGCTTTGCAGTTGAACATAGGGATTTACCGGTAGAATATTGGCGAAAGGGTATTTATACCGATGAAACAGTAGCACGAACAAACCTACGGCGACGAGTTAAAGTCTTACGAAAACGAGGGGAAAGAAAGCATCTTGATTGTATACAATTTACTTTCAATTCTGGCCGGGATTCTATAATGTGTTGGGCTGCTATTGGGTATAATTTCAAGTCGGAACTTTACTTCGTATCTATGGAAGGACAAGGCAAAGGATTTACACAAAAGAAATATGAAGCACAGATTTCAAGAGGACCACTGGCGGATATATTCAAAGAACGACAATCCCAAGGCTTTTTTTGTGTTGAAGACGGAAGTAAGGTTCACGGCCTTAAAGATACTCAAAGAAACGAAGGCCTTTGCAACGCCACTAGAGTTGAGTGCCACATTAATACTATTATTAATTGGCCTCCTTCACCGGACCTCAATCCTATTGAAAACGTTTGGAGGATTTTAAAGCAAAGGCTTAGAAATAGGAATCCACACGGGGGATGGAGTCTTACACGGTTGAAGGAAGCATTAATTGATGTTTGGAATAATGAGATTACAGTGGAGGATTTCAATAAATATATTGATTCTATGCCTACGAGGATTGGAAAGGTTCTTGCTAGAAAGGGGGCTCAAACTCCGTATTAGAGCAGCAATAGAAATACTCTATAAACGGCTTAGTGTGCTGGCAGAAAACCCTAGTCTGTTGCATCAATTATGACAACCCCCTTCCGTACCATTAACGAGGACGGAAGAACGCAGATATCGCATTGACAAGACACTTGACACTGTACACTTTTACTTCTTTCAAAGTAAACATAGTCATAATATTTTAATAGTTATAACAAATCATTGCAATCTCTGGGGGTATCCTTTAACAAAATAGACTCCTTCATAAATATACACTGCACATTGGTTTCCATGCCGAGTGAATCACGCTTATCTTGCAACTGGCTGCCTTGGAGGCGTTGATCCTACGCCCAGTCTTTCCAGCTCTGTATCACTTATTATACTAATCCCCATAGTACTAACAGAGTTCACGGTCCTCTGACTTTCGTTCCTCCCAACCCCGTTCCCAATCCCACCTGCCCGCCTATTGGCAGTGCTCGGTGGTGGTTGATGTTGGATTATTGGAACATTATGGTCCCCAAGCACATGACTATCCCTTGACGCTTCCTCCCGGCCAAGTCCACCTGGATTTGCTATATTGGTCACAGGGCCACTCCCCAACGATAGGCCCTCCCGTACAACCCGTTCTAAAGAGGCTTGGTGAACTAAAGGACGCCTTGGTACGGGCGCTACTATTGATGTCGGTGTCTGAGGCTCTATCATTATCTCCGTAAATTCCTGTTCAGCAGGGAAGCCCATCGTATCTCTCGCAGCTTGCGTAGGAAAAGTCGATCCTCCGGTAGTTTGCGGGCTGACATTATATATATCCGTGGGAGCCCTCGTGCTAAAAGGTGATATAGTAGATGGTGGTGGTGGCGGGTCGGAGTTGAAACGATCCGTCCTTGTGCCAGCTTGGCTCTCTGTGTACGAAGGGAGAAAAGAATCCGTTTCGAAAGCACTTATCCTCTGCCCTGTGCTTCCCGCACCTCCATTCAGAGGGGCCCCGGAGTGGGCAGAATCTAGTGACGAAGCAAATAAAAAGCTGTTATGTCTGAACGGCACACCGGAAAAGGCAGAATTGAGACCGGTATAAGTTACAGGTTGAGCGGTCCCATTCTTTCTTGCAATTTGCCTTTTCTTCCTCCGCTGGAGATAACAGATGATTGCAAGTGAAAGTATTAATATGGCGCCAATCCCACCAAGAACACCGGCAATTATAGCAGTCCTCACGGTCCTGGAGGAGGTGGATGTAGATAAGGAAGTTGAGGTGGGCGCGCTCGTCGTTTGCGAAGCAGTCGTAGAAGAACTTGGAGACCAAGTTGTAGATTGTACGGCGGCGGTGGTTGTAACAGTCCCTTGATTCGACTGACCGCCTGCTCCTGAACCGCCTTGCTGGCTCCCTGGGCTCCCTCCTTGGCCACCGGGGGCACTCATAGTAATGGAGGATGCTGTGCGGAGGGAAAGAGGCTTGCTTGTGTTTCGAAGTAAAAGTCAAGTACAGGGCAAACAATGGTGCAAAATACAGAAGAAAAGGAGCAGTGAAAATACAAGAAATAAGAAAACAACCAACTAAAGGTGTACACGACTCCAGACGCGAATGCGTTGGAAATGAGAGCGGAGCCATGCCTTTTCCGCATGGTGGGATGCTGTCCAGCCACCGTGCCGCAGGGTTCAACAAGTCTATGCATTTGAGTTTGGGAGATCAAACAGGACGAATTGCCGGAAAGAGAAGATGGTGAGATGGTGCTATAAATTGCGTCCCTAGACGCGTGGCATCGAGGGGGGATCATCACGTGTGGGTGGGTATGTATTATAGCACTGCCGACCGGCCAACATGCGTGCGGAAGAGGAAAGGAGAGAAGAGGTTGAGCTAAGCTTTGGTCTTTGGTCTTTAGCCTCTCGTTCAAATCCAAATTCAACTGGAACCAGTTGAAGATCTATCATCTGGTGCATCTGATAGAACTACCCGATGACTAATCATATAAGCGCTTGCCCGTCCCGTGACCCGCGACTCGACCGGCAATGCCCAGCCAGATAAGGCTGAAGATGTCGCACCGTGCGTCGGTAGAACTACTGTAAGTCGATCTATTTGAAGCTGTCCGCCAAGTGTCAAGAAAGCTGAGCGTAAAGCTGTCGACACTCGAAAAAATATCTATCGTCACATCACTGCAAGTCCAATCTTAGCAGATGTTCATCAAACCACGGTACTGGCTATCTTCAATACCCACAAGACATCGACGTATACTCACTCTTAGAACACCCCGCTAGAGCTCTAAGGACCATCGAACTACCGTGGACGTCGTCTCTGTTTCTCCCTCACAAGGTTCAACGCAACGAAGCCGGGAGCTTGGCTTGGGGCTACCTCTCACGAGAAGACGTCGGTATAGCATAGTGGTGGTCGCTAAAGCGGTGCTATACGCGCAGTAGTTATCATACGGAGGATTCCGCCATCGATCCCTCAACGCAGAGTCGGTTCCGAGCAACCTTGAATGACGGTTGGCGTATCTATCCTATTTCCTAGCGCCTTTGTCAGCCCAGCTCGACGCCCTAGGTTCGCGCCGGCCAATTAGCTAGCTTTTCGTGCCTCTCATCCTTCCATCGCCCCTTCAGCACCCTTCAGGATCCATGGCTGGTTCAAAGCTATAACACCAAATCTCGACAACCAGCAAACTTTCGACAACCTTCGACAATTTTCTCTCGACACCCACGAATTCCACAATCCCTGAGAGACCCTTCTTCGTTTCTTCCCGCCCGACCTAGATCATACATACAGTACACTTGGACCCCACTTCCAACCCCTCACCGGTATAGATAGAAGCATCTGCGAAGCCTTCTCCCGCTGACAGGCTTCTCGCAGTTGTTAGCAACATTTAACTCGGCCCTCAGTCCATAGAATCTGCCCACAGATCTTTCGAGCCAGGCCGGACCATTATGAGTAACCAAAATCCCCAGGATGGCCAGCAGGGCAAACCGCAGGTCCAGGCTTGTCGCTACAAGACGGGAAAAACCCTCGGCGCCGGATCGTATTCGGTAGTGAAGGAGTGTGTGCATATCGATACTGGAAGATACTACGCTGCGAAAGTGATCAATAAGAGATTGATGGCAGGCCGAGAACACATGGTTCGTCTCCTTGTTGTGCTAGCCCTGCGAGTTCATACTGACTTGTGGCATAGGTACGGAATGAAATTGCAGTGCTCAAACGAGTCTCGATGGGACATCAGAATATCCTCACTCTCGTCGACTACTTCGAAACCCTTAACAATCTATATCTAGTCACCGATCTTGCACTTGGCGGAGAGCTGTTCGATCGAATCTGCCGGAAAGGTTCCTACTACGAATCTGATGCGGCTGATCTAATCCGGGCAACCTTGTCTGCAGTCGCCTATCTACACGAGCATGGCATTGTGCATCGAGATCTCAAACCCGAGAATCTGCTCTTCAGAACCCCCGAGGACAATGCGGATTTACTCATTGCGGATTTCGGGCTGAGCCGGATAATGGATGAAGAGCAATTTCACGTTCTAACCACAACCTGTGGGACACCCGGATACATGGCCCCAGAAATCTTTAAAAAGACTGGGCATGGAAAGCCAGTGGATATCTGGGCCATTGGCGTGATAACATATTTCTTGCTGTGCGGATATACTCCCTTCGATAGAGACTCGAATCTGGAAGAAATGCAGGCAATCCTGATCGCAGATTACAGCTTCACGCCAATCGAATATTGGCGAGGGGTCAGTTTACAGGCTCGAGACTTCATCAAGCGTTGTCTTACCATTGATCCTACGAAACGAATGACTGCATTTGAAGCACTGGAACACCCGTTTGTGGCTGGCGAGACAACTGGCAAAGACGGCAAGGATGGCAAGGGTAGTGATCTATTACCAGTGGTGAAGAAGAACTTCAACGCAAGACGGACATTGCACGCCGCGATCGACACAGTACGAGCCATCAACAAGCTCAGAGAAGGCCAAGGCGGCATGATGGATGGAGTGGTATCTAGTGATCCTCAAAGGGGTGCTAGACCCCTCCAGCACAGCAACAACGATTCTGGCATAGGAGGCATGGAAAATACGATGGATGCCGGCGATTCTGGATATGTAACAGCAGCGGGTGGTGCAAGCGGATCCGCGCAAACGAATGGTGGAGAAACGCCCATGCGAGGAGTAGAATACATGTCCGGCCAAGGCCAAACAGATGCCCAAATTGATGCCCAAACGAGAAGAATCGCGGAAACGACGAGAGGCCTCTGGAACGCAGGCGCAACAAAGGTAGCCGGTCGGTAATTCTTGATATTTTCGCCTCACCGATCTTTATATCAAAAGCCGAAGGAAAGGATATTTTTTGACTACTCTGGTCTCAATGGTTGATTTTCAGCGGAGCGTGGGTAATTGGGTTCCATAGTGCTTTGATTTGTTTTTATTGTCTTTTGAGTTCATTTTTGGAGCGTGAAAATACCACGAGGAAGCGATTAGGAGGGGGCATTTGCGTATCGAATCTGCCGATGTGGAATTATATGGGCGATGTATGTGATGGATAGGCTAGCTAGTTACAGAATCTGAAATCAATGGATGTAGGCTTCTCAAGGCTTGTATTTCTCTCCTGCCATTTTGTCTCTTTTTCTTCATGTATCCTCAAGCAGCCTGGTGGAAGGGGGTGCTACCATCTCCATTCTCCATTCTGAACTAGGAATCATAAATGAACATAAGCCTAAGGCTGGTTTAAAGTAGGGTCTATGACCCTGCAATCCAAAAAGACTAGCGAGAGCATAGAGACTGTATCGGAACCAGTATACTATAGCGTCAAACTCTTGAGTTTTTGCGGCCCGACGGCATGTATATAATAATATCAATACTTTCACTAAAACAGAACACCATCTTTGGCATAGATCGATTGAACGCTTTGAATCGGATTCTTACACGCCTACTTGCCACCGAGAATTGTGGTGGTCTGGTAGTTCATAAACCTTTTTTGAGCGGATTTTCTTTCCTTTCCGGGCCCCCCTCCTCTCCTGATTTTCGATTGTTATGGGTTCTCCTCTGAGAGCTGTTTGTTTCTATATCATTAGATTCAATAGCTGGTTCCTTATGATAGGACTTACAGGGAGAATAGGTCATTAGGAAGAAATAAATGTATACGCGCTGCAGGGAAACATTTAGAAGAGTCGAATCGCTTGTCTAAATGATTTATCTCATTTATACACATATGCCATAAATAGTCTCTATGAGAGTTATTTAAATATCAAACACTTCATAGTATTCAGAAAGAAGACACAGTTCGCTTTATCTTCAACTCTACCTATTTTAAACTAGAAGTTATAATGAAGGAAAGCTTAATTAGCGGGATGTGATGCGTAGCATTTTGCTGTTCTCATTTACAATGATTTTATCGGTCTCATTAGGAAAAAGAGAATATAGAACATTTTTTCGTTTGATTTCACGTATTTCCTATCTCTACGTTCAAGTTAACATCCGGCTATTAATATTGCTTTGTGAGAATTACTGTTGCTATACTGATATGAGGTTGCCCCGAGTCACCTGACTCGGATTCTTGACCAGAAGAGGCATAGCGGCCTTCGCATAGGCGAAGCTGATATACTCAAAACCTTCTATAGCCTAGCTACCTTCGAATTCAAGCATTATTACAACAAGCATAAGCAGACCCAACAGAGGTCTGTTTCGTGCTACGTGATTGTCTTTAAACCAACAATTACACTGATTTAAATGCAAGCCCAAATATAACGAATTATAAAGTTATGCTACCATCAAAATGTTGTAATGCTGATAAGTCTTATTCATTCATTTTACAGCAGTTAGTTAAATAGTCAAACTTTCGAGGATGAGAACGTAGAGCAACTATTTTTATTCTCAGAGGCTTTCATTTCTACCCAAGCTTCTCTTCCAGGGCTATCTCCATTTGTGCTAGGCACTTCCTGTTTCTCCTCTCCTCTCTACTCCCAGCAGCGTCTATGAAACCTGCTAGCATTATTTTCCACGCCTGAACTATAGCCAGAAATGCTACCAAGTCTTAATGCGAACCGAAAGTCTTAGTGTAACGACAAGTTGCCGACTTCATACCATTATATATTTCTCACTGTAGCCATTGCTAGGTAGCTGTGCCATTGATGCTTTAGTTACCTTAGGCAGGAGAATTTGCATATTCTTTCCCTTCTACGTTATTGTTAGAAAATGATGCCATGCTGATATTTTTTCTGTTTTACCCATCTGGTGAGATTGCCAGAGAGTTCTTGATAGAATAGGTATATCCTAAAGTTGGGTGCAACTCGTCTTTGGCGGTTTGATTAAACATTTTTAGAGCTTGATTGAGTATCTGGAAGTGATTGGAATCGCGTAAAACCAAAGCCAGTTTTTTGAGGGTTTTCTTTGGTAATCTTTTGGTGTTACTAGAATTGGAAGTAAGGTGAAGTATGACTGGTCTAAAGATGGCATATCGAGCTAGGAAGGAGTCATGCTCGAAGTGGCGTGCGGTTGAACGGTGAAAGCGTAATACCAAAAAAGCCGGCAAGACTCCAAAACTGCTAGGGTGTCAATCAATATATTATGACCGGCCTGTAAACTGTGTGTAAGCCAACATTTACCTACATGTTGATAGTTGAACGTAGGGACCTGACTCCAGTTCCTGTAAAACCTAGACATCCATCTTTGAAGTACTTCAATATAATCAATGAGAAGGGTGGGACCGAACTGTGATATGAGCAAACGTAAATAAGAAATAAATAACTAAATACATTGTTCTCTAAAGGTGCATTTCTGTCTAATTTTGACTTTTATAAGATAATCTTGTTATTGTCGTTAAGGGCAGGAAGGTACATATGATTAGATATTATTTGGACTTGATAATACTAAATGTCGAAGCTGAGGAGAAGCATCCATAAACCTGCATAGGCGAGCGATCTTGCATGCTCTTAAGTTTGATGTGTTGTACGACTCTACACTAAGTGAAACACCCAAGTCCAATTTTCCTTTTCTTAGACGAAAGAGTTTGAAAAATCCGACTGTAGATACTTCAACATTGAAAAGGTATATTCAATAACTCATCTCGCTACCGCCCGCGCTTCATCTCTAGACGTTATACACGTATAGGTAGACACCTGAAATTTTTCCTATTATTCAGTCATCCCCATTGCGCCCCCCTCCACTTCTGGACCTTTTCTTGGCACCTAGCATCTTCTTCATTTTTAACCTTGCCGAATTATCCGCTTTTTTCCTATCACAAGATAATGTTAGTAGATGTAGTAGCCAAGGATAGAAATTCACAGTTGATAAATATGACTTTGGGAAACTGTGTGCTAATGATGTTTCCAAGGGCTTGCTCGAGCACTACTACTCTACGTGCGTCTGCTTTACTATCTACCTTTGAGTATTCCCTGGCTATTTTCTTGCTTTTGTCTTCTCCTCTCTTATGATATTTTTAGCCTTTCGCGTTAAGTCTCTGAGCTTGACACTGTACCTACCTTCTTGCCCTATTCTGACTTGCTATCTACTCTGCATATTTCGTCGGGGCTTTTGTGGGAGGTCAAAGGACGGGGCTTGGACTTGCACTTGATGTCAAAAATACCACTTACAGTTGCTCTATTCTTTTCTTCGTTTCTGGTGCAGTGATACCAGGAATTCGTTTCTTATAAATTTGTGTGATCTCGTCAAAGAGCCGTCGATGAGTCTCGCTCTCGTTCTCAGCTTGACTACGGTTTGTGTCGCATTGAATAGAAAGAGAGTTGGATGAAGCGACATAGTATCTGCTATTGCGTATGTCTGTATGAAGGGCTTTGGGTATATAATCAAGAATGGCGGACACCGGCCATGCTGTTGTCGCTTTCGAACTCGTTCTTGAGAGCATCAGACCAGTCAAGAGAAATGTAGGTTGAAGGTTACATACTTGTTGACTTTCTGGCCACCTGGACCAGAAGACCGCGAAAATGTTGTCTTCGCAAGCTTTGATGGAATGGTGCTGTGATTGAATTGCCGATACCAGTCACGAGCAGCCTCAAGGTCAGCGTCATCGCTTCCACTTGTAGAGCGGGACGAATAGGCTCTGCAAATCTGGAAGAATACTAACGGTCCCTGAATGGACCTGGTAGACAGAGATCTGGACGCATGGGTCCGAAGCATTGCTGTTGTAGGGGCAGAAGTTGATTGAGTATTCCAGACAGACAACCCACTTGGCTGAAAAGGTATGATGTAGTATAATGAAGCTCCACTACAGAGGCAAGACAGAACTGCTCTACCACAAAAACCTTCCCGTCTGGCCTTTCTGAGATAGAGATAGGTGTGTTGTGGTATTCCTACCTTGCCCAGCGGAGATGCTGCTTATTGCCTGCCTCAATTTACTGTGAAAACTCTCTGCATCCAATAGCTGGATTGCCCCATATCACTAGCTGCTTTTTTGTAAATGAATCTGAGAAGTCAATACCCTTAGAAAATGCTTATAGTGAAGATGAAATACAACCCGCTTAGTGATGGCGACTCGGGCGTTTAAGGCGCTAAATACTGCCAGATCCGATTAGCGGCAATGCCAGATAGCCGGAACCTGACCACCGTATGCGACGGTGCAAAAGAAAGTATTTGCAGGGCTGTATTGCTTTGTCTAAACTATCGCAAACATCCACCTCATCTTCTGCCAAACACCAAACCTGCGACTCCCTCGACTACGGCAAACACGTCGCTCAGAGACCTGCCATGTCTGCCAATTTCTAGATCTGCGACTTGCCTCATCGACAACACCACGACAGCCTCGCAGCCGATCTGCTGAAGGCGCAATCCCCATTCTTGCTGGTCACCTTTACTCATATACCATCCCTTCCTTCCTTTCACCTTCTTCAGATCCTTTCTCCTTGTCCCCTCTTGTAATTTGGGAACCCCTCGCCGTCTTGATCTTCAGTCTGGTCTGTAGCCTTTTGAGTTGAGCACAAGACGTACATAACTTTCAGAACCGCCCGAGTTCCATACAAAGGCATTGCCATCACCCTCCCCCACTACCCTCTACGCTGCAGACAACGCGTATATCCCAGCCCTGCAAAACCATACCGGTTCAGTCTCCAATATGACGTCGACACATCTAGGCCCCGATGCGGGGTATGCCAATATCGAAAAGGCGCGCCAACTCGAAAACATGGTGTACCCATTGAGTACTACTCCCATTGACTCCCAGAGCACAATCGGGAAGACCAATACACCTGAAGACGACGCTGCTTCAGTCGGCTCCAGCTTTTCTGATGCGTACAAAGAAGAACCCGCAGAAAATATCGCAAGCAAGGGAGCAGATGGTGGCAATCAAGGCGATGAGGTCAGTGATGACTACGCCATGACATTTGATTCAGACGGGGAAGAACATTCAGATAGTCAGGATGTATCAAAACCAGATATTGAAGCAGAAACGAAGACTTTGCTTGTCCTTCCATCAGACAGCAATGCTGACCTCCCTTCCGCCTCCCCCGATGTCCCTCCTACTCAAGTGCCCGAGACTGGCAGTGCTCCCAAAGTCCCTGCGGACCATATGCCCCATCTGGAGCCTGACTCTATATACAAAGTCCATCTCAAGAATACCGGCCATTCTCTTATCCAGTCTCCTGTCCATCCAACAACTGATATCAAAGCTGCCAATGACCTCGGTAGCAGTGCAGCCCAAGAGGCGATTGAGACCGCCAACCCCCATACCACCCATTCATATGAAGACATTGCAAATGGCGGCATAGATATCCAGCAGTTGTTAGACAATATCACAGCCAATGCCGAGAAGAATGAGCCGAGAACTGCCACTGCCAGCACCTTGCCACAACCCCCCAATGGCTTACCCGCCCATGCAAGTCTTCCACCACGCCCAAACCTCCCACAAAAGCGCCCGTTTAATGATGATATTCAAAAGTATCATGCCGGACCACCGAACATTCTTCTATCCTCAAATACCTTTAGACCTCCTGGTGTTCCCCTTATTGCTGCCGGCGCTCCAGGTACCTCTACTGACCCTAGAGGCGGTTTGCCTCCCCCCCCAACGGCATCCTTCAAGGACCCTTCTCTCCCTCTACCCAGTCCCATTGCTCCAGGTTCACATGTTGCACTCAATAGAACGTCTGCTGGTAAAGATGCTCAGACCTCTTCTGTTGACTCTCGTGATGAAACTGACGATTTAGACGAGAAGTGGGGTCCTGAAGTGCAAAAGATCTATGATCAGTTTCTCGAGTATGAACGACAAAATGTAACTGAAGGAGCATGGGACAGGTTTCCAAATAACTCTCGATTGTTCATTGGTAAGGAGACCAAATCCTCAGTTGTATTGATAAATCTAACATTCACAATAGGTAATCTCCCTAGTGAAAAAGTGACCAAGCGAGATCTTTTTCATGTCTTTTATCACTACGGTAAATTGGCACAGGTTTCTATCAAGCAAGCGTATGGATTTATTCAATTCGAGGACAACGCCTCTTGTGCTGCAGCACTTAAGAACGAGCAAGGAGCAGAAGTTAGAGGTCGACGAATGCGTAAGTTTGATCCTTCAAGCGTAGAGGGTATAACTGATCAATGTAGACCTTGAAATATCTAAGCCTCAAAAGTCCTCAAATGCGGAGAGAGGAGCTGGACAAGTGAAGCGACCTAGATCTCCAGACTATCGACAGGTGGTGCCAGATCGTGGCGGTAGAGCCCAACAAGGTCAATATAGTCGTTATGAGAGACCGCCACCAGCAATGCGTCAGGATGAGTACGGACGTCCTTTACGTGTTCGCGATGACTACCGCCCCGCTAGACCGGCAACGCCCCCCAGAGGAGGCTATCGTGGCAGAGATGAGTATTCTCCCCATGGCCGGGATACATATGACGCTGGTTATGATAGGCGCCGGAGTCGATCTCCCTATGGTTACAATGAGCCTGCAAGATATCGAGAGAGGAGCTTAAGCCCTAGGCGTCGGGAGGCGAACGAGGACTCTGATCTCCAAATTCCTCGCCGAGACTCTCACAATATTCCCGATGTCCAAATCATTCTCATGGATCAGCTTGATCATGGGTTCGTATCATGGGTTGAAGCTGAAATTAGGAGCAGAGGTGTTCAGGTTCAAACGATGTTTCTGAGCTCTCGACTTCCACTTCAGACGGTCATTCGAAGACAGATTCTGGAAGGCGTCCACGCAGTATCCAAGCTTGATTTTGGAAGCCAAGTTAGCAGCAAAATCCCACTCCAGGTTTTCGACCGACAAGGTGGTGCCGATAACGTTCGCTTCGACGAATACCTGGATCTCGAGCCCAGAATCGCTGCTGAGCTGGTTCTTCGCGCCAAACAAACCCAAGTCCAATCGCAAGGTCCCGCCTATACTCGACCACAATTCGCTGCTGGGCAACCATACCAACCTTCTGCTGCACCAGCAGCTACTAATATTGCCAGTCTGGTTGGCCAGCTGGACAATGCTACGCTCCAAAAGCTACTGAGCACCATTAACACCCCTCAGCAACCACAGAATGCACAAGCTGTAGCTGCAAATTCTCAACTTGACTTGGTCAGTCTCCTCAGTGGTCTTCAGCCTCAGCAGCCTCCCCAGCAAAGCTATCAGCAAGCTTATCAAGCCCCACCGCCTGCCACTTACGCTGGTAATCCGGCACTGAATCCTGCATTGGCTTCTCTGCTTGGGAATGTTGCCCCACAAGCACCGGCTAACCAGAATCAACCTCAATCGGCACAGCAGGTCCAAAATATTATGGCTCAACTCGCCCGTTTCCGCCAATAGGCGAAGTCTTTGATTGATCAGCAGGATGTTTTATTTGGCACACTTTGAGATGACGATAAATGGTCATGGATACGTGGAGTTCAGGACCGGAGCTTTTATTGTGTGGCTGTTGAGTAGCATAGCGCTGGAGTTTGCTTGTGGAGTTATTATGGTACATGAGAGAAGAGACATTACAGTACAGGATTTTCCTCCTTACACGCCTATAACACCGTCTAATGCCTTCTTCATAAGTGGTATCCATTCTATACATTGTACATAGAAAAGGTTGAGAAACAGCCAATCGTGAACCTTATTATCCCTTAATTTCCCTTTTGTAATACCGTGTTTGTAATACCGTGAATGCTAAGCCCTATCTGTGCTGGCTGATTGAGATTTTGAAAATCGTCTGCAGGTTCGGTCTTGAAGTTGAGGACCTCTAATGCAGTAACCTATAGCTTGATGGGTTTTGGAGTTGATGGGGTAGGGGGTCTGACCGGCCAGACAGGTGGCCTTGTCAAGTGAGCTTATTGAATGTCACAAAATGTACACGAATATCTTACCTAGTCAATAATAAGCTCTCAACTGGCACTTTCTCTCCAGACTTCAACCAAGCGTCCAGAAGCCTCTTTAACACTACATCATTCTTCCCCGAAACATCTATGCCGCGGTCCACACAGGCCATCTTAATTTCTTCCTCCTCCATCCCAGCAACGCCACCCGCTCTCTTAATCAACACATCATCCAGATTCAAATATTGGACTCTCATGTCGACTTTGTTCCTGAGTATCCAAGTTGGCAACCCGGGTAGCGTTCCGCCCAGCCAGTCCCACATCTTACTACTCAAGCCTAAACTCCAACTTATATGTAGTAATTGCATTCTCTGCAACTCTTTTACTCCGGGTGTAGTAGGAGGCGGTAGCGTCAAATTCCGAAAGCTAATGGCACGCCGAGTTTCGAGTTTCGATCGGTCCGAATGGATTTGTTTAGGTATTCGACATGTCCATGGCACAACACCGCCTAGCGCTACCACTACCAGCGGTGTGAATTCCCCGCATATCAAGGCGACGAGCGCGAAGAGGGGGATGCGCTTCATATCATGTCGGTTCCGCATTATGAGTTGGAATTCGGAACGAGTCAGCGCGTGGGCTTCGACAGCGTCGGTGAGGAAGGCGTGCTTTTGAGAATTGAGGCGAGATTGTATGGTGTGGGCGGCCTTAATGTTTATGAAGACATTCTTGATACCAGTTTTGTAAAAAGTAAGGTAGGCTTTTCCGAGTTTGAAATAGTACTGAGGAAGGAACTGATTAGGTTCGTGGATTGGAAGATTGAGAGAAGGAGGAAGAGTGGTGGGGGGCCCGTTGACGTTGACGCTGGCGTTGGAGGATTTTAGTTGGCGGGGTATAAAGGCCGAAGAGGTTGTAGATGTGGAGGCATGGCGGAGAAGGGAGGAGGATGTCGAGAGGAGGAGGGTTTGAGTGTGAAAGACTTGAATGCGCTGGAATTGGGGGGCGGTACGCAAGCCGCAGAGAGTGAGTGTGTTCATTTCATTAAATGTACCCAAAGAAAGGAGAAGTAGATGCAGGAAGAAAAAGAGTTACTCGGGAAGTAAAGGAGTAACATCTTCACCAAGTGTCTGTGACGTCGGTTAGTGTACATCTGTAAGCTCTGGCTCTCTAGCGTGGAATTAGAAATCAGTGTCAGATCGAGCTCGCTATTGGCTATTGCGACCAGAGGAGAAAACAATGGGGTTCTTTTATCAATCTAGCTGGGTACAAACTGTGTCCGACTCGAGCAGATACTCGAATATTAGGAGCTCTATCGAGGTCTAGTTTTCACGAGTTATCTAATTCGAGGACGCAGCCTCAAAACAGCCCTCATGATCCATCTTGACTAATCGCCAAAGCGCCGAAACACTGCCATTATCCCCTTCTAAAATGTCTTGGCCCTATACTATGCAACTAGACCTCACCCACGATCAGAAACACGCACGGCGAGTTTTGCTCGATCGTTATGGTGTTTACGCTCAGCTATCGGCTCTAATACCCATACTCGTGTATCAATTGTATAGATTGGGAATATGGGTGCATTCAGAGAGGGAGAGAGCTCAAGTGGCATACGAGGCACTTCCTGGCTCGCCGGGGTTGAAAAAGAGAAGACTGTCAAGAGCTAGAGGGGTTGTGAGAAGATGGAGGACGATGAATTGGTGGATGGAGAGTGAGGTTGCTCCGGGATGGGGTTTAAGAGGGCAGTGGATTGCCGTGGGAAGTTGGGTGAGTTGGTTATTGTTTTTGTGTGTGCACCAAACTGGGGATGGTATGTACTTGTGTCTTTTCGATTACTCTTGAAATCTTTGAAGCAGTTAAGATTTTGGTGGCGTTGTTTTACTTCTCTTCTATGCATACCCTCGTTCCGCTTCTCCTGCCTTCATGGGCCAGCGTCTATGTTTTCCTAAGAAGCCAAGTTTCGCTTTGCTATAACTTTTGCTATCTAGTACTCTAGAAAGAACAGAGACTTAACGACGCAAATAGTCAAAGTCCTCCTTTTTGTATTCTGGTACCCATATGTCTCGTAATAGGCTTACACAACTTGACAGACTACCTTCACATCACGAAGAGATTTGGAATCATTGCCACATCTCAGTTTCCAATCCACTATATGCTTTCGATGAAGTCCCGCTTCTCACCACTTGCTTTCGTCTTCAGAACCTCTCACGAGCAACTCAACCCCTGGCATCGACTCTTGGGTCGAGTCATTTACTTTTTGCTTCTCTGCCACGTCTCATGGTACATCAATTTTTTCATCCAGATAAACGTTCTTGGGAAAGGGCTTTTGAGACCGGTTGTGATTATTGGGCTTTTGGCGATGCTCATGATGACAATTATCGTGAATACCAGTTTCGAAAAAGTACGGCGTTGGAGCTATCGAGTCTTCTTCCTCTGCCATCTTGTCATTGGTAGTTCTATTATGCCTCTTCTCTTCTTTCACGCCCACCCAATACGTCCATACGTAGTCGAGGCCTTAGGTCTGTTCATCTTTGACATCATTTGTAGGAAAGTCGACACGGTGACAGGCTTTGCAACTATTTCCTCAGTGCCCAACACGACTCTTGTTAAAGTTACGATCCCTGTTTCTGTTTCGAAGATCAAGAGGTTCAATGCAGCGCCGGGACAACATGTCTACCTACAGATACCACCCGAAAGCAGGCCAGCAGCAGCCTCTATATTCTCAATCCACGAGCTACTTTATAACCCCTTTACGGTAGCGTTAGTCTCAGCAACGGACATAACACTCATCCTCCGTACTCTTGATGGGCCTACAACCCAGGCCATAGGCATCCTAGCACATCTCACCAAAGCCAAACCACCAATCAATATTGAAGGCCCCTTAGGCTCATCCTCTAAATTCCTAAATCTAACCGGAAAATATGATAGGATTCTTCTTATTGCAGGTGGCGTCGGCGCTACGTTCGTATTGCCGATTTATCGGTATTTACATGAACAATTAAATGAAGATGGAAAGAGCACGGATAGGGTAAAGTTAATATGGTCAATGAGAGATCTGGCAGAGGCAAGCTGGGCCTATGAAGAAGACGAGGAAGAGGTGGCCAAGAGGGACCAGGATGAGAATGTGAAGATTTTTATTACTGGAAAGAAGAATGATAGTATGAGAGAGGAGATTCCGAGTGGGGGCGTGGAGATGGATGGGCTACTGTGGAAGACAGATGATGCAAGGGTTACTGGCGGGTATAAAAGACCTAATTTAGGGAAGATTGTGGATGAAACTTTCAGGGTTGGAAACGAAGAGAGGGTTGCTGTAATAGTGTGTGGGCCAAGAAGAATGGCGAGGGATGTTAGGAAGGCCGTGGGGAGGTGGGCGGTTGAGAAGGGGAGGGAGGCTTGGTTTCATAATGAGAGTTTTGGGTGGTGAGTGGAATACAGATTTATAGAGAGTTGTAGCCTTGTTGCCTTCTTGAACTTAACAGCGATAGAAGACTCTCTTCACATGTGTACAGTTGCTTATCCAGCCTAACTAAAGCCCCTAAATGGCTTTCAATGGTACCCAATGACATTTAATAGTAATGTCACTTTTGTGAGCATGCTAAACATGGCATCTCCTTCATAGAATCATTATTTTTGCAAATTCTCCTCTTCTTTACTTTATACTTTCCGCAGCTAGTTCGACAAGTCTTTGTTGTAACGCAAAGTAAGAAAGGTCTCTGTCTAGTCTAGCAATATGCATTTCGTCCTCATTATGCAATTTTTATCCAATTGATGCGCATCAATGTGGACTACCCTCTTAGGTAGATGCATGCCGTAAATTTTTTTTGGCAGGGATATTGTCACGGTTGTGGAGCCATCCAAAATGCACCGCGAAACCCAGTCAATGATACTTTCAATTCAACGCTCTTGTAGCAAGGATACTTGCCCCCTAAAGAACATCCAAGTCCCTGACTTGATCCAGGTACAGTACATGACCACTATAGACGCCAAACCAAGTAACTATCATACCTCTCGTACCTATCATATCACATCAATCCGCTCTCTTTTTATGCTCTTTGTGCTCCTCCCCGTCGCCCGCACTGCTTGCACTTGGGGTCTTCAACCCCTCACTCTCCGTAGCATTATCTGCACCCAGCGCATGATCATCGTCCCAATTATCCTCCAGATTCTCGTCCCAATTGTCCACTTCCTGATCTAGGGTTGGTGCTACCACTGCTGTGGCACTTACGGTCCCCGATTCCTGTGCGCCAACACCCTCTCCAAGCTCCAAATCGGTCTCGTCGTCTCCCGGGACGATCTGATAATGTTTTGCCAGCCTCTTCCGCTCCAGCATCCGCATGTGATACAAACTGCTCAACGCCAGTGCACCCGCGGAACCAGCAACATTGGCCACAATATCGTAGAAATCAAAGACCCGGCCATTGGGGAGGAAACCCTGGAGGAATTCGGAGCCGACACCAAGGATGCCGGTGCAGATGAGGAGGGAAAAGTTGAGGGCCCGTCGCCGCGAGGTATCGAGGATCCAGTAGAAGCAGGTGGTGAGGAGAAAAAAGGTGAGGCAATGGAGGACCTTGTCGTTGACTACGGCGTCGACTTGGAGGGAGGAGAGCCCAGCGTAGGCCGCGACAGCGAGAAGGAAGAGAAAGGCGCCTGCATCATGTCAGTTGGAACGACGTGGGCCGAGATATGGACATCGGGAGGCCGGGTATGGGAGACGCACCTGCGAAGGGAAGCCTTATCCGCATATTGAGAGATGTTTTATGCGAGTGAGGAGGAGCGATTCATGTCTAGTTCGCACCGTGTTGCAAGATGTGTTTAGCGCTCCAGCTGGATGAACCGGACGAAGCACGAGAAGAGATAACGCTCCCACCTCGCCCTCGACCTCGCACGTCGAGATGTGAGGCGCATGGCACACGTGATTTCCCAATGCATCCGCACCAGCCTCACTTAGCGAAAGGATAGACCTGCGATGGATGATGCAGTTCCCCGGACGCTCTTCAACTCGAGCGCGTGGAAAGTGATTGCAAAGTAGATAGAATTGTTCCCATTGTGCTCGCAGATACCGTGCGCATTGTTAGCTTGCTCCCTTGCCCTCCCACTGCGTCGTCGCCGTCCCTCCCGTTTTCCATGTTCCTCCCTCTAATCTGCGCTAATCCTACGCCTTGTCCAGTTCAACGACAAGTCCTTTTGCAACCGACCACCCTGCCAAAATCGATGGTTTTAAGTCATCAAGAACACGCTCAAATCATCGGAAATCAACCCTTTCTTCGCGGCGGATTAATCTCCAATGAAGCCGATTCACTCTACACCCAGTTAAGGGAGTGACGACGGCATATTTACGAGGTTTCGTGGTTTGTCGCGAACGCCCAATTTCGGCCCAGGCGCGCTGGGAGGGGGGAGATGTCGACGAGACCTGGACCCTTAGGGCCTACGATTTCCATCGCCAACGGCGCCCAGCAATCATGGCTACCTCAATCTTCGCATCTGAGTAGCAAGACCTTCCATCACCGAGACGACACGCCTCTGCGATCTAATACTCCTAGTCTCCTGCTCGAGGATGCCACAATGGCCGACTCGGCCACCGTACAAAATGATGGAGACAATGCGGAGGAAGAGCAGCAGAAGGCGCTCTTCAAGGACTTATATCAGCACAGCGAGAGAAAGTTGGCTGCCTTGTTCCGCGGGGGGGAGACCGAGGACACACAAAATGGAAGTGAAAATGTGGCGGAAGCAGACCAATTGGCGGATGATGAAGCCAGGGCCTTGGATCCATCGACGGAACAGGTACCCAAGAAGTCTGCCCGCGTAATCGACGAAGATAACTATGATGATGAGGAGGAAGACGACGAAGACGATGTGCAGTCATCTCCGCTCAAAAATAAAGGCGCCAATGCCCTCCTATCACCCTCGAAATCTGGCAGTTCCCCTGTATCCTCAGATGTATCGCCGGCCAAGCAAGCCGAACAGATCAAAGATGAGGCTTCTCAAACTTCACAAGACCAGCCCAAGTCCTCCGAAGATGCGCGTAAGCAATTGGAGGAGGCTAAGAAAGCCACAGAGGAAGCGGCAAAACGATCGTTCCACACCCTATTCTATACCTTGGAGAATGACCGGGTTGCCATGTTAGAACAGCAGAAGCTCGAGGAGTCAGAGAAACAAATCGATGCTGAGATGGATAACGGCAGCAACGCCAATAATATCAATGGCAACAGTGGGGAGCATCATGGATCCTTAAGTAGCGCAAATTTGGGAGCGTCGAGTCTCACGTTAAAGCATCTTATTGCACGGATCGACCTCAAACGTGATCAAGTTCGAGCATCGGATGCTGAGCTGCGGTCTTTAATGAATGAGGTGCGAAAGAACAGGAGTAAGTGGGCAAGCGAAGAAAATGTCCATCAAGAAGAACTTTACGAAGCTGCGGAAAAGGTCCTTAGCGAGCTGAAGGCTATGACGGAGTACTCGGCCCCTTTCCTAACCAGAGTCAATAAACGTGATGCCCCAGATTACTACAACAGTACGTAACCCCATTTCAGTCCTGGTTAATGAGGCTAAAAAGAAACAGTTATCAAGCACCCTATGGATCTTGGAAGCATGACCAAAAAATTAAAAACCCTGGCATATAAGTCCAAGGCTGAATTTGTTGCCGACCTGGACCTTATATGGAGTAATTGTCTAAAGTACAATGCTGACATCGCGCATCCTTTACGGCGGAACGCAAATTCGATGAGGAAGGAAGCCGAGAAACTAGTCCCCTTAATTCCTGATCTTGTTATTCGACCTCGGGCCGAAGTTGAGGCTGAAGAACGCCGGAAGCAGAATGGCGGTGATGATGATCCTGGCGACGATAGCGATGATGAGCCAATTATGTCTTCCAGGGGGCGTATTGCTGGAAATAAAGGCACCAAAGCCAGAAAAGCCCACGGTCGAGACGAAACCACACCTGCGATCGAGAAGAAGCCTACCCTTCAACTTAATGGTCTCTTGGGTCCCCTTGGTCGTGAAGGATCCGAAGCTGGTTTTGATGGGAGTCAGAATGGCTTCGCTACGCCACCTTTTGGTTCGATCACCCCAGGTGCACTTAATGGCATGCACGGTCCTGGCAGCCAAGCTGATGGAACGGATATCGATGGACCATCGCTCAATGGCATCTCGTTAGGACAAGCGCTTGGAGCTGCTGCCGAGGATCTTCGAGAGGACGAAGAATATAAGATCTGGAAGCAAGTGACTAAGAAAGATCGAGCGCTCATTGCTAGAGATCGAAATCGACTATTTCGTGGGGATAGGCTCAATCCGGAAGAGCCTGCGATGTTACGTTCAAAAGCAAGCATGAGAAGATGGCTGCGTCAACAAAAGCAAGCCCAGGCTGATAAGCCTCGCTCCGATGGTAACGGGCAAGGAGCAAAGCCAGCAATACAGGGCACTGAGACTCTAGCAGAAGGAATGGAAGGTGAAGACGAACGAGTTCTGCCTGATTACTACGACATTTTGTCGGCCATTCCAGAAGTCCCACCAAAGCTCGAATGGATCGAAGACGAAAATGGCCGACTTGTTGATCCCTCAGAAGAGTGTTTACGTATGGCCAAGCCAGGTTTATTTACAGCTCCTAAGAGCGCCCTTTCTGCGAAAGTTGCGGCCAATATGAGGCAGATGCAGGAAACGAGGAAGCTGTGCTCAAAAATTGGTGTGATAAAGCAGATGCAGTTGCAAGCACAGGTATGCCTAAATCGTTTATTTTGTTTTACGTTGCTAATGATATTCTAGATGTACAACAATCAGTTTCCTAAGTATGAGCCTCAACCGTTTATGGAGGCTGACATTGAACCCCATGTCACTTCGGATGACGGGCCAATTATGTCGACTTGGGTTTGCAAAGCTGCCTTGCGCCGCTCAGTTGCCGAACTCTGCTTTCATGCTGGTTTTGAAGAATACCAACCCAGTGCTATGGATGTTATCACAGATATCGCCAGTGATTACTTCGCCAAGCTTGCCCGAACATTTAATGTCTACACAGAAGCCCCTAAGGTTCCTGTAGTCGGAGCAAATTCAGTATCAGGGGCAAAATGGGAAGAGCGATTTACTAACGAAGAAATTGTCCTCCACACTCTTGGTGAAAATGGCGTCGACGTAGAAGAGTTGGAAAGCTATGTCAAAGATGACGTTGAGCGGCTTGGCACTAAACTCACAGTTATGCACGAGCGCATGAAGGCTCATCTTTCTGACTTACTTCGCCCTGCCCTCACGGATGGTGGTGCTGATGGATCAGGCGTCTTCAATGACAATAGCGAACAGTTTGTCAGCGGCGACTTTGCTGAAGAATTGGGTGAAGACTTCTTTGGCTTCAAAGCCCTTGGGTTGGATAGTGAATTCGGGATGGCTAGTCTGTCAGTGCCGTTGCACCTGCTGCATACCAGGCTCTACAACAATCCAACAAATCAAACCGTACAGACTACAACCACCGAGATATTCAAACCTCCTCCGCCGTTCGAGCCTGTCACAAAAGAGAACATTCAGGACCAGATTGGGTTAATCAGAAATTTCTTCCTTGCAAAACTTCATGCAAACGAGGGCGAACCTTTACTTGAAGATGAGGATTTACCAGTCAAACAGAGACCTTCGAGGCCGCGTCTGGGCCCGACAGGCAAAATTACTAGTCCAAGGAAACGGCCGCTCAAAGAACAAGCGGGCAATTCCAAGAAGAAGAAGAAACTTGAAAATGGCACTGCTATGGACCCTGCAACTGGTGCTAAAATCGGGATTTACACTAGTCCTGAGAAGCCTAACGGTCTAACCCCTTCAGCAAAAAAACTGAAGTTGGGTTTACCAAATGGAGGGTCTGTCTCGATGGATAGGAGAGAGAGTAGTCAAGGGAATGCAAGTCAGACGGATAAAGACGACGTTAGTGCGGTGGGAATGATGAGCCCTGAGAGCATTGAGAGGTGACCCACTTCGACGGAGATACATAAAGGTTCACTGTCCGATTTGGAGATGACCTCTCTTCCAGGTAGCTCGACTCAGCAGTCATTACAGATTTACACCAAAACGAGCTCCGCTTAACGTACATATGGGAGCGGTGGGGCGGAGCACTTCTTTACAATGTCTACACGGAACGGATGCGAGCAACACATTTTCACACCAGAAATTTTCCGGTTAGTTACGCATATGTATTAAGACATCTCTTGATAGATGTCGCTTTGGCGTTAATGGGAAAGCCGTGGGCGGTAGGGTTATGGAATTTGGGATGGGCACAAGTTCAATGGATGGGAAGGTGGTGTTTTAGTTTTCAAAGGGTTTTCGAATGCGAATAGGACGGACTTGGGTATTATTGCTGGTGCATGAAGGGTATGCGCCGAGTTAGTTGGATGAAATGCATGCATGGGTTGTGGGTGGGGGGGGCGTTGATGAGGGTGGAGGTAAGCAGGGGAGGGCAAGGCGAGCAAGTTGAGACGGGGAAGCGCCCTGTGATTGTTGTACTTTATGGCATGCAGATTGAAGATCCAATGTGACGAATGATCTTCAAACTGTAATTTTTTTTTGTGCGCATATTCTTTTCCTCTGTAGAGAGTAACCCGTGGCTTGCTAAGAGCTCTCTAGCACTTTGCACAGCGGAGTTTACATATTAAAATAAAATGTTGACTGCCAACAAACAACAGGTTTGGGTAACTGTTAGGAGTAAAACGTCTTGAGTGACAGTCACACTTACGGCCCACTTGGGATACGCGGAAAGTGAAACTTGAAAAGCGATTTGTACTAGGTTAATATACAAACCCAAATTTAACAGCATGTATTTCTTTCACTAACACTCAAAATTTGGGTGCCTTTTCTTCCCATTCTCTACAAAGCTAGCAACTTTGAAAATTGTACAGTAATTGTAAGGTAAGTCACATAGACTAGAGTACTAGAGCTGCCCCAGAGCCTTATACTATTTATCGTTTCGATACGTACCGCATAAAAAGGAAGAGCCTAGAGTAGAGTACAAGAATTTCCTTCCAGTCAAAGTATAGCAGTCACAGAACTAGATTCCGCAGGTTCATCTTTCATGACTGAAAAATGAATGTATAGCAAAGAGCGGATGGGCTAAATTAGAAAAGGTGCTAGAGATACAGTTAAGGATCAAGTAGCCAAGATTACTTGATTGTCAAGCTGACGTCTCTCAATAAGTGGCCTCAAGTTACCTAAATCCGTACGAATCTCTTTTCTGAATGGACTTGCATTAAATCGAATCCATAAGGCCTCACTTGATTTAACTTAAGTCTTGTATCCTCTCTTTCTATTTTAGTTGCTGGACCCCCCGGGAAGTAATAGCAAAAATGTGCCACGAGATATAAACATTTGATGTCATCCAATTGCTACAAATTCCATTTCAGCCGTTACCGACGAATAATTATTTTACACAACTCGCTACCAATTGTCATATATTTGATATTACCGAGCAAATAGTAACTAAACTGTACTCCGGTCAACAACTGTTCTTAGTAGTTCCCTTCCTAATGTCTATCAGGGATATAAAGCATACATATGCTGAAATCAAACGACATATTATGGATACAAACTTTGCCATAGAAATCCATGATATACACTTATTCAAGGCTTCTTGACGAATAGATCTATGGCGTGTCTGCATGTCTGCTGTAAACATGTTGTTGTTGTAGTAGATGGGAAGGCGGAGGGAGGTCTTATTCTAATATTAAATCGCGGACGACGGTGGGGATGGTGAGGGTGATGCTCGTGAATAACTGCATTTTGGAGAAGACGAATATGTATTAAAGTTTTAAGGCCGGTGCTACTGCCATTTACGGGTAGTGCGGGTGCGAAGGGAGGGGCAGTCGAAGTTGGGCTGTTAAGTATATTGAGTGATGTTTGGTGTTAATGTAAGCCACCCCATCTCCCACTCATGGGTTGACTCATTTTTCATCAAGACGCTTGTCTTTCTATTGTCTTTCGTTTATCAACAGCCGGAAGGATGTCTAGAGTTACAATGCAACAAAAAGCTTCATGGCCAAAAGGAAAATTGTCTCAACTTTTGCCAAAGCAACTATGAGATATCATGTTCAACGCCATGCAATGCTGTTTCCTAAACGCCATGTATGAAATCATCATCTATTATGCTACCACTGGCGCACCTTGTTGCTGGGCGTCTGACTGTATTTTCATGATCTGTACGCTTCAGCCAGGGCTCCCACTAATAAACCCCAGTATGGACTTACCTGTGTTCGTAATGCATCGCTCTTATCCTGGGCATCCTTGATAATTTTCTCAACCCTCTTTCTATCGCACGTCAGTCCTGTAGCTATATGAGAGTATAAACTTCTCACATCTCCTTATCAATGAACTCCAATCGACCATCTACTGCCATTACAGCTTCAGTCTTGTCTTGCTTCAGCAAAACAGGCCCAACCAATTTGTAGATATTGGCCTCATCCTCCAAGCCAGCAAATTCCTGCGTCTCTTAGCCAGCGATTTAGGATAGTATATTGTTAGCTCGAACCTTCTGGACGCCTTTATTTTCTTGTTGTTGAGACTCAAGCTTTTGTCGTGAATCGATGTTGTTCTGTAAATCTGCCGTCAAAATCAGACACCAGGAACAAAATATATTAGGGAAGGAGTGTCTGGCCTTGCTGTAACTTCTGGTACTCTTCCGAGAGACCTTGTAGGCGTTGATCGGCATCTGCCATTGTTGCGCCTGGCAAGTTTGAGACTATAATATCGCCCGTGATAGTAAAATGTGGCCGTTGATGATACCAGAGAAGCTGACAGTTCACAAACAAAGAGTGCTAGTAAAGTGTAAGGCTTTTGATGGCTATGTCGCGTGCTGAACCAAAGGTCTATATGAAATTAATATATGTATGGATTTTCGAGGACGTCAATATTAGCGCCATGGCGGGCAGTGTCGAGATTGCGCTAAGCGGTTGCTCTTCATGAACGATCAAGAAACAACCACCACCACCTTTCCTCAAGTTCAGGATCCGCATTCCACCAGAGGTTTTGCTCTAAGAGATACGCCTAAGAACCTCAACTACGGCTTCAGCTCTCTTGTTACAGGCGACCCAAAAGACCTACATCTCTGGATCCACACCCCACCGATACGCACTCCGCGTAAACACAACACACTACCCCCCAAATTTCACCCCGCAATTTCTCTTAAGTACTTAGAGATTATTGCGTGAATTTCGCCTCGAGCAGTAAAACCCCCACGAGCATCTCAGGCCTAACGGTCCCCCATCCACCATGTCGAACACCGATTTTCTAGGCCGAGCAATCGACATGGTAAAGAAGGCCATCGAAGCAGATACAGCCGCCGAATACGAGAAGGCATATCAACTATACTACTCATCTCTGGAGTTGTTCATGCTTGCATTGAAATGGGAAAAGAATGCGAAGTCTAAGGAGATGATAAGAGCGAAGGCGGGGGAATATATGGAGAGAGCCGAGAAGCTGAAGCAACATCTAGCGGATGCCGAGGGGAAGCGGAAGAAACCTGGTATGGTAGGCGTGAATGGGAGCAGTACGGGAGGAGGAGGAAAGGGCGAGGAAAAGGACGGGGAGATTGACGCGGACAGCAAGAAGTTGAGAAATGCTCTAGCAGGGGCTATTCTGCAAGATAAACCTAATGTCAGGTGGGAGGATGTCGCTGGTCTTGAGGGCGCGAAGGAAGCCTTGAAGGAGGCAGTTATCTTACCTATAAAGTTTCCGCATCTGTTTACCGGGAAGAGACAACCTTGGAAGGGTATTCTGTTATATGGCCCTCCTGGCACAGGTAAGAGTTACTTGGCAAAGGCTGTGGCTACAGAGGCAAACAGTACTTTCTTCAGTGTCAGCAGTTCCGATTTAGTTAGCAAGTGGATGGGAGAGAGTGAAAGGTTCGTTTTTATCGTTATGGTGGCTGTGACTATGCTAACGAGATAATACAGATTAGTGAAGCAGCTATTCGCAATGGCTCGCGAAAACAAGCCCGCAATTATTTTCATTGACGAAGTCGATGCTCTCTGCGGTCCTCGAGGAGAAGGAGAATCGGAAGCCTCTAGACGTATCAAAACCGAGATGTTGGTACAAATGGACGGTGTAGGAAAAGACAGCAAAGGCGTTCTGGTCCTTGGCGCAACAAATATTCCATGGCAATTAGATGCTGCTATTCGTCGCCGATTCCAAAGACGTGTCCACATTTCACTTCCAGATTTACCAGCACGAACCAAGATGTTTGAGATCAGCGTTGGGACAACACCATGTGAACTTACGAGCGCCGACTATAGAAACTTAGGAGAGCTGAGTGAAGGCTATTCAGGAAGCGATATCAGTATTGCAGTGCAGGATGCCCTTATGCAACCAGTGCGGAAGATTCAGATGTCCACACATTACAAGAAGGTAATTCGACCAATTTAGATGTCAAGTCAATCTTGGCGCATGGTTAACATTGTCTTAGGTCATGGATGACGGCATTGAGAAACTTACACCCTGCTCACCAGGTGATGCTGGAGCAATGGAAATGACTTGGACAGAAGTCGATTCGGACAAGCTACTCGAGCCTCCCTTACAACTTAAGGATTTTATTAAGGCCGTGAAAGGTGCCAGACCGACAGTGTCAGCCGAGGATATTAAACGAAATGAGGATTGGACCAATGAATTCGGCAGTGAAGGCGCTTGAGCATGTGCATCATACTCATTGTACAACAACTCTCATCCTAAGATGCTGAAGTGCAAAGACATCTACGAGTGATCGCATTTGGAGTAGCTGAGGAGAGTATGGCGAAGGATGGCGCTGATGTTGGAGTTAAGAGCATTATTCTGGAGGATATTAGGAGTAGTACCTTAGTCACATAAAGTAGATTGGCATAGGGAAAAGAGATGAGGCGTATAAGAAAGACTTGCGTCTATCTACTCGGCATTTTATTGTTTTTTTGAATCGATAGAGTGTGTAGGCAACAGAACATCAATCAGTCTGTTAACCCCGATTAATAGGTACCCAGGATATCATAAGACCTTGCACAAAGGATTATTTATAGTGTTATGAATAGGCGAGAGGCGTTAGCTTGATAGGTTTCTTGAGAGTTTAAAAGTTGCGGTGATCCTGTCTTTTGAAAATGTATTGCAATAGAGCTCCTGAGATTCAAAACCTACGGCATTAATATATTCTGCAAAAGAGGCTGATTATCTAAGGAGCTTCCGAGAACCCCTACGACCCCTAGAATCAAAGCAGGGCAAAAAGGATCTGGGGACTGTACCCGGAGAAAGATTAGGTGCTATGGTCTATGGAGGGAGGCAGTAAGTTAGCTAGCTAGGCTCTCGATGAATATGTACGACGCCAGTAGGATAGCTAAACGACTTGCAAAGCATCACCATTTCTTTGACAAATGTAACCGGCGCACTGGTTGAAGCGGCAGAAAAGTTGAGACCTCCACACTCTTCAAAATTCCAATCAAGTATTTGTTATTTTCACATGCTACGTACAGAGCAGATGAAGAAGGCCCTGCCCAGAGGCGCCCTAAAAAATGTATCCGCGAACGCCAACAAGCAATCCTAACCGCGCCAGAAGCCTACCCAGAGAATTACAGAACAGAGACTATGATACATACTAGTCTAACGACTGTCTCTTGCTCTTCTTTTTCTTCTTCTCTACCGCTTCCGTGCCGCTATTGACTTCACTATGCCTGCGCTTCTTGTCCTTCTTTGCCTCCTTGTCCTTCGATTTTTCTTTTTTATCCTTGGACTTCTTGTGTACATCAATATCCGCCATGTCTACATCATCACTTGGGTCAGTCACATTGATATCGCCAAGGACGGCATCCATTGCTGATTTCTAGAAACTTGTTAGCCAAATTCTGATACTAGATTGTCAAAATTCTTACCATTGCATCCTCATTCTTCATTGGTGCAGCTCCAGTAGCATAGAAATCCAACCTCTCCTCAACTTGCCTTCTCAATGCCAGACCAAACTTTTTGGTTGGCTCTTCGGAGAAGTTGTCAATTCTGCTGGCAATACTGCACTTATTGGCCAAAAATCTAGAAATGCGACCCTTGTTCTTAGCACCAGCTCGGCCGATGAAACTTGAGTGGTAGATCAATCCGTATTTGGGAGTGTTGCCCTTCGTCTTCAACGCTCTGAACAAAGCCTTCTCGGCGCCGAGAATCTGGACAGTGGAAGCAGGGTATTTCGACAAGTTGGTGAGAGAGCCAGCATGGGAGATCAGGCGTGCAGCAACAACCTCGCCAATCAAAGTGGCCAAGTTAGGTGCGACGATCGCCATCTTGTCAACAAGATATTGAAACAAAGATCTTCTATAATCGGCCAACTTGACTACTCTGTTTGCGAATGCAGAAACGTTTTCCATGTCGGACTCAGAAAGATCCTGTCCCATGCTCACACGAGCAGCATCAATAATCGCCTGTGCAATATCTGCATCATCGTTGACAATCGCCGCAAGACCATGTAAATTATCGTCCGTTAGGGTCTTTTTATTTCCAATAGCAAGCGCCAGCTTAGCGTAAGTGTGATTATCAGAAACAATTCTAATAAGTTCGGGGAAATGCCAGCCATACCATTCTCGAACCCGCATTGAGAAGGTATTTACGGCCTTGTCTAACTGATCCAGTGTCGCAATGGCTTGGATGATGTGGTTATCGTTTTTCTGGACAGAGAACTTGACTTTTGCGCGAGAATATGCGTGGCCAAGACCAAGTTGAGCTCTACCTACATCACCATCTTGAAGACCTTTCAGTAGCTTATCAGCATGAAACCGTATTCCACGGAGCATGTCGGCCACGACTTCTGACGTTTCACTTGTCTCGCACTCAACACCTGGAAATGCCGCCTTGATGCTTCCAGCCAGATTCTTATCTGATACGCCGAGCACAACGGGCTTCTTCTTCGAGGGTTTCGGGAGATTGAGTTCGAGATTAGATCGTAAGTAGTCCGAGAGAACACCTTCAGAGACCAGATTGATATTTTCTAGAGCTTCAGCAGCTCCTCTGTAATGATGTAAGTTCCCATTCCTCAACTTCTCAATTCCACACTCACCTGTATGGCGCAAAGTTCACAAGCTTCACCATCTTCCCAAATTTCGCAAGATCTTGGCTCGCATCTTGGACCTCCTTCAATCGATTGCCGACGGTGTCGGGTTGGTGGATACATTGAAAGATCGCATAGCCAACTGCTGACTCGTGGAGTAAATAGTCGACGGCGGACATTTTGATGCGCGATCCTGAGATCAATGTCGTGGTAATGGTTGGGGAAATTTTGATGAAGCTCTTAATTTTTTTTGCTGTGGCCCTAGAAATTCGGCGGAACCGCTAGCCCAAATTAGCCTAGCAACACGTGATTGTGGCTAATGCAAAGTTACTCTCGGCACAGAGGGCTTTTCGAGGGAAATGCACGCGCTGCTTTTCCTCTTAAGCACCCAGGTAGGGAGTAATAACCACTAGGCCATATGAGAGGGTGGTCTGAAGGCATCTTTACAATTGGTATTGTCTCAAGCTCGTACGCAACGAATCGATGCAATTCCCATGCTCTTTTGAAATATCATTGAATACTACGTTTGTAACATAAGAAACCCGGTCCAATCTCGTTGATCAATTAACCGCCATGGATACAGGCCAGGCCATCTCCCCCCATAACAGACCTCGCAAAAGTGAGAAGCAGTCCCAAATCGAAACTCTACAATACAATTTTAGGAAACGCCTTCTAAATGCTCTTGGTCGCCGTAGTCAACCAGGCTTGATTTGATTTATTGCTTGGCAGCAGCAAGACCAACAGTTCCCTTGCCAAGATCGTAGATAGAGTACCACTTTCGAAGGAAGGCGTCACCGAGGATGGCCAAGGGTCCGACGGGCTCGGGGAAATCCTGGAACAGTATATTAGTAGATTTACTTGCAAAGGCCCGGAGATGAGCTTACCATTCCCATGAAGCTGGAGATGCAAGATCCTTGGACCTCGAGAATATAATCGTAAGGGGTTATGCTGAAGTTGTAGCCACTGAGAGTGAAAGACATATCAGGAAGGCTATCTCGCTTGCTGCAGTCAACAGTGTATTGTCCGTTGTAGCTCTTCTTGGCGCCAATCTCCTTGTTGAGGAGCTCAGCGAGAGTGGACGGGAGAGCAATGAGAGAAGTTCCGGTGTCAAGGATGACGCCAGTGTTAGAAAGCTCGGCAGTAGCATCGCCGAAGTTGATGGCATCAAGATCAACCTCCCAGTAAGCCTTACGCCTTAATGGGATTTCAGTTATCTTTCCACTGAAGTGATCTTTATTGATACCGCCGAAGATGGCCTCTGACTCATCTTCCTCGCCCTTGTTGGTATCGCCGAGGTAGAAGGCGAACACTTCATCGTCCAGCAGACCTTGATCGATCATGTTGTAAAATGGAGGCGGGATCTTGTTGACTGAGATGGTGTCAAATCCAAGACCCAGGATACCATCAAAACGACCGAAGGCAAAGGCAAGACCTGGCTCCTCGGTTGCCTCGGCGAAGATCTGGTTCTTGATCTTGAGGTCCCCTATCGACATAGTATCTTGCGAGACGAATCCGCTCAGACTGCCAGAGCCATAACGGATCTCGAATTCGGTCCCGTTCGGCTTGTATGTTGACGACGAAGATGAATCATATTTGGTGTGAAGATAACAGGCGATGGAACCGCACTCGGAAGATGGCACCCATAGATTGGAGCTTCCAGTATCGAGAACGACCTTGAAGGTCTGAGGAGGAGTTCCGATCGTAACCTCGGAGAAATCTGCCACAAGTGTTAGAGCTGCTGCGGAAGCTCTTGGACCAATGGGAGTACTTACACTGAGCGTTTAAGAAGTTGCTCACGGGAACTGTGTGGTCGCCATCGGCTTCGACGGCGGCCTTGAACATCTCATCGGCGTGGGATTGGGGGCGGACGCCCATATACTTCTGGCCGAGATGCTTGACATGCGTATCGATGTTAGCCCCAGCAAGCTGCTCCGAGAGCGAGATCTTCTTCAATGGCATCTTGTGGACACCAGCACTGGCAAAGCCGAGCACCGACGCCGCCACGGCGAGGACAGCACCCTTCATGGTTGCTATCTATCGCTATGAAAGTAGTAAGCGTTGGCGTTGGCGTCGATGCGGTCAAGTATTATCAATTTGCTGGTGATGCGCAAGCCAAGATGGAGAGAGATGGGATGGGGGAGAGAGTTGATGGCGGGTTTGGACTTGTTTTGATAAGAAAGGAAGAGCAATCAAGACGAGCAAGCTCAGGCGACAAGCGGAGGGTTGGTCAGGTAGGTAGGGTTGAGTGAGCTTGGCTGGGATCTCGCTGGGATGTTTCGGTAGCAACAGAGCAGGTGATGACGACTAACGAGTCGAGTACGGAGTACGGAGGTAAGGCACGTGGTAAGGTAAGGCTGCTTGCAACAGAGAGATGGAGAGGGGTGCGTGCTGAGCGCTGTTGCCTTGCCAATCTGCTGTGTGAGCGATAAACACACACCCTCTTGATTATATGTACTTGGTGACCATGAATTGCGACGGTGAGGCCTTCTGACGAGTGTTACCAAATATGGGGTACGCACGATAGATGGATAGTACGAAGTAGATCCGTGACTTGACCATCCGTACAAAGTCCCCTATACTTCGTACTGTGCTATGCTAACTTGTCAACAAGCACTAGTCACGTGGCACAACACATCGACCTCCACATCCCCCTGCAGACAGGACAGGTCCCGACCTTGTACGTTCCGTACTTTGTATGAGATTAATAGCCGGTTACAGGAGGGGAACCGGCTATTAGGTCTGACAAGCATGGCGCAAGAAACGACCGATCCTCTTTCGGGGCACTTCTCGGGCGGGATCCAGATACCCGGCCCTTTCCGTTGTGCTCGTCCTTGTCATGCTACCAGCACAGTAAGTTGGCTAGAGCGCCCATGCAAACCATATCATCCACAAGGTGTTGAGAGGGAGGTGTGCTTCTCGTGTGTTACATTGTTTTACAGTGATGTACAGAATTCTACAATAGCAAACTTTCTACCGAGCCAAGATCCATTGGTTCACACTGGACATTGGCTTAAATCGCCACCCCTTTCCCTATCTACAGTACCACATCATCCCCATTATCTGCATCATCGACCTGTTCGGCCTCCTCTTGGTGTTTCTCCCAGATCGAATAGCCAAGCAGGCCTGGTAGAGAGATTTTTCGGAGCTTATAGTCAAATGTCTGCATCTTCAGGGCGTCAATGAATGCGTGCTTTTCCACTTCACCATCGTCGGGCCATCCACCAAAGCAATCGACCTTATCGACCCACGCTTTAGCTACCCCTTCGTGATCGGTTTGCAGGAGGAAACGTTTAGTTACCACCAGCGACAGGCGCAGCCACTTTCGTCCGTTTGCTGACTGTTGAGCATAAAAATCCAGCTCCTTATGATTGTCCAACATCCACCTCAAGGTGTAAAGAATCTCTTCGTAGTCCTGAATCATCCCCATACACATGATATAGACGTGGAGTTGTGTACCGCTGATGTTGTGCAGAAGCTTAGGAAGTTGGTTTTGCCTCTCTTGGCTACCAGTTAGTCTGCGAAATTCCTTCCTGAGCAACTGCGCCGCATCAATTCCAGGTTCAAGGTTCTCCGCGTTCCAGTCCTTTGCATCGGCCTCGAACGCAGATCGAGCATATCTCAGAAAGTTGAAGCAGACGAGTTGGAATCCGTAAGGGCAGAGTTCGAGTCCGATCCGCTGAAATTCGCTTAAGCCTTCCCTGAGCATCCTCCAAGTGGTTAAATCATACTCTGGTAAGTGGATCTGGATGAGTGGATCGCGAAGGGAAAGACCGTTAAAATAGGCATACCATGCAGGTGCATATATAGGGGAACGAGTTCGGAGAAGCAAAGCGGCGTGCTGAAGCGGGCTCGCCAATTTGCGATGCTTCTGCATCTCAGCTCGTGGTTTGAAGCGACATATCAACCTAATAAATGCTATGAATACATGAAGAGGCACTTTCTGTAGAACTTGAGGTGGTAGACCGGAGCTCGCCCCCTCGATAAGGTATCTTATTGCATCTTTGTCGATGTTACTATCACTAAGGAACTCAATTCCCTCATTGACGGTCGAGGCGATATCCTGGACAAGATAGGCAAGGCACCTTCCTCGTGGCTGCTGTCCATTACGAAGCATCATCTTGTAAAGCGAGTGGGCATCTGGAGGTTGAAGGCGAGATTTATAGAATTCAGTGAAGTTGTCGCAGGCCTCATCTAAGACTTCCATTCCATCTCCTGGAATGATGTCTACTGGCATGTGTTGTCTGGTCCGTCTAGCTTTGAAGTGCAATTTTTCGAACATGGCTAGATATATCATTTGAGATGGCACTCCACCAATACGGATGAACTCTTCAAAGGCGGCCCAAGCCTCAAATGCATCTCGTGTTGTTTGAATCCTTGCTCTCCACATAAAATGGTTAAGATGATGTGGGGTAAGATGCTGTAAGCTTGAAATTCTCTCCCGATTTGCTATTAGTGTTCGTCTCTGAACAGTTGGAGTTCCATCAACATCCTGACCTCCGTAGATTCTGAAAAGATCATCCAAGACTGGATCCACATACCCGGCCTCCCGTGCTTGACTTATGGCGAGTACAGCACGACTCAGGTCGTCGTTTGGAGACCTTTGAGCATCCATTCCATCTTGTTCCACTCGCCATGGTGGCCATGTCCTTGCACGAAGGGTCGCACTTTTTGACTCTTGAGAGGATTTCTTAGATGCAACAAGCACTCCAATGACAGCCTGATAGCCTCTCTGATCCATGAGTAATGCAGGCTTAAATTGAGAAGCTAACTGTAATAGCTGTTTTTGGCTTTCCCAGTTATAAACTATGCTTATCATGGGGTTTTTGCTAGCAGGAAGGCTGAGGAGCCGCAGTCCTATGTTGTAAAGCTTAGAGAGTCTTTTATGTAGTCGAGGTTCTAAATTGCAGCTATCGCTGTCATCCTGGTCTGTTGGAATCGAACGAATATATAGTACAAGCATATTTGATATGCTAACCATGGAGGCAGGCCAAAGACGACGAGCATGATACAGGAGTCGGCATACGATCTCCATAAATGAGCATTTCTCCATTTCATCATTCAAAACTCGAGGACGAGGAGAATTTTTGTTTTGCTCAACCTTCGGCAAAAGATGGCGCCAGGCATAAGTGATGAGCATTTCCAACGACCTTACACGATGAATCTCAAACCATGAAATAACCGCGAACACAAATAAAGGATTCCAGGCATCAGATAAACAGAGACGATGTGCCATTTCATCGGCGCCATTCCCTAATAGGATCCAGGCCCAATCAGAAACGTTGTCTAGTGTTAGACCTTCGGCTTCCAAATTGGCAATTGCAGCACGACGAAAAGTATGATCAAGTGAGCTCCAGGAATCCTGTAAATATGTCAACGAGTGTCTGAAAATACTAGGATCTCATATACCTCGGGAAGTCTAGAAGTGTTGATATAGTGCAACGTTATCTCGGGCAGTGAATCTGGGGATATTGTAGACTTGACTCGATTCCAAATCCTATTCCTTCTGGAAGGATCCCTCTCTTTCAAGTATTGGTCTAAGGGGGATTTACAGGACAGAAAGACCTCATGTGCCGTCATTTCCTCTCCATGGCGAGTGCCAAAGGAGCCGTCTGCCTGGATGGCGGGAGTAGGACTAAGAGTCGGAAGTTGGGCTGTTGCAGGTGAGGTCGTAGGAGAGCCTTTGGAATGGTGAAAAGAGCTACCCGGTAGTTGAACGGCGGTGGCAACAGTTCGCTCTAAACAAACCTTCTGGATTCCACGACCTCTGCTCCATGCTTTTCGTATCTGGAGTCCAGTAGGCACTCTCCTTCTGAAATCCCATTTCGGTCTCAATTTCCTCTGTTTGCGTTGCCAGAAGTTTCTTCGAATGATACGAGCTTTCCGGAGTTCTAGTGTTTTATCGAATGGCTTTGAGATCGAATCGTGGGGATCATGCAGGATGCTAGAGGCTTGGTTGACGGCGGGGAGCAACCCGGAAAGGGCTTTTCTTTCCGCCCTTCTTTTCGCAAATTCTTTCCTATGCTCTTGTCGCCTAGACCATCGAGGCAGATTGGAATCAGCCTGCCGCAACTCGAGGCTATCGTCGACTTCAATTCGGCTTTGAGTAGCAATGCTTTGGAGCCCACGCTGGGAGCTGGTTAGCGGGTTGAGATTGCGATTGCACATGGAGGCTTACAGAAAAGCTAGCAATTGGCGCGAAAGACCAGAGAGGGCTCTTCAAGAGGACAGCGCCCAACCTCAAAGGATGCAGGTATGATTGCATCGACTCATCCTATCCGCAAGTCTTAAACGAAGAGCTCAGTTGGGGGAGAATAACGGCTTCTGCGAGTGGTGATGGTAGATATCGATGCTGAGTCAGCTGCCGTATTTTGTTAGTTCTAGCTCTGGCCTGTCGGTCTCCTGGCAAAACCCTCAGGCATAATTCCAGAATCGCGTACCTCTAGAATTCATCGCTTTCTTCAAAGCAAGAGCGACAAACTGCGATTCTTCCATCAAGACCTTTTGACTGGAAAAGAGGATTTGCCCCGGTCGACCGAGCCTGATTCCCTTCGACCATATTTCTTCTTTCCACGCCTACCGGTGTGTTCTGGCAGAAAAATCCACGGTTCCGTCGTCGCAAAATCTTGTCCTTGGTTACACTTTACGGCACCCTTACGGCACCCTCGCTCGCGCTACCCTCTGCGATCGCGACTCGCGAACTTGACATCCAGAAACCAGACTTCGACAATTCGCCAGCTTCAGCATGGCATCGATGAACAGCGTCTTGAGCCCCCCTCTGCATTCCGACATGATGAATTCTCCCGCGATCCTCTCCGCAAAGCGAAAACGCGACGACGGCTCTGAGAATCAACACTTCCCCCATGGCATCCCCGAATCGAAAGCTCCTGGGTCTATTGGCATTTCCCATGAGGATTCACAGACTCTTATCCGTGACTTGATCGATGTGCTCAGAATGTAAGTCTCGATTTTCTCATGCTGGGTCTGTCTCGCGGTTACCGCTGCACCAATTTATCTTCTTTCTGACCTTCCCCATCATCGAGCATATGCTAATAAACCCAAATAGACGCGATACAACACCCTCAATTTTGACGCGGTCTCTTCCCGAACGTCCCTTGTCGTCCGGTCCCCAGGCAAAACGTCAGAAGTCTGAAGAAGATTCCGAGTCACAGACGTCCATCATAACACGGCTTTCAGGCCATGCCTACAAGACCGCCGACGAAGTCCTCGAAGATGTCGACACTGCGGTCTCTGATATTATGGAAAAGCTCCAACTCCCCAATGGTGCTGCTCAAAATCAACACCCTCCTGTTTTGCAGTCCGAGGTCTCCTTGAAGCTCTCGGCTTTCAAGCAATATGCTCACGAGCTCGTAAGAAGAGAAAGACTCACCGCCGATAAGAATACCATGGGACCAAGGATTAATTCTAAACCTTTGGGTTACTCGACAAATGGATTGGGAACAAGTCTCGTCACAGAAGTTGATGCCAGTAAAACCGATAATAAGACTGTTCTCACTCTTTACGGAAACGCACCTGTTCCTAAACAATTATTTTCCAGCCTGCAAATTCCAACCAAGGTTCCCGGGGAAGAGAAGGATATTATGCAGACTCTGCGAGAATCTGGTCTCCCTACTGGCATCTTCACGACTCAAGTGGTTCCCTTGAAGGCGACAGGGCTCATGGATGAAAAGAGGCGCCCTCCGACCCTGGGCGAGCTATTTCCTACACCTCCAAATGTCCCAGCTCTCAGAGTGCCAACACAGTCAAAGATAGCCAATACAAAATCATCAACAGTAGGTTGGTATCATCCAACCGATGGCGACGTATTGCCGAGGAACGGAAGCTATTTCAAGCAACCCATATCTACGGGACAATGGCTTGACTATAGCAATGCTTCTTTCGCCACACCAGGCAGTAAGAAAAAGCAACGTGATAGAGCTCTGAGTCCATCTATAGCAAAGGTGCCTCAATTTGAGACCGAGCCAGCAGAGTCGGATGTTGGAATGCTCGATGCTCTTTTCCGCGGGGCATACTCAAGTTTCGCTCCCAGCAAAGATGATTCTGCAGCTGTGGCGCCATCTGGTGTGGTAGAGCGCTTATGGTGGCAGAAATATGGAGAGAAGAGTTGGGCGAGATATGCAGATCACACTGAGCTCTTCGAACATGCTGTGAATCGAGATTCTGTTGTTGATGAAATCATCGAAGAAGTCGATGAACTACAACTGTTTGAGGACGCTATAATAGCCTTAGAACAAGATTCCGTTGACCCGAGTCTCGTCTCTCTTGACACGGAGGTTGAGAAATCGGCCGAGGAAAAGGATGTTGATGAAGTGCTTCAAGGAATCTCCGAATTACTGGAAACACTCCACTCATATCAACGTATCAGACACCTTACCCTAAATTCCTCTAGTCGTCCCTCTGGTTTACTTTCTGCGCCCGACACCACATCTATGGGAACGCCCACAAAGCCAAGTGAGCCTGAACAGGCAACATATGACATCCTCCATTCACAATTAACCTTGATGATTGGGGGCCTTCCGCCATATGCAGTTGCTAAGCTTGATTCTAGCAGACTGGCAGAATTGAGTATAAGCACCAAAATCGAGGTGCAGACGACTAATTATCATGGGGCAATGGAGGAAGATGAAACTGCGACTAGAGTTAAAGTTGCTGCTCTGGGCACACAGTCTTCCACTCCGCGCCCTGTTCCGCCAACAACTGTTCATCGAAGCAGCTCATCTAGTCTTTATGGCAATCAATACTCGGCCTCTCGTCCTATTCCGACTCCAGCACAACAGTACTATGGGTCGAGTCAAACCCCTATTAGGCCACCAAGTAGTATGCAAAGGTCAATCCCCACTGCATCCAATTCCTATCAATCGGGTCCCCGACCAGCTGCTGCGCCTCTATATCGCCCGACAACATATGGAACACCAACATATGCACATCAAAACCCCAGGCCCGTCCAACAGCAATATCAAACTCCTAGTCAACAGCAGTACCATACGCCAACTGCCCAACCCTATCTCCGCCCTCCCAGCCAAAATTATCAGCAGATGCCGCAATCTGTCCCGCCTGTGGCCTTAAACGGACGTTACTCTAGCCAACCATATACGCATCAAGGACAGCCGCCACAGACTGGAATGAACTACGGGTACAGCAATGGTATTAATAACGCTCGACAAGCTTCTCCCCAAAAAATGTACAGCCCTCAGCCATCCCATGCTCAGCCTCGGCCCTACTCTACACCAACGCCGGCTCTGCCGCAAGACCGTCGACAGTACTTCCAAACCCCGATGGGTCAAGGCCCAATGATGAATGGCACTTCTTCGCAGACATCGCAATCACAATATGCTCCTTCGCAAGCACCGCAGCAACAGTATGCTCACCAACAGCCAGGACTCACGAGTTACAGTACTTTCATGACGCAAGAGCAACAGTCAAGTCTTCTTGAGCGCCAACGAGCACAGTTAGCAGCACAGCAATCTGGGATCCAGCATGCTGCTAGGAGCACAGCACAAGCAGCTATGGGGTCTGGCTCACCACAGATCAACGGTGGTAATGCACTCCAAGCAGGGCTCTAGGTATGAAGTTAGAGTTAATGGGAGCGAGATTGATCGTTTTGGGTTATTCGGCGAAACGGGTTTTGGGATGTGTTATGGAAGGCGTTTGGTCTGGTCTACATGTTTGGGCAGAGTGCTAAGGACGTGGTCAAGATACCAGAATGTTTATGTATTGTACAATTATAGACTTGCGAATGCAAGGGCATTTGAGTAATCAGGAAGCTTTCCGCGTGTATTGCATTGACCTAACCACCACTCCGACTTAATCGTCTTATATCACCGGGCAAGTCATCTTATGCGTATGCTCCTCCCTGCGTTCGAAATGTAGAGGGTGTTACGTAATCAACAATCTTCACGACAGAGTGACATGACACTCAGATAGCCAGTCGCTCGTTCGTTCGCTGGTGCAAAGAGATTGTTAGATCCTAGTACGTTGTGACTTACGTAGTATAACTTACTGTACTTTACTGTCTTATTCCATAGTTCCAAATTAATGTGTCCCTGTGATAGAATTCAGGGTTTGCCTGTCTGAAGCACCAGGAGGGGTTATTCTCGCTACGTCATCAGAGAGCAAAGAGACGGCGCCGACCCTTAAACCTACAGCTATGGTGTACTTAGCAGTCACAACATCAACATTCACACATCAGTTCAGCTAGTGAAGGAATAATAACGCCCTTCAGTCAGAAATTCCTATAAAGACCTGAAGCAAGATCCTTGTCTCCATTCAAACCCTTGCAGCCTCAGCAATTCTAGCATCAACCCACTTTCCTCGACTCTTTAGTAGAACTCCAGATCGCCATCTCTATGGCCACTCCAACTTTGATCGGTATGCCTGAACCTCCTCCAAATCCTGATACTCCAACTGAGACACCGTGAGTATTCTCAACATGATATCTGCTATTTTGCTTTACTGATCGCAAAAGTGGTACCCCAAACTCCACTACAACTTCCCTCTCGGCACTCTCAACAACAGCCATCAAAGACGGGCAACGAGGCAACTACCTTCCTCATGTAGGGCATGGGCATCACCACACTGCATCCAGCAATACCCTCGAAGCTGAGCGTGCAGATCGCATCTCCCGCCTGGCAGGCTTAGAGCGCGTCACTGCCGCGCGCCCTCCAAATCCCAACATCCAAGGCGGTCCAGCGGCTGGAGTTTATACGAACGCAGGTCAAATTCCTGGCTATTTTGACCAGAATGGTAATCCGGTATACACGACCAAGATTTCTACTGTCGGGTCTGCATCTGCAACGGGTTCGATTGGAGGGCGGACTACGACGTGGGCAAGTGGGAGCCAGAGGGGACAGACGGAGGGCGATGACGAGGATCAGATGAGTATGGATACAAATTATCGGGATATTGATGAGAGGGATCGGTATTCAGCCAGTGCCATGGATGAGGATGTCGATGTGGATGGCATGAGTGACAATACGAGTTTGGTAGGGTTTGGAGAGGGCGCAGGAAGTACGGTTAGTGGGCCTATTTACAATCGGAGAGACATGGTTGCTAGTCCTTCGGTGAAAAGTGCGTTGGCAAGTCATGTTCAGAGCAGTGGTGCTGGTACACCTTCGACATCTGCAACGATTGAGCAGCAAAGACGGGATGCGAGAATGATCGATGGGTTGGCAGATGATGCTCCGGGATATGTGGATACGGCTGCTAGAGGTGGTCGCGGTGCAGGTATCGAAGCTGCAGAGAGAATCATCAGGGAAAGGCTAGACGACGGGGGTTCGAAAAGACCATTGGGCTCTCCTAATGAGTCTGGCTTGGGAAATTTCTACTTTGAGAACGAGAAGTAAGGTTATTGTTTGGCTTTGTAGCACAGGAGTGGATTCGGATTTGCTGGCGTTTAGATATGCTTAGGGGGAATGATATCAGAGATACCTTGAGGAAGGCACTGGCTTGCGCTTGTGAAATGGCGTGGTAGAGATCCGGAGTCAGGCTCGCGGAAAGCAAAAAACCATTCCTTCCATTTTGTAAGATAGTAGCCTGCATCCAGGAGCAAAGACGTAGGACCTGATACAATGTTTGGTGAGCGTGCAGGCTTCGAGCTTCAGGCCAGGGCCAGTGTTACTCGCTCATCTATCGGGCCTGGATGACATTAGATTCGAAACGACGCGGCTTAGGAATTTATGTGTTGAGCAATCTTGACTATCGTTGATTTAAAGCAGACATGTTTGCTATCTCATAATAGCATTAGAAGATGATTATCTCTGATTATTAGATGCTTTTCAAAAACGCAGTTGGACAGTCACAGTAGAGAGCATAGTTACCTAGCCCTTTTCAAAAGCCAGCACGAATGTTTTCTTACCTTATTCGGGATAAGATTGAGTTATTATCGCTCTGACTTTGTTTATCTCGGATTAATGCAGTAGAATACTTAACGACCTGGCTGGTTCGGATTATTCTTCGGTTTATTTAATTCCCGGACTGTTCACCTCTTACATCTGCATCTTGGCTGGTTACTCCGCATATTGTGCCTTGAGTAAATGGCACAAGAAAGCAAGGTAAGCAAGTTTACGTACTATAACCAAATTCTAGAGCCCAGCCTACTTCTCATTATAACAGTATGTCAGCACCTTGGAAACTACATCTCTATTCACATCATAAGAAATGCACTAGAAAGCGTTCTTGAACCTAGCTGCTAGAAAATTATATAGCTTGTGAAAATATAAATACGGGTCGAGCACACTTAAACGCCAGGCCAATAACTACACCGTAATACACTTTATCTTAAATTCGTTTCCTCTACTCCTTCCTCATATTCTTCTTTTCCCTCTTTCGCTCCTGCCCCTGGGCCCGATCCCCTCTCCTCCTGCTTCCTCCAAAGTCCAGCCAAAAACTCACCCGTACTAGCTTCATCCACCCCCTTATCCTCCCTCTTCTTTAAAAACCTCGGAAATCTCAGACTGAGTCCCTTGTTCTCGCTCACCAACCCAATCGCCGCCTTATACATCGGGCTAATTGTAATATCCGCAAATGCCAACTCCCAAACTTCCTGCGGCTCAAACCACACGTCCGGGTTCCCACCTACGTAATCAACATAGTTGGGCTTAGAAGCTAGGACATGGTCAGAGCCCTCGGCGTAGAATTCCTTGTTTGCTTTGTAGAAGATATCGGTGAAGCCAGATATGCATTTGCAGACTGCTTCAAGGGAGCCTGGCGGGTTTGTTAGCAATAAGCCACATGTACGAAAACTTATGAGGAGAGCAAGAGTATGAAGAGTTGGGGGCATATATTTAAAGCCTATGTACTCTTTCACCAGCCCCTGTAAGATGTCTGAGGGCCCTAGGATCTCAAAAGAAACTCGAATTTCCTAGGTAAAGTTTACGCTCGCATACGTACCTGTTTCTTCGTTGCGGACTGCAAGGAGAATAGGTGACCACCATTTGGATTTCCGACCCTGTCCATGCCAGGCAGCAATTGGGATGACATCGAGGGTGTCGAATGAGCTGCTGTAATCCTTTTTAACCTTGAGCCAAGAGTCAAGACGCTTGTCTGGCTCATATGTAGCTAGTAGAGCTTTGCGGCGGGCCTTTTTTTCCAATTCTTTCTCTGCTGCGATCTTCTTTCCTTTCGGGGGCTTAATAGGTGATATCGTTTCCCTAGGAGTCTCTGTTTCCACTCGCAATGGTGGACTTGGTAAGTTGTCAAGAATTTTAACCATGATACCTTCACACTTGGTTTCTATAGCTTTCTTGAAAAAGTCAAGAACAATTTCAGAATCTCGTGATGTCGCGTCGATGCTCTTGACCCATGTGAACCGATTAGGGACTTCTGTAAAAAGACCACGAAGCAATTCTCGCCGCTCTCGAAAGGGTCTATCGAGTAAAGATTCACCGTTCAGATACATGAGGTCAAAAGAGAACAAGCAAACTTGAACCTTAACGCTACCAATTACAACGTCTTTTCTTGCTCGATTTGCCAAAGTCTGAAAAGTCTTGAGTTCCCCAGAATTTGGATCCACTGCCACAACCTCCCCTTCCATGATAAAACTGGAAACCCCCCCGCCACGTATGCTGGGAATTAATGCCACTAAATCGGGATATTTGTCCGTCATAAGCTCCAGGTGGCGAGAGAATATCGACACTTTGCCCTGTTCGTCGCAATGGACCTGTGCTCGCTGCCCATCATACTTGAATTCGCAGCTAAAGTCACGTCCTTGGAGCTTGGTGAGCATCTCTGAGAGATCTCTCGTAATACTACCCAGCATAGGTCGCAAAGGGATATGCAGAGCGAGGCCACATCTAATTAGCAGCTCATCGCAAACTCCAATTTCTAATAGAACAGGAATAAGATCATTATAATTGGGCCGTTTTGCGAAGCATGCCTTTACAATTTCTTCGGACTTTGACCAAGTTTCGGCAAGTGCTTCCTTTTTGAGACTGGCTAGCTCCTTCTGAGACTTCAGAGGAAATTCCGCACCTGGAGGTTTTGAGAGGAGAAAGGATCGGGATAATGCGATCAGCATAGTCGTCTTAACAGCGCCAATGCGAAGCTAATGATATTTTAGCTTCCAATAAAATAGTCCGGCCGAGACGGATAACTTACATGTTGACAGAGAGTTCTCACTACGTATCGACTTTCTTCCGCGCCTCTTGCATCTTGTAGCAAGCGATCCACGATCTTTTGTTTTATTTCACTACTCCCCGTCCCCTGGGTACTTGCTATCTTCACGAGAGACTGGTAAACGCCTTTTATGGTAAGAGGCTTTGGCTTTCGTAGAGTGAAACTCTGCCTTTTCTTCGCCTCAAAAGCAACGTCACCGGAATCGCCCACTTTGTCATAGAGGGTTTTGAGAGACTTGCTATCCAGTCCGCATACATTTTTCAGGGCCTTTGAGATTGCAGAGCCACCAAGTCCAAGTTCAAGGGAGATATATGGCGGCGAAATAGCATTCGTTGCGAGCCAAACCTAAATGTCCATTGGTGTCAAATGCAGATCAACGTTGTACGGAAGTGCCAAACGAAACAAGCTGGTTCTGTATAAAATCAAGAAATGTGGACTTGGGGTATATTTAATGAAATACAAGAAAAGGGAAGACGTGTAAACATACAGCTGGGAGGAGACTACTAGGATCCCCTTCGATTATTACTCTAAGGAAATTGACTAGAGTATCAACTATCTTGATTCGGCTCTGGGTACCGTTGACAAGTACAAAGCATCTGGTAAGGAGTGCGTATGATGCATTCCCTCCTTCAGCTGCCCAATGGTCTTGTAAATCCCCAACGTATTTTGAGGAGTCGAATGCCAAAGGGCTTTCATCAAAGGGCACGTTAGAGGACAGAGTATCTTCAGCTGATCCCGCTGATTGTAGAGTTAATGTGTTCTTGCTCTTTGGGTCTAATGAATGCTGGCCAGGCTTATAGTCAGCGATAACTTGCTGGTCTCCGGTAGCAGCAGTCTCATCCGCGAAGTCCTGGACCAGAGAATCTTTGGAAAGTTTCGACTGTTCTATCGCATCCTTTGATACCATTTGCTTATCCCCATTTTGCGCATCCGCTCTTTCTCTATCAGCCGCGTCTTCTTGGTCCCAATCTGCTTGTAGTTTCCTTGCCAGCTCCTCGTCCGTCAATTCCGACGACCCTCCATTCCCATGAGCCTTCGGTGCCACTGAGCTTGCATTCTGGGTGGCAGTATTCTGTCTTTGTTTTCCGAAGAAGAAGTCGAGGCTTCTGGTGGGATTTGGGCTGGGTTTTGTATCGCTGTTGACCTTGCGCTTTTTTGCAGGAGGGGCCATTGTAGCTACGGTGTTTGGAAGGAAAACACAAAATGGTTTTCAGTGAGTGTCGCCATAAAGTATTACAAAATGGAGGGCCCGGTCAAATAGAAATCGCAGTGTTGGCATTTCAAATGTTGGCGGTGTGGTTCAGTGTTGTTGGACCTCAATACCGTCATTGGGGAGGGAGTCGCGTTGCAACGCGGTTGCTGGAAGGCCCTCGCCAAAAAGTGGATGATGATAGACGACAACTGTCGAGAAGCAATTACCAAAGGCCAACCACCACCACTTCTATCATCGCTTTGTGGGTTTAAAGTACCCTTTTCCCAATCTGTACCGAGCGAAATTAACACCGTGGTCAACTAATTACCAAAATGGCGCACGTCGTGACGCTCAACGACAGGGAAACAAGCCCTCTAGCCGTACTCATGGACCCCCGAAAAGGAATCCCAGTGGGCGAGCGAGACATTCGGGTGGAAGACTGGCTTAATGATAAAATACAAGTCGGTGCCGACCTGGATATCAATAGCCTCGATGCCTTGTTAGAAAGCGTCGAAGCCCAGAAGAATCTACTAGAGGACCAGGTAAGTATTGTGGCGGAACTCATGAGTCTAGCTCACAATGTGATATAGCTTAGGATTACCCAAATCCAGCTTCATGATTTTCAAAAGTCCGCAGAGACTAAAAAAGAAAGCATTGTTACGATGAAGGAGCAGTTCCAAAACCAGAAAGATATCGTTGGTGCTCATTTATTAGAGGTAACTTCATCTGCCACCCCCGAAGAAGCCCTCTTGCGCCTGAAAGGTCCACTAGAAAAGCTTCGAAAGCTTGAGTTGGCGGGATACTACGTCGATTTGTTGAGCGAGGTTGAGATTCTAATGAAAGATGCCTGCGGGCAGCTACCTGCGAATCCAAAGGAGGCACTTAAGCCCTATGCACAATTAAAACGGCTCGCACAAGAACTACAAAAATTGCAGGAACCGGCCGAAGGAGCAGCTACGCATCTCGTTGCGTATGTTCAAGATGCATCCTCCCGGTTGTGGGCGGACATGAAGCGAATACTTTCTTCAGAGTTTGACGCAAGGCTTAGAGAATCGAACTGGCCAAACAATCCAGACCTGCCCACCAGAGAATGGAGTGATTCCTTCGAAAAACTGCTTGATTTACAGGGCCCCGAAATTATATCTACACGAGAACCTCTCATACTTTTACCCATGAGTCTACTAGCCAAACCATTCATACAGCAATGTCGATATCATTTCTTCTCTAACATGCCCACTAACCATCCCAACAAGGTCAGCATTTTCGCGTGTAAAAGATTCCTTTGCTAACAATCTGTAGCTGGGCGAGTTTTTTTTCCCATGGTTCATCGGAACTGTAGACAGATGGCAGGAATTTTTGCGAGAAAATCTCACCCCTATTCTAGCCGCACATTTTAGGGGAACTCCTTATGCTGGCAACTCCTTGTATATCGACCCTGTGGCGGCATTTATCACTGCTCTCCTCCCTATCGTACAAGAAAAGGTTGACAGCATAGCGGTTCACATTTCCAATGACCCCCTGCTCTTGAGCAGATTCACAATCGAGTTGTTAAAATTTGACCGCGAAATCAGAGATAAGTATGATTATGATGCTGGGAACACTGAGTTCGGCTGGAAGGGCCTAGCTTGGGACTTCCTAGGTACTTGGTTCGACCGTTGGTTGGAAATTGAAAAAGACTTTGCAATGAAACGATACCAGGAGATCGTTAAAGAACGTAACAGCCCCATCGACTATGACAGTGCTGGCCCTGGAAAGACAAAGCCAACTTTTGAGGCAACTAAGGTCACAGAACTACTCTCGGCCGTGACTGAACAATACTGTCAATTACGAAAATTCTCATACAAAACGAAGTTTCTTATTTCAATTCAGGCCGAAATACTCGATCAATACCTGGAGCGACTCAAAAGTGCCCTTGACTTTTATGAGAATGCAAATACAACAGTGGGTCGGACATTGCATGGCGTGACCAAAGAAGAATTGGCGAAACTGGAGGGCATAGGTGGTTTGGAGACTCTCTGTAGAGTTTTTGGCAGTGCAGACCATTTCATGTTGAAGCTCCGGGATTGGTCTAATGAACGTGTAAGTTACATATCAACCTAGCCTAAGGTAGCAACACTACGTGGGCCAACTTAACTAACTCGTTAACTTAGTTCTTCATAGACCTCTGGGACCAAATGCAGGGCAGGGCCAAAGATACGTCTGCCGAAGACAAACTCGCCGGTGATATGACATACACAGAGATCAAAGAAGTTACGTCAGACGCATTAGGGACAGAAGACGAAGGCTCAGTATTCGACGTTACGATTGACCAATTCCAACGACAGAAGGATAGAGCAGAAAGACTAATAATATCGGCGCTGAAGTATTCCTTTCCACTCACTTTCAAACAGTATATCACTAAGCCTCAGTGGGCAACCATTGAAGAACCAGCACCAAATAGTTAGTCTTGACGTCGTCTTTCACGAAAGTTAGCCACTAACACAAAGATCAGACTTACCGCCTACTATCACTGCAGAACTAGACCAACCACTTCAGGTCGGTTACAACGCTTATAGAAAACGCAAAATCGAAGCTGACAAACCTTCAGGTCCTCAAAAGGTACATGGAATTTCTCCGCAGAGCACTCTCTGAAGTTGTGTTCCGACGGATCTGCCGCGCCGCTGTAGGATCTCTTCAAAATACACTTTTCAAAGACGTTCTCCTCACGCAAAGCTTCACTCAACTTGGGGCAGCTCGTTTCAAGTTTGATGTCAACATACTTCAGGATGTGATCGATTCCGTCATGGCTCCAGCAACAGCGCCCCTAACCCGGTTAACGGAAGGGGCTATTTTGTTAAATCTTCCCGTTGCGGACGGCGGTAGTGAACCTCTGAAGGAGGCTTGCAAGGATATCCTTCATGGGACAGAAGAGGCAGCCGAGAGGCGATTGGAGATTGTGGGGGCTTCGAATTTGACGGGGGTAGAAGCGAGGGCTGTTTTGAAGAGCCGGGTGGAAAATACCTATGATTTTGACGATGGTGGAGACTGGTAGATGGTAGTATTGGTTGAGATTATTATGTAGATGAAGGAGACATTAGGGACAATCGGGGATGAAGGTATACAAAGTTTGAACATGGCTTTGATATCTTGAGCCTCTAGAGATCAATGTTAGAGTTGCCAAAAAGGAAATAGTATTGACTCTGTTTCTAGACTGTTCAAATCAATTGTACGGGATAACAGCGCTATAATATTTCCTAAAGCTCGAAGATGGCAGGGGGGAGGAGTCACTCATGGCCATTAAATTATCGAGTATGACCAAGAAGTGAGCAGTTTCGCTCTGCGTTAAAATTTTATAATAACCTCCTTGATTATTCTTAGCGCTCGCCAATACTCCATACGGAAATAACCCAAAACTGCTAGTACTCAAGGAATCAAGAGCGAAGTGAAGATATGGCTATATTTGTACACAAAAATATATAGCAAGGCGGCCTACGTGAATTTAGATTTAATCCAGTACCAATTATGACACTGCTATTTTTAAATCTAATCATATTTTCAACTGTATTTCTCAAATTCCTTTTCCCTTATGCTTGTGCTCTCTCTCTTTCTTTTTGCTGCCTTTGCTTTATATCTTGTTGAAATTTCTTTATAAAAGTCTCCTGGCTAAGAAAGAAAACATCGTCGAATTTGGCTGCGGCATCGCCCCTCGTACCTTTGCCGCCTCCTTCGAACGTCAATTTTATAATATCAATCGCTTCAACTAATAGCTCTCATCGTCATCTCAGCTACCGCAAAGGTCCCTGCACTGACTGGCATTGCTCTCAACAGCGTCGGACCAATACCTTTCCAAAAGCCCCTTGCACCCTCTGCACGGAAAGTCTGTCTAAAACAGTCATTCATACCTTTGAATTTCATGGTGGATCCGAACCCATCACTCTGCATCTTGCTTTTCACAACATCAAACGGGTAACTGGCTAACCAGAGCGCTTCTCCTGCTAGACCTCCATAAAATGCAATCTTGTAACTTGGAATCTCTTTTCGATCAACCATATTTCGGGCTGCGTCCGCATTCATCATGTATTCATAAGCAAGGAACCAAACTCCATACGCTTGAGCTTCTCTGAGGATAGTAACGGCTTCCCCGCGGTAGAGTCCTTTCAAAACGCCCTCGTGGGCGGAGAGTTTGCGTACACAGTCTAACGGACCGTTATATAATCTCGCAGCACCATGAGGTTGTGTTTGTAATCTGATCCTGACGTGTTCGATGGGACCTGAGATTATGGAGTTGGCAACACCGGCGAAGGCTCCGGCAGCAAAGTATTGGCTGTAGGAGAGACCGGGGGACAAGGGGTTCTTGGCGAGATTATGGGCTTCGAAGCGACGGCGAGCTTCGTGGAAAGCACCGAATTGGATGGAGACGCAGGCACCGATCCCGACGAGGGGGGTGAGGGTGCCTTTATAGAAGGCGAGGAGCCCTTCTTTGTGGTAGATACTTTTGGCAGCTACGAGGGCGTTGGGGTATTGAGTTGACGTTTGGAGGCGGACCTTTACAATGTCGAAGGGCTGGCCTGAAAAAGGTTAGTTGGGGTTTGTGAGAGGTGATATGTTGAAGGGTATAACAGGGAAGCTTCAATCGGAATAGAGGGCAACACTCAGGAGCCAGTTCTCATGAAAACCCCTCCAAGTTTGATTCCAATATCGAGTAAGTTACTCATGTTTCTAGCACCACGTGCATATCACGAGGGGGTGTCCGAAAACTGGGGATGTAGAGGAGATACAATTGGACAATCGAGTAAGGATAGACTCACCCAGAAGCACTTGAGCAATTCCTCCAGCAGCACCAGCAAAAAGATCCTTGAATGTCCTCACCATTCCTCCCTCCTCTAACTCAGCAGCTGCGTCGGCCATTTTGGGTACTGCCCCTCCTTGGTGTATCCTCACCCTTACCCTCCCACAGACCGGTCGATCTCCCCAAATGAGGCGAATGTGGCGATCACCGAGGGAGCTTTCTCAATACAACAAGAAAGGATTAAAGGATAATGCAAAAGTGTGTTTGACAAGAAATGCGACGGACAAAAATAAGATATAAAACCCGGCCCACGATTGCGAAATCCACCGAAATCCACCTCCCGGCCCGAGCTCGCTTGCACATGATATTCTCGGCCTTGCATTCGAGGCTCAACAAAGAACTGACTTGCCTCGTCTCACCGCCTTTCCACGACCATTCTCGGAAGCTCTCGTTTTGCTGACCTTCGGTACAACTCCAGCGCAGCGTCTTGAGTTGAGCTGCAGGTCTTTTAATCTTTTATTCTTTCCCTCCTGTCATCATATCTGCGAAATAGATAACTTGATACGAAGCATCATCCATGCTCGAAGTAGCATCACGTGAAAGCGCGATTGGTTGTCCTTTCTTATCCAGCGGGCCTGCGCCTCGGTGATTCCGGGAGGTCACATGCTGCTTTCTTTGTCACTCACGTGCCACTGTTGCCCCTCCTCGCTGCTCTCAGCTGGAGGGGCTGAGCCTCATCCGAATCATTTCCAAGCGTTTCTTTTGCTTCTGTCAGCTGCTCGCATTCCCCCGTCTCCTTCTCTCCTCGCCTTCCCTCCTCAAGTTTTCTAACAAGTCGATCCTCCTCCATCACAGCGCGATAAACTCTATCCGATAGAATGGTTCTCCTCGGAGGTCTCGAACTCGTGGCCGCCGGCTATCTCATATCCAAACACCAGCAGAATAAGAAGGAGAAGCAGCGGATTTTGGATGAAGAGGCCCAACTCGAAGAACAACGATATCACATCTTTCCACCCGACGATCGCCACTCTCGTCCTGAGCACCGTCGACGACGATCACATAGTCGGCGGAGGCATTCAAGCGATGGCAAAAATTCCTATGATGGGCGGCATTCCTACGATGGGAAGTACAGACGCGAGAGCCCGAGGCCCAAACCTCGACCAAGTCAAGCGCCCCAGACGGTACGACCTCCAACATCCAGACCTGCACAAACAGCACCGCTCTCTACAATGCGACCACCAGCATTCATGCCTCCTCCCCCTCAGCGTCCCACGCAAGATATGAAGTACGGTTGGACCGATAATGGACCGGTACAACGGCCTCCTCAAGAAGCAGAACCCCCCACGGGCTGGCCAGCACATTGGTCTCAATCGCATACGCCTGATCCCGTGGCATCAAACCTCGCGCCTCCACAGTCACAGAGGGATGATTCATCACGAGGCCGCTCTCCCAGAAGACCCTCTTCAACACCCCCGAGAGTGAGATTTGCCGACAACGAGCGATCTCCGAGTCGGTCTCCTCCGCCTTCATATAGGCCTTGATGGACAACGATGGATGTTGGAACGATGGAAGATGCCGGCATCTTCCGCAGGCCCAAATGCCCCAACATGACGAACTAAGGAATATTATGAATTCAAGGCATTCAAATGGTTTGCTAGATGGGTTGCTTTACGATGGAATGGATTTTTGAATTAGCGGGGTATATTGCGGAACGGATTTCATAGTATGTATGATGAGGGTGTATTTGGCATGACGGCGCCCGTTGCTCTTGTGTTAAGGTGGTGTACCATCTGACAAGGAAGATCTGTATGTACGATAGCTTTTTGATAAATCGATCGTTGCATTTGAGAAATGGAATATATTTTACTTGAGAGAAAGACGAGAGAAACCCAAAACGTGGAAAAATAATGAAAACAACAAGGGCGCACCACAGGACCCCTTGCAGCTGGAATCAAATCGCCTCGATCTTCATGCATGGCCGCCTACAGTAATCAACAAGTATATCTTGAGGATTGGCAGCTTCCTCGGTCGTATATAAAAATAGGACGTGCGGATCGCCAACATCTCTTTTAGGAAGGTCCATCTAGGTAAGTGCGATGATGCGATTGCCCTGGCGATAGGCGCGGCCAAGAACGCTTGAAAAGGAAGCTTCGAGGCATAATTGCTGGATACCGGTGCATCAGCTATGCATAAGAAGCTGTGGATAGCTGCATGCTTGCTTGCTCCTCCTGGCCATCAACACCATGGCGGAATCGATCGGTCCGGAAGGTGTCATTGCACGTCACCTACGTGATATAAAGTCTTCGAGGTCCCTCGCTCCAGGTTCTTGTTCTTGTTCTCATTCCCAGCTTTCTACTCTGGACCCTTTTCGGCCGTAGGAGCAACCATCAGAGCAGAGAGGGGGCGAGAGAGAGATATACATCGATATATATCTCTAGAACAGAGACAGCTATGTTAGACCTTCCCATATTCCTGTCGGTGGCTCTCGCAGCTCACGCCGTTCTGAGCTCGCCCATTCAAGTGCGCACCGACTACGCAGTCAAAGAAGTCCATCCTCTCCCTCGTCGATGGTCCTCGGTCGGACCGGCACCGGGAGACCACAAGATCCATCTCCAGATTGGCTTGAAGCAAGAGTCGTTTGACGAATTGGAGCGTCTTTTGTACGAAGGTAACGAAGCAGCGAATTCCTCCGATGTTTTGATTTTGATGTGGCATGGCGTTAACATGGGGTTTCCAGTTTCTGATCCCAGCCATCCCCGCTATGGTCAGCATTTGAGTGTTGAAGATGTGCACGATCTGGTCAAACCCTCGGACGAGACGTTGGATCTTGTCCACGAGTGGCTTTTTGCGAATGGGGTCGATCTTATAGATTACAGTCCCGCCAAAGACTGGATCGGCGTCTACCTCGATATCGAATCAGCGGAAAGGCTCCTAGATACCAAATATTCCGTTTTCGAGCACGAAGATGGATCGGCACTAGTCCGAACTACCGAGTGGTCATTGCCTATTCATTTGCATGAACGTATTGATACCATTCAACCTACAACCTCTTTCCTGAGAGCGACCCCTCAAAAGTCAGATTGGATACAATTCTCAGCTCCCTGGGTGCCTCCGGGATACACTCCTCCTTCTAACACAACAATTTCTAAAGTCTGCCAATTCTTCCCCGTGACAATTGACTGTTTCCGTACGTTATATGGCACGATCAACTACATACCGCAAGTTCCTGGCCTCAACAAGATTGCGTTCAACAATTATCTCAACGAGACTCCTATCCGTCCAGATATCAATACCTTCTTGAAGACGTACCGTCCCGCAGCTGCCCCTGAAGCTTTCACTTTCAAATCCATCGAGATTGCAGACGGTCCTCCAGCGCAGTATACCAATTTGACAGAGTACCAACTTGACAATACAATCGGAAAGGAGGCCAACCTCGATGCACAGACAATCCTTGGTATGACCGTGCCACTCCCGGTGTACTCTTACTCCACCGGTGGAAGCCCTCCGTTCATCACAGACTCAGGCACAACAACAGACACTAATGAGCCATATTTGACTTGGGTCAACTACGTCACTAGCCAAAGGGATGTTCCTCAAGTCATCAGTAGTTCGTACGGCGATGATGAGCAGACAGTCCCCTATTCCTATGCTAAACGAGTATGCCAATCATTTGCTCAACTTGGAGCTCGTGGTATAACACTTTTGGTCAGCAGTGGTGATGGAGGACTTGGAGCAGAAGATGCCGCTGACTGTCTTACCCTTAACAACGCAACTGCTTTCATCCCAGAATTTCCTACCAGTTGCCCTTACGTAACGAGTGTTGGAGCCCTAGAGCAATTTGAACCACAAGTTGCTGCGTGGCGTCCAGATGGTATTGGACCTGATGGAAATACCCATGGATATTACGCGAGTGGAAGTGGCTTCAGTAATTACTTCCCCAGACCGTCTTATCAGGATGGTGTTGTGGATAGTTATGTCAAGAATTTGAATGGTCTTTATGAAGGACTCTACAACAAAGGTGTATTTTCCCATTTACTTTCTCATAAATCTACTCGCTAACATGCCCTCCTTAGCTGGCCGTGGATACCCTGATATCTCAGCCCAAGGTCTATACTTTGCCTTTGTCTGGAACGGAACCTTCTCCTCCATCTCCGGCACTTCAGCCTCTTGCCCATTAGCCTCTAGCGTCCTCTCCCTCGTCAACGACGCTCTTCTTGCGTCGGGAAAGCCAACCCTTGGCTTCTTGAACCCGTGGCTGTACAGTAAGGGGTATAAGGGGTTCACAGATATCACAGGTGGAAACGCATCGTCTTGTGGAACGGATGGGTTTCCAGTTACAAAGGGGTGGGATCCGGTTACGGGTTTCGGAAGCCCGGTATTCCCTGAACTGGTTAAAATTGTCAAGGCCTATTTTTAAGTTCTGAAGTTGAGCTTAGGCGCTAGCATTGTCGACTTTGATGCAGTGCAATAATTGAAGGACTATTAGGTATAAATAGTAGATTCGTAATAATGTGGATAAGAATTAATGATTCATGATCATGGAAGGACCCAGTGCTCCAGTTTTCCTCGTTTTCTCTAAGAGCAATGCTCTCGCTTCTTTATAATTGTCTCAGAATAAACCCAAGAACTAAATTATGGTGTAGATTGTTTTCACTCTTGGCCAATGCCTCCATCCTTTTTGCCCCTGTTACTCTGCTTAATTTACCTAATATATGTACTGACTTTTAAGGCCAGTGGCTCGAATTGGAGGTGCTCCGTAGGTGGGATTGAAAGCAGCAGAGTCTTTTTGAAACCACGACAGCAATGACGACGGGCTCACAACGGATGGCGGGAGGTTTGTACGGTTGCTGAGCTCGACTTTTTTCATTCTTGGTTATAGTCTCAGACACAAGCAAACATATCGTCTCTTGATATATGCGCTCATTATGACCCAATGTAGGAGGACAGTATGCATTAGGGCTTAGCAGCTTCTTCCACCTTATAATAAGCTATTGGGTGATGGCTTTATTCGTAATCCCTCTAACACTACCTGGTCTGCTTTTTATGAGGTTCAAGGGGATTACTTCAAACCCTACAATCTAGATGAAAGACAGAGCCAATTTAAACCATGCATTCAATACCAACAAGCACGGCAGTACATGAGACCAAAGCAAAATAAAGTCACAAAACATAGCAAAATAAAGAAAGTCTCAAGAAGAGCCGGAGAGACGATGATAGCAACAACAATAAATGTATGACATCCGTTTGTACTATGAAGCAATATCAGAGTAACTTGGTGCTGCTTTGGCAGAAACAAGACTGCATATTCATGATATCCTCCGTGTTCTCTTACTTTGTCTCCTCCCACTGTACCCCGCACCACTCTTCCACATACCCAACTCCCCCATCGGTATCTCTAGGTACACAATCCTTCTCACAAACCCCTACTAGTATCGTCCCCCACTCCATGCCATCTAATCCCTTCTCCTCTCTTTCCAACTCCATAATAGCATGTGGACACAGCTGCACCTCAAAAGCTCTTCCAGCACCACAGTTTCCACATCTGGGTAGCTTGCTTCCAGATCCGTTACTAGTATTTACTTTGGCATTTTCTGTGTGCTTTCCAGGCGCTACCAACTTCCCCACAGTATCCGATTTCGAGTACAACAAAGGTTGCCCTTTGAATTCATACCGAATAACTTGGTCGGGGTTCTGGGACAACCGGTCTGCAAATTTCTGAAACGTTTTGTCTATTGTATCCTCATAAACATCTTTATCTTCCTTTCCTCCGAATGAACTGCCCCCTTCATCTAGTTCCAGAGTAACTGTGGGGATTGGTGTATTTTCAACCTTATCAATGGTTTCATATTCGTGGTCAACAAAGTAATAAGTCGGATATGGGGGTGGAAGTTCGGATTCTTGGGGCCATGGCTCAGGTGGTGCTGGGGATCTAAATGGTTTCTGGTCATTGTTCAGGTTGAGCACTGTAGCGAACGATTTGGGCAAGTCGGCCGCGGGAGTGGTTGTCTTTGGTGGTATTGGTGATAATATCGGCGATGGATTTTGAGGTGGCTTTGCTGCTAATTCAGAGGTCGAAGAAAAGCCAGCAGCTGCGACTGTCATTGCGAAAGGATTATTAACTGTTCCGGATGGACTCGAAAATGGATTGCTGGTCGAGGAAAACGGATTGGCGCCTCCACTCGCAAAAGGATTCGCAGAACCCGCCCCAGAGCTTTGAGAAGGCTTCACACCAAATAGCGTCTCCCCAATATTGGTCACAGGTTTCGGTATCGACTCCTGCTTTGGTTCTTCTTTCTTAATATTCTTTTTCTCTTGTGGGGTAACCTCAGTTATGCGTGTAGCTCTTAAAGCTCTCACACTCCCCTCCTTGCGCCGGCATGTCTTTCGCCGACAAGTCCAAACATATAACCTCCTCTCATGCCCTGTAAAATCAGGTAGGTCCCCATGAAGTTGGAGAAGCAGGACCATGGGATCGTTGCAGATGCGGCATTTTGCTAGGGAAGCTGATGGCGGGGTAGCGGGGTCGAGCCAGGTCTGAATTGGATAAGAGTTAGCAAAGCATTTTCCTACCTAGCAGTCCAATAATAGAGATGCGAAAATAAAACAATTCTTCGAGCGCACATACTGGTCTTCCTCCAAGTTGGCTAACAATATCGTCGGAAGCTTCCTTCGAAGCATAAGCAAGCAGCACGTTCGTCTCTGTGTAATCTTCCTCTTCGTTACCAGAAGAGTCACTATCGAAAGGCGCCATTATTCACCAAGTTACAAGTTCTCTGCGAAGAAATAATAAAGTGATCAAGCATGCAAAATAATGTAGGTCGTTGGCTGTTGATTCTCGAATATAGTTCCCCTACGTCAAAATAAAATTCTCGGAGAAATTGCATTGGTTCGGCCCGAAGTTTCGGCAATAGAAGCACTATAATCCCGGCTCCCGGTATGAGATCAAGTACAATTCCGACATTGGACCGGTATCCGCTTCTCAAATTAGAACACATATGAATTATTACTGTCACTTCACCCACTATACGTAGCACCACCTGTCGATTGATAGAGTGCTAGTTTTTATAGTATACACAGAGATTTGTGTTTCTTAATAGGGTCGGGGGTTAAATTATATATACTTCGTAGAGGCGGATTGATCTTCCCAATGTTAAGCTCAGGCTATTTCCAATTGAGACCGACATACACATGACCTCATTTATTCTTCTATTCCTTCGGTCACTACAATTCACTCCTCCCCTTGGGCTCACACAACAAGGGTAGTTTCCACCTACCCTCTTAAAAGCATTCTCACACAAGTCGATCACTTCTGCACTAGCTGCAATTCGAAAATATAAATTTTCAGAGCACAACAGTAAAAACCTCTCTTTTAACTGGCGGAGGGAAAATATTGTCGGGATGAAGCCTTATAAGGCTAGGTGCTTTCATAGCTAGATTTTGACTTCTGGGTGGGGTGTATAACGCTTGTAGATATCCTAGCACTTATTCTTAGTTCAAAAATTTAAATTTAAATTTTCCACTGTTGTATAATGTTCTAGTATCTTGAATATACTAGTATAATCCAACAACTCTATATAATTGGAAAAGAAAAGGCCCAGGCAGATACAAAATTAATCATTAATTAGTGAAAGAGATAAACCAGTTCTTCAGCCAAGAAATGGGACGATATGATATGTTCATCAAGAGCCGGAAGGCCTTTCATAATTGGGTATATTTATATGCATGTACAAAATCGTGCCCCCAAAACATGTAAATACATGCCAATTACACAAGGCATAATCACTTGCCCCCGCCTCCATAACGCCCAGTTTACGAGTGAGTTACCTCATAAAATTGTACATGTTGGAGATGGTGCATCCCCAAGTTCCCCCTTTACTGCCTATCCCTATTGCAGCATCTCATCAATTTGTAGTTGTCGTGGCTGGCGCGGATCGAACATTCTGTGGCTGTTAGGAGGGTCTTGTGCAACAGATTCAGTGAACTTACTTCGTAATCGTTACATCTAGGTCTCTTGCTTCTGTTGCCCCTGCTCCAAGAGCCTTGGGTGTGATGAGGATAAATTGTCTTCCAACAGAACGACGAGCAGCGCTAATCTAAATTTTGTTAAGGCAAGTTGATAAAATTGGAAAGGGGTGCCTTACGATCATTTTCGTTGATACATCCCGGTTTATATCATCCATGAAGACATCGTATTCGTCCAGACAACGTAGGGGAGCACCCATAGCTTCCCAAAGAGCCAAGAGTAGACAAATGGAGGAGAAAGACTTTTCTCCACCAGAGAGTGTCTTGGTTTGACGTCCCTTACTCCCTTTTTTTGTGATATCCGGCTCGACATGGACGTCAAGTTTCTTAGCCACGTGGTCTATGGTGAGTTTACCCCGGAAAGCTCGCTCACTAAGTAGGTAATTAAAATTGATTCTTGATGCTGCGGAAATAGCGTCTCGAAATTTGAAGTACATCTTGAGTCGTATTTGAAGTGTTTGCTTGAGGATTTCGAGAAGTTCCTCAAGCCGTCTTCGTCCTACTCTGGCCTCTTGATAGACTCTCTCAGCCTCCACGGCAGCATCGTTGATATCTTTTTCCGTACCACCAATTCTCTGCCTTAGAGCTTTCATTTGCTGCTTGAGCTTGTTGTATTGAGCCTCGATGATAGCACCCGTCTCTCCTGGATTGATAGATACCCTTGGAGATATTTGTGTAGCTTTGGATGTCCAATCCTTGACTTGTTCGAAGACTTGATCGCGCTTGCGTTCTGCCCGTTCTTTCATACCTCTAGCAGTCTGGATATTCTCAATGGCAGAGTTTTTCGTTGCAAGTTCATTCCTCCGAGCCTGTTCCAGGTTGGTCACCTTCCGATTAGCCTTATCGATCTTGAGCTCATGATCTGCGATATGCTGTTTCGCAGCTTCGCGGTCTCTTTTTGCTGCAAGAGATCGATTGTTTAGTAGCTTCATCTCCGTCTCGTGGCTGATGTAAGACTCTTGAAATATTTCCAAATCTTTTCGGGCATCAGCTAGCAAAGATTCGAGTGTTTCGATTCGACCGTCTTCAACCTGGAGTTGGTCGAGTTCGGAGCGGAGATCATCAACATGTTCACCAGCTCGTTGGTGATCTACCACGAGTTTTTTGCACTCGCTTTTATTTTGCCGAAGTGCTTGTTCGCAAGCGTCGAGTTTGAATTGGGCCCGACGGCGCTCATCCTCAAGGTTCTTCATTTCATCCTCTAGACGGCGCACTATTTCCCGCTGATATTCAACTTGAGTCCCGATGTCTGATTGTAGCCGTGGCTTCTTTGATTTTGATGGATGGACAGGGCTCATGTCTCGACCACCGTCTCGGCCCAAATACCCAAGGTGGACTCCCTGATCTGTTCGACCATCTGCAAAGGTATAGCAACGGTTCACATTCTGTGGTCTAGGACCATCGAACATGATTCTCATGCCCTCCCGTCTATCTGCAACCAAAATGGCTTGTTCAATACCGTTGCTAATGATGAGTTGCCTCTTCACGAACTCATTTTCGATGTTAAGTATTCGTAAAATAGTTTTAAATTCAGGTCCTGGCTCGTTTATGTGAGTTAAAGGGCGGTCATTCCCGATCACAATAGGACAGTAGGCCATATTAAATCTTCTCAGATGTCCTGCTAGGCGTAACTGGTCGGCCTTGCTGATGACAACAAATCCCGTAAGTTGCGAACCAAGGATAGACTCTAGAAGCATCCCCCACTTTGGCTCCAGCAGTTTGATGTGCGAACCTATAGGGCCTATAGGAGTCCTCTCAAAGCCTCGGTCGGCGCGGATTGTATTCAACAGCTCTGGCATCCTCCTATCGAACCCAGCCATACTATCTCCTCGAGCTTGATTCAGATCTTGAAGCCTATCCCTAGCGTCATCAACCTCCCTTTTTTTCTCTGTCACAACCCTGATGGCCTTCTTCAATTCGTCCCCAGCAATACCTCGGGCTTCATGTAGCTGTGGGAGCTCTCTTTTGTTTGTTTCCAAGACAGTACTGGCTAGGAGAACGGCTTGCTCTGCTTGCTGGATCTCTTGTAGCTTTCGAGAATGTGCGCCACCATTAGCACTCTCCCTTCGCCGTTTTTCTTCTTCCGTTTCCTTCTCGTACTTCAAGATTCTGTCATTTGCTCGGTTCATGCTGGTGGCGATATCCTTCTTTTGATTTCTAGCGCTTTCAATTTCCACCCTAAGAGTGTCGACATTGCTAGCAGCAGCTTCCTCTGCATTTTGCAAGGGGATGAGCTCTTCCCGGACTACAGCATAAGCTTGTTTTGCATGTTCTAACTTTTCTTCGAGGGCTTGAAAGGCTATATCTGCAGCTGCAACCCTTTCCTCCCCTTGTTCAATATCATCTTGGATAGCAACAATAGCTTGCTCGTATTTTCGCAAGTCTTCTTCGGCATCACCTACTTGCACCCAGGCCAATTTTGCCTGAGCAGTCTTAGCTTGGGCACGCACGCCTTCTTGCTGGGCCACCATTCGTGCCTTTTCTTTGGCCTCCTCGTGCTTCTGCTTGAGACCCTCAACGTAACCTTTTGAGTCCTCAAGCTTCGCTTGCATGGCATCGCAGTTATCGTAGATTAGCTTGTAATCATTGTCTAATGCTTCGAGCTGGACACCTTTGTGAAAAAATTCATACTTCTGTGATGGCGTTGAAGTGGTAATAAATGTCTTCGCCTGGTCCTGACTGAGAACATTCATCGGATTGTCAACCTGGAGTTGAAAATACTCGACGATATCGTCAACGTCGCCTTTTTTCGTCGAAATAATCTTCCCATTAGCATTTTTAAGTTTATACCCGCTGCTTCCACTAGTAGAGAAATGCCGTTCAATTATAATAGATTTCCCAAAAATATCCTGTTGATAGGCATCATGACCCTGATTTTTTAGCTTTATTGTGAGGATTGCTTGATCTTGGCCTTGTTTAATCAAGGACTTCAGGCTCGTGGCTCGATTTGTAGCCGTTGCCTTTCCTCCAAGACACAATGTGATGGCAGTTAGGATAGCGCTTTTGCCACTTCCATTCATTCCCACAATAAAGTTGATGAGCGGCCCTAGTTCAACTTTCATATGTTCATGGCACATAAAGTTTACGCAAGTGATATCCTCGATAACTGCGTTGTTCGCAGCACGATTGTCGCCAATTCTAGGGTTCAGCTGCCGATCTTTTATTCGCTTTTCTAATCTCTGTGTTGCAATTTGATCGTCGTATGCAGGATTCGCAGTGCGCTTGTAGTTGCTCTCCCGAAATTCTTCATACTGGGTACTTTGTGGAAGCGTAGGGGCAGCCCCCTCTTCTTCCCCGTCGCCCTCTTCTTCTGAAGCATCACTAGACGATGTCGAGGGACTCCGGTCGCGTGCATGGCCCTTCGAGGAACTCGCGTTGATGGAGAGTCGGACCTTCTTTCTCTGCTAGAAAAGTGAGTTAACTTCATGACTTTGACCTCCTCACGATGATGACGATGATGATGGTAGTTGAGCCTTACAGCATCTTGTCGCAAGCTGGAGCTTGCTCTTTCGACCAAGACAATGCCATGGCCATCCTCGTGCCAAGGTCGCTTTTGCGGAGCCATTTTAACTAGAAGATGGATGTTATATCGGATTCGAAAGGTCGATGAGCTAGCTATATTAATGCTAATCCGTGTAAAAGACGATAAGTATCTCAATACGATGTTGAGGAGGAACGCGTCCACGGGATAACGTCAACGCGAAGCACCGCCAAAATCCGAGGTTCGGTGCATTGGCTTCGGGTTAACTGCGGAAGCACGGATTAACCATGCTTGTCCTGCCCTCTACTACTACTACCCGTTCTTGGAGTAAAAGGGAGCACGGAGGACTTCGAAGTAATCTTACCTTACAAAGTTCTTCGATAACTTCATATATTTATTCACAGTTGATCTAGCAGAAGTGTATGTTTTACGAAAGGTTTTAATTCTTGGGTGGGGCAGAGCTGCAGAATATGGCTCACGAGAACTCCTCCTATGGCCTATATAGTCACGAAAAGGAAACGTTGGCACGTGATTAACAGACTGCCCATTTTAGCCCAACTTTTTGTTGTTTGGCTTGATCTTCCTACCTCCAAGCAATCTCCATTTAGTACCAAGTTATTTTCTTATTATGCTCTAATGACCACCTGGTATACTTCCCAATCGCCTTGATCTTATGCCTCTAGTGATTTAGCCCTCTCTTGGACCATGCAGTTACTCACTTTGTACCGTTTAGGAAACGGGTTCATACGCCGGCGCTTTTTATCATGGCGCTATATCTTCTGCAGCCTTGAGAGCTATTGCAAATCTAGATTTTAAATCTTCTTCATCTTCGAGGCCTACACTGATGCGGATCAGATCAGAAGGCACTCCGAATTGCGCTGCCCATTCCAATTCCATATAGTGAGCAAGAATGACATAGGGTGAGGTCAGGGTAAAATTTGTGCCCAGACTAGGGCCCTTTGCTGTTTCTATTCGGTCGTAGAAAGCTACGGCTTGAGCAGTTGACTGGAAGGTGAAAGACAGCAGACCCCCATAACCGCCATTATGGGTTCGACAAGCATCATAGAAGGCCCGAGAGGAGTTGTACTTTGGATAGTAGAGTTTTTTAACCAGGGGATGTGATCGAAGGATGTTGCAAATCACCTCAGCGTTATTGTTGACCCTCTCGATCCTAGAGACAAAATGACGACTATTTCGCTCTAGAAAGATTACATCTTCAGCCCAATAGTTATCTTCATAATCGGCTTCAGCAACCCTCTTCAAAGCTTCATAATATCGGCCCTGGGGGTTCAAGATGGTCGAACCGCCCATGACATTGCATTCTCCAGAAAAAATCTTTGTAAGACTGCTTACAACCACATCTGCATACGGAAGGACATGAACGTTGATGAAGTTGCCAATTGTCTCATCGACTATGACACCAAAGTCATACTCATCTGCCAACTTCCGAACTCGCTTCAGATCTGGGCATTTCAGCATCGGGTTTCCAGGGAATTCGCAAAAGAAAGCCAGGAACTTTTCTCCAGCTTTCAACCGAACCTCGAGATCGTCAAGGTCCTCAGGTTCGCCATTACCATAGAAAATGCAACCAGGACCAAACTTTTCCAGAATTTTAAGCGTATCTACGTAAGGAAATCCATACGAGATGCTTTTCATGGGACCTCTCACTTCCAGCATCATTCGGTGGGCGTGGAAGATAGCGTTCATTCCGCAGGGGTAAAGATAAACGTCTTCTTCAGCGACACCTCGCATTTTGGAAGGAGTAGTTGGGTGTGGAGTCGCAGAAGAGTCTGTTTCCTCTATCAGTGACCCAGCGATACGTCTCTTAATAGCAGACTTTGCTTCATCGACGAATGAAACATCAAGATTGCGTCCGAATCTTTCCTCCAGAAATTGAGAGCTTTCGTGGTTTTCTGCTGTGCCATTGATAGGGTGATGGGGAGAATCCTCTCCCGATCCATGATTTGATGAGGCAATGTCTATAGGATCCTTCTGGTAGCGTCTGGGGCCTTTATGAAAGCCATTGGAAATTGGCCGCAGAGGTGTGGCCTCGACCAGGAGCCCTTCCTGAAAAAGGCCGTGACAGAATTCAGCCCGTCTACTAGATACGCCGTCGCCCGAGTGTTGCCAGTACTGCTTTGCAATTGGGAATAGCGCTTTTGGGAAGATTACAGCCGAAATCGACGGAGAGACTTTTTTGAGAGTTTCTGAATTTGTTCGAGTCTTATCTAACCACAAGTCAACAACCCGTAATTGGGCTGAGGAACCGAAGGTCTCCTTTGCTTGGATGAAATTTAAACATCTCCGGGCAGTTCTTGACGAAGGAAACAGCATTGCCTGATGTCCAGATTCTCCATACTTATTGACAATATCCTCTGCAAACGCAGCGATAAGTTTGTGTATAAAGAATCTTGGTTACGAATCAGCCTGACAACGATATCGATGCATGTTCTTAGTACAAACCGTGGATACCCAGTTGTCATCTTCCCAATCACTCTTGGTCGTCCCTCTTCATAATCAATATTGTCTTGCCATGCTGGAAGTGAGACGCTAGCAGCCTATGTCGAAGTTTTAGCCGCTGACTCACAAAAGGTTATAGAAGATCGAAAATTTAGCACAGTACTGGAGATAAGGAACATACATGAGAGGTAAGTGCCGGAATCGACTCTCCGAGCTCGATGATAGACATGTTGAGTAACACCTGAAAGTGAAAAATAATTATTGTATGGATCGTTTGGTGGCCCTGTCGACGAAGTATTGGGATGTGTTATCCGATCCCGGAGAAAAATCTGATAAGCCCATAGCACGCTAATTTAGCTCCCGCGAGCTTAATCTTAGCGTCCATCGAAAAAAAGTCAAGGTCGAGAGAAACAAGATCTGTGTTGAGATCCAATTGTCTTTCGATAGAGAGCAGCATCTTGGGCCTTCGACAATGGCGCTTTCATCTTCAAAACGGCGCAAGCTGGACCTTGACAGCAAACATCTCTCTCCCGACGAGAATGAAACAGACAACAGCGATGCAGAAAGTCTATCCTCGCAAAACCCTTCGGGGGAGGTCCGCGAAGCAGCCATATCAAAACAAGCACGAATGCAGTCTAAAAGAGCCGCAAACAACGACTCGGCTATCTACGATGCAGGGCTACATAAGTCGAGCTTGTTTAAACTTCAGGTTGACGAACTCCTAACAGAAGTACAGCCTAATTACGAGAAGAAACTGAGTGGGGTAGACGACGCCTTGCGAAAGCTGAAGGGTCTGATTGAAGGCATTGAGGATCGTGACGCCCTTTCTGTGAGCTCGTCGTTGTTCCGCGATCGAGTATTCTTGGTGACTGATTCTCTCTGTAGATTCCCGAAGCCACAAAATCCCTATACAAGTCGCACAAAGTCACAATTCCCTTCCCGAATCCTAAGCCGGACAAGAATGCAGCTTATAAAATGGCGTACGCGAGACCCTCCAATATCAATGTTGTTGGGAGCTATGTACTCAAGACTATGGTCAAATCAGATCTTGTGCTATCTGTAGATATGGTGGTGGTTATGCCTGTAACAATATTTCAGGAAAAGGATTATCTCAACTATCGATACTTCTACAAAAGAGCATATTACTTGGCCTGCATTGCTGCTGGGCTACAGGAAACTTTGAAAGAAGAATACACTATTACGTTTCGGTTCTTGCATAGCAATAGCCTACATCCAATAGTGGCCTTGAGGCCTGTGTCAGGCAAGCTTAGAGAATTCTACGTCGCTGGAAACTGCTAACGTGATCTAGAAGAAAAATCTAAATCTGCTCCTGATTTTGAAATACGTATCATTCCCGCGGCTCCTCGGGCATTTTTCCCGGAGTCAAAGTTGCGCCCGAATAAAAATTCAGTTAGAGCAAAAGAGGGCTCGGACAGCCAAATGCCTTCTCAATTGCCAACGCCCTTTTACAATGCATCACTGAGATCAGACTGCAATTTTGAATCATATTTGACGCTTCTTCATTCCGCAACAAAATTATCTGGCGCTTTTAAAGACGCGTGCATTCTTGGCAGTATCTGGTTACGACAGAGGGGCTTCAGCAGTGATACTGCCCAAGGTGGCTTTGGTCATTTTGAATGGGCTGCTTTAACCGCTTTGCTTCTCGAGGGAGGAGGCCCTAAAGGCAGAAGTCTTTTGTCGCCAGGATATAGCAGTTATCAAATGTTCAAAGCAGTAGTCCAATTTCTTTCGGAAAATGATTTGTCGGCAAAGCCACTAGTCTACAAGGCAGAAGACTTCGTCGCACCAAAGTCCGCCGTCCCTATGCTTTACGATGGCCCACGAGGACAAAACGTATTTTACAAAATGACGCCCTGGTCATATAAGCTCCTTCGAGAAGAAGCTGAAACATCTTTGGACATGCTTAATGATTTCACATTCGATCAATTTGAGTCCACATTTATCCTAAAAGCCTCTCAAACTTTTCAGAGGTACGACTGCTTGATTCAGGTGCCTTATACTACTCTGACTCCAGGATCAAAATCGAGCGACCATGCATCTAATACCATGAAACTTGGCAACAGAATCTATGAAGTTCTACGAGAAGGATTGATGGACAGAGTAAAGACAATCGATATCAAGGTTAGGGACTTTTTCTCTAGTCCCTGGCCGCTCAAATCCTCATGCCATACCCCAAATCCGGAGGACCAAATAATATTAGTTGCTGTTGTCTTCGACCCAGCCAACATTGATCGTCTCGTCGACCATGGACCGCCAGCCGAGGATAAAAAGAGAGCTGCCAACTTTCAGAAATTTTGGGGAGAGAAAGCAGAGCTACGCCGTTTTAAAGATGGAAGTATTCTCGAGAGTTTAGTCTGGTCTTCTGGACCAAGTTATTCTATTTTCAAGGAGATAGTAACTTTTCTTTGGCATCGTCACATTGGCCACCTAGAAGGGGCAAATCTCGTGTTTACTGGCGAGCGTTTTGAAAAATTGCTACCTGGTTCTACCGCTGGTAGCAAACACTTTGATGCTCTCAAAGAAGCGTACAACCTCTTCGAAAAGCAGTTGAGAGGTTTTGAGGGCTTGCCGTTGCAGTTAAGGCAGCTTTCCCCGATCGATCCCCAACTTAGATATTCATCAATTGAAGCGCCGTCCTTCAGTTCCAGAAGGCCACTGAAGAACCCAGCCGGGGTCCTCATTTTGTTTGAGGGGTCTGGAAGATGGCCAGATGACATTCTTGCAATCCAACGCACGAAGGTTGCTTTTCTTCTCAAGATCGCTAGTCTCTTTAAGGCAGTGGATATCAGTATTAAGACTCGACTCGGTCTGGAAAACGAAGATTCGTCTTTACTAAACTGTGCATTCCTCGACATTGTCTATGAATCCGGTGCTGCATTCCGTCTACGCATCCACAATGATCGGGAACAAACTCTTTTAGAACGCCAGATCAAAGACAAATCAACAGACAATCACGCCCGGGAAGAAGCTGTAGCCGCATTGTCAATCTACATGCGCACATTCATCCAACTCCCACTCTTCAATCAATCCATCTCGACTCACTGTACCCGATTCCCCCTCCTCTCCCCCACGATTCGCCTTGTGAAGTTATGGTTTAATCAGCATATGCTCTCATCTCATATCAGCGAAGAGCTAATCGAGCTCCTTGTAGCACGTACTTTCTTACAACCCTATCCCTGGCAAGTACCGTCCTCAACCATGACAGGTTTCCTACGAATATTACTGTTTATTTCGAGGTGGGATTGGCGTCTTACTCCTCTGGTCGTTGATTTCACGAATACGATGACCAATAAAGACATCAAATCTGTCAACATACAGCTTGAAGCTTGGAGAAAGATTGATCCTGGTATGAATAAGACTGTATTGATTGCTGCCAGCAATCATGACATGGCCGGCACGGCTTTCACGAACAACGGGCCCAGTAAAATGGTTGCGGCGAGGATGACAGCTTTGGCTCGCTCAGCTTGCAGAGCAATTAGGATGGAGGAAAATAATCTAGACCATAAATCATTGTTCGTTTCGTCTACGGCCGATTACGATTTTGTAATTCGGATTTCTCCAGGCTTCACTGCAGAACATGTACGCAAGCAAAACTCCGAGCAGAAGTTTAAGAACTTGGAGGTTCAGGGAGAAGCGGATGTTGAACTTGTGGGGTATGAACCGGTACACGAATTTCTGGCCGAAGTAGAGAAAATATATGGTGGGACTGTAGTGTTCTTCTATGGTTCCTATGCAGGTAATTGTATTGGGGGTTTGTGGAATCCCCAAATGGTGGCGAAGAAAGGGTTTAGGGTGAATTTGGGGTATGCTTCGAAAGTAGTGGAGGGGATAGCGAAGGAAGTGGAGACAAATGAGAAGAGCCCGGCGATTGAGCTTGATAAGAATGCGATACTAGCTGAGATCGCTAGAATTGGGGGGGATATGGTGAAAAGCATCGATGTAATGAATTGAGATACCCTGTTGATAGAATAGAGTTATGTGTGTAAATGAGCAGATCATCTCTGGTTCTATTGACAGCAAGTCGAAAATCTCAAACTTAGGCTTCGGTCTGTTTTACAGTATCTGATGTTGATTCGGACTGTAGACTTGGTGTGAGGTGGTGCATCAGCTATAATAAATGAAACCTATCTATAAATGTTTTCTCTAGCTTTTGTTTCAGGGGATTGCATCTAGCTATTAGGATAAGTAGCCCCGAGAAATGAAAAGGCAGTACAAATTTAGATACAGGAGATTCATTCCTAGTTCTCTTCTTTTCCTTTGTCGGTTTTTTAAGTGAGACAGCCCTTAAGACTAGTTTCACTTCAACAAGGGATTTTATTTCTTTAGTATATGCCTGATGTACAGTACACCTTCTATTATAAGCGACTTAGAATCCTATATCCATTCCTCCTAAACATATTCACAATTCCGCTAACGAGTGACTAGTTTCTCACACAACACCAAACTGAATGCTGCTGTGAATTTGCAGAACACATCTTAATAGAAAGATTTATCGATATCCTATCTGCAGCCGATATTCAGGTGACGAAATGCTAGAGCTCGTCTTCTTCGTTCAACTTGTTTTTGAACATGTCACTGTATTTCGTGTGGATATGAGATCGAACATTCTTGGTGAATATGATTGTGTGGTGAGTTGGTAGACTTGTAAAGGGGAGTTCCTTATAAGCAGAGCAAGAGGTCAGCATATTCATTTCGCTGCTGAAGTTCGAACTACAGCAAAGGTGTTAGAAAATTAGATTTTGTACAAGTTCGAACTTGATTATAGGGCGTAGATGTCAGAAGTCCGATTAACTGTTTTACATCCCAAGTTGGTCAGCCAAATGAAGTGTCTGCCTGGCAGAAAAAGTGACGCCATCCTTTTGTGTTTGCCCAGCGATCCTTTCATGTCTATTAGGGGTGAAGTCAAGTTAAGCTAGAGCCAAGCCTTTTAATATGCCAGTTTACATGATATGGTATATAATGACATGCAAATCCTACTCCAAGGACAGATATCCATCTCATATCCTAATATTCTAATGGCACAGCAAAATGGGTTCAAACAGCAAGAGCTGAAAACGAAGACGTGGAGACTGTGGGCTTAGCTACCTCGACGGCACTGTATATTTCGCCTCCAATAGTTGGAAATAAAAACAGGTCCAAAAATAAACAGCTTGTATATCTTTTTCGTCGGATATATCATAACTCACATAGCGGTAGGCTTTCAGAAGATGTGATTATAACGCACAGTAAAAACATTTCTAGGTCTAGGCTTCAGCTGCCATGGCTTCCTTTGACACGCCCTTTTCATTTACTTCTTCCTCCATTGCAAATAATAACGCTGAAGAGCACCTCTCCGACGAAGAAGAGAACAGAAGTCGAGGAGGAGTGAACTGTTGCATCCCCTAGAACCCTCGAATAAACTCTGATTCGGATGAGTTAGACTCAGCAGTTTTAGCTGTTGCTCTAATAAACTTCAATACCAGCCAATGGTTGGTTTTCAGGCTTTGTCGACATCCGATCAGTAATGGACTTGCTCATCTGGATTGTTTCATTACCTTTAACACCAAGCCTCAACGAACTCTATCAAGTAAGAAGGCGTCCGTTTTTCGAGAGAGAAAAACAACATTTGAATTAGTAGCCTGAGATATATGCAGCAAACAAACAAAACGGCTACAAAAGATAAAGGGGCACCCGGTGGGTTTACACTTTGTTCAAAACCATAGTTGCTTTTGCTAACTGCAAATGCGTTTTGGAGCTCTTATGTCATCGTCATTCGAGGGATAAGGATTCAAGCTATAGGATAAGAGTAGCCTTTGAGAAAAAAGCAATAAGCTCGCAATTAGAAAACAGCCAAAAAGAGTTAGGCACGAGTTGAAGTCGAGGGAGTAGTGGAAGTCAACCAATCACGTGCGGTTCTCGCTAAAAACCCCACTAAAGCCACAGTCCAAATTCTCCAACCCTCCGGCCGTTCAATTTTATTTCCTCGACAACTTCGTTCCTTTGTTGTTCCAACCACCACATCTTCGTCGATATCGACAAGAGATTTCATCATGGGCATCGCATTTGATTTCTGCGCCGAGCGCCCCGAACACATTGACGCGATCCTCAATGGTCTCGATCGATACAATCCCGAAACCACCGCCATCTTCCAGGACTACGTTACTGCACAATGCGAAGAGCGAAGCTATGACTGCTACGCAAACCTGGCTCTTCTGAAGCTGTGAGTACAATTTATATCTATGCGAAGACGAGAATGTCAAATGATGATTGGAATTTAACGTTTCCTATTACCTGAATGGGCATGGAGAATGAATCCCTCTAGCCCTTGAAGTCTTTATTAGCTCTATCTGAATGACCCTACCTCCACTCCTTTATACACAACAAATTTGTAGAAACATCATGCTAACGTGCGATGGATTTAGGTACCAATTCAACCCTCACTTAGCGAAGGATGAGACTATAACAAACATTCTCGTTAAATCCCTGACCGTCTTTCCCTCCCCCGACTTCTCCCTCGCCCTCCATCTACTCCCTCCCCATATTCTCACACCCGCCTCTGTCTCCTCTGCACTTCCTGCAGCCGGAGATGCCCCTCTCTCCGAAGCCGTTCAGAAGCTTAACGTCCTTAATAACCTGTTGGCATCTGCGTCATATTCCTCTTTCTGGTCTACCCTCGATTCTGACGATCTCTATGCCGACCTCATTGCCGATGTTTCCGGTTTCGAAGAACTGATCCGTATCCGTATCGCGCTTGCTCTTTCACAATCAGTTCGTGAGATTGAGAGACCGGTACTGGAGAGCTGGATAGGTCTAAACGGGGAAGCATTTGACAAGTTTGTCAAGGGTGCTTGTGGATGGGAGATCGAGGGGTCTACGGTTAGGGTTCCATTGAACAAGGAGAATGAGGCCAAGGGCACAATTGTGACGGAAAACGTGAAGATAGAGCAGTTTGCTAGGGTTATTCGCAGGGCTTATGAGCAACCTGCTTGAGTACGGGCTTGTGTCTTTACATAATGATAAACTGCATCGTATGGTTGGTTGGGCGGGGGCGTTCCGGAATGGATTTAGAGGCTCTTGATCATGAACCGAGCCTATGTTATTATGAGATCATGGATGGACCGATATAGAGGGGTCCCTGCTGGTATGGCAGAAGCGAAAAATGGAGCTTTGTCTTTCGAGACACGATTAACAAGCTGTTTCAGTTTCATGAATAAACTTAAGGGATCAAACACAAGATACGCTAGAAAAAGGATCGTGAATGAAGTATCAACATTACTCAAATGCTTTTGGTCCCCAACTTATATTTCTACTGTAGCTTAAGTTTCAACAAGACTTTTTCATCTATTAAGTTTTACATTTGAATGATCTTATCTCTTGACGCCTGAAACTCTCAATTGTGAGCAAAGACGCCATCCGGTACTGAAGGGCTCAAGCCCAATCCTCAAGTTCAGCCTCAACGTTGGTAATGTTGTTATGTTTATCTAAATTAACATTATCAAAAATGCACGTCAATTGTACTCTCTCTAGTTCAACTCGTGATATTTTACGGTCAAATTTCTCCGTCGATTTTACCTAATGATACTAGTAATAATGTAAATTCATCTCTTCGTAACGTCGTCTTGCTTAGCCTTCGTGTTTCTACTAGAGAAAATTCTAAGGGAGCGCTTGTCTTGCTAATATCAGTTAATACAACGCTTTAGCCCCTTGTTTTCTTCGGACTTTCTCTCTCTACCAAGCCTTCAAACATAGCATCTCTCTGCCTGGTAAGATCCTGCAGCTCGACCCTTAGCCCTTCTAGCTCTAACCTAGCCAAATCCGTATCCTGCGGCAAGTGATGGTAGCTCTTTACCTGCTGCTCTAAATCCCTGACAACTTTCATCGCAGCACTGAATTTATTCTCTTCTTCCTTAACGTCTTGTATCGTAATCTTTTCTTTCTCTTTTCCTCGCCTTGTATCTAGAGAAAGACTGGCAACTCGATCTTTCAACTCTGGCAATTTTGCAGCTAGAGCCTTGGCTCTTCTTTGGTAATCTGTTGTCTGCTTTGCTGCTTCTGGGTGTGGGGCGTACGCTTCTGATTGCAGATCGAGGATTAGGGTGTTTATAGTTGATAACTCGGTATTCAAATGCCTTTCCAGTATAGATATGCGATCGCTAGCTTGGGAGAGATTGAAAGATGCGGTTTGTAAATCCAGTATTCTAGACCCGAGCTTGGAAGCCGAAGGGAGTGGTTGATTGAGCTGTACGCTCAGTTCCGCCATAGCATCGAGAGCGGTCTGCCCTTCCCGCGTTAGGTTTTCTTCTATTGAATGTAATAACTCGGCATTATGATCAGCCTCCTCCCTGGCCTGCAAATCGGAAAGGGTCTTGGCTTCGACCCGGGATAATAGTTCCCGTTCTTCATCAGCGGATTCGTTGAGGGAGGCGAGGGCGAGGAGGGCTTTCAGTGTCTCGGGGTTGCGTTCGAATGGAGGTGTCTTGCCTGAGAATTTCGACGAGAGCCAGGAGTCAATGTAATTCCAGTCTTTAGCGGCGGCTAGCTGTTGGCGGGCGATGGATGGCGAGAAAATAGCGGCTGGGGACAGGTGGGACATTGTTGGCTGTGGTGTTTGGTGTCGATGTTGTATGTTGTTTGTTACATGTTGGGCAGAGGGAGGTCTCGTTCTAAAATGTTTGAAATTGTATTGGCAAGGCTGACCACATGAAAGGCTGAAGTGTAGTTCAGGCCCAAGTCTCACAACATGGTTGGCGAGCTTTCAATCTCCGCCAATGAATCAACTTGTCCCGCTCCCTAAGGGCCACCTTGCAAGCCGGGCTGGATTAAATTCCACGTCTCCTAAACGTGAACCCTTCTACATACTCTCTTCATACTCCACGATTGTCGTACACGCTCATTAACAGAGCACAGTCTTCTCAAGATGATTGTCAATCTGTCTGCTTTGGCACTCGCTGCAACCCTCTTCTCCTCCCAATCCCTCGTCACTGCTCTGTCTTCATTCGAAATCCCGTCTGATACCCCGAGATCGTCCCTCATTGACTCAGCCAATGCCCACCTTGCCAAGGGCGAGACAAACGATGCCCTCGCCTACTACGACGTCGCTATTTCTCGAGATCCGCTAGACTATTTGACGTATTTCAAGAGGGGTGCCACGTATTTGTCTTTGGGACGAACTGTGCAGGCCGCACAGGACTTCGACAAAGTTTTGAGCATTAAGCCTGGATTTGAAGGGGCACTTCTGCAAAGAGCGCGGATAAGGGCCAAAAATGGCGAGTGGGATGCTGCAAAGAAGGATTATCTCGCCCATGGGCAGTCCACAGATGAGCTGAACGAACTTGAGGAGGCCAAGAGAGCAGCCAATCTAGCAGCTGTAGCCGAGAAGGCTGGAAACTGGGAGGAATGTGTTGTACAATCGGGGATTGCAATAATGGTTGCCAGTAAAGTAGCACCATTACGTAGAACACGAGCGCATTGCCGGTTTGAGAGAGGGGAAGTGCAGGAGGGAATGAGTGACCTGAAGCACTTGCTACAGATACAACCGGGGTTGACGGAACCGCACGTTCAAATCTCTGCGATTACGTTCTATGCGTTGGCAGATTTTGAGCATGGGATGGATCAGCTAAGGAAGTGCTTGCATTCGGATCCGGATTCGAAGAAATGCAAGAAGCTCTATAGGAGGGAGAAAATTTTGGACAAGCAGTTGGCGAAGATTAATCGACATCTGGAGAGGAAGCAGTATGCTAGTGCTGTTAAGTTACTACTACCGTCGGGAGAGGATGTCGGATTCTACCAGGATGTCAAAGATGATGTAGAAGAATTGAGGAAAGCTGGGTCAATTCCCGAGGCCGCTCCAAATGATCTAGTTAACTCCGTCGCAGAAATGGTCTGCGAAGCTTATTACGAAGTAAGTCGCAAAACCCGTGAAATTTGGTTGAACCCAAGCTGACGACCACAGTTGAAAAACTCCAAGAAAGCTCTCAAATACTGCGATGAAGCACTAGCCATTAACGAAAACTCTCTCTTCGGTCTTCTCTCCCAAGCCCAACGCTATATGGAACAAGAGGACTACGAATCGGCTGTCCGTTCTCTGACAGCTGCAAAGGAAAATCACCCAGGCGCCCAGCAAGTCAATCAACTGCTCCAAAACGCCCAAATAGAACTCAAACGCTCCAAAACAAAAGACTACTACAAAGTTCTTGGTCTCACCCGGGATGCTGATGAGCTTCAAATAAAATCCGCATACCGCAAGATGGTCAAAATCCATCATCCGGACAAAGCACATAAACAAGGAATAACCAAAGAAGAAGCACAGAAGAAAATGGCGTTGGTGAATGAGGCATACGAGGTCCTAAGCGATCCAGAGTTGAAGGAGAGATTTGATAGAGGCGAGGATCCAAACGATCATGAACAGCAGAGACAGCACCCGTTTCAAGGACAGAACCCCTTTGCGGGTGGGCAGTTTGGTCACCATCATGGAGGACAACAATTCAACATGAAGTTTGGTGGCGGCGGATTTCAATTTCCTTAAGGAGCAGTGTAAGCTACATCGATTGGGTCGCGGCGTATTTACTAGGTTGCATTATAACATTACTGGAGTTGGTCAGTTGACGGCGATCAACGTGTATTCCTTCGCAGCGGGACAGCTTGCATCGGATAATGTGAGATAGAGATTAAGGGAGCAAGGATCTTTAAGCAATACGGATTATGGAGCGGTAGTAGTCATGTTTCCGTTGCTCAAAACCATGCCACTGCGAGAGGTTACAGAGCGGAATTTGAATGATAATCCGAGCCGGGTCAAGGAGTTTATGACAAACTAAGTCAAACTTCTCAAATTGTTTAAAACTGTTTAATAAACAAGTTTGGTACTGTACTTCTTTTATACCACACCCTCCTTTTACCAATTGCTATACGGAGTAATTAGGCTAGCAACGCCCTCAGAAGACCACGCCTAAATGGTCATTCCTATTCTTAGTAAAAAGTGAAATGAGATTTAGGCGTACAGCTTTGAAATCCGTGGTGACGGGGAGTCGGTTGAGAAAGCTTGCCTGATTTGTATTATGTAGGAAAGTGCAGTTAAAATCGTTGTGTGTGTAATAATGATGAAGGGGTTGCAATTGAACAACAGCAATTCATGTTTTTTGCCTAGACCAGAAGCTCGCCTTCGCCAAACTATCTTGCAGTATCTTCCGTGAGCATTTGAATGATATTCCAAACGAAAATTCTGTGCTCCAGCACTTCGTGAAGGGCTCATAGGTCCCCTATATCGCGATGAGCTCATGTTGAGAAATATTATACTTCAGTATGTAAGGAAAAGGCCCAGTAACAAAGATGTCATGAACATAAATTGAACATAAATTCTCTCCAGCAGAGACTGTCCACTACGATTGCCAAGAAGAACGACAACTACGTTAAGCCTCTGATCTTATACAAACTGAAATCCCTTGAATACTCTATACATCTACGCCTCGTATTTTATAAAATTCATCGCTTTGCTTGTCTGCCACCTACTGCACCGCCCAACCTCCCAAACTTACTCAAACTCGACTTCGACCTCTGTGCCGGCTGTGTCGGGCCCGGTGTGCTAGGTGTATCTTTCGCCGCTGGCGGCCCATGCAGCCTGGTCAAGTCCTTAAATGCCCTCGAGCCCAGCGCCCCATCTGCAACCGTCGCGTCACCCATTCCAAAGTCTTGCCCATCCAAGCCTCCACCCGGTCTATGTGCCCTCCTTGCCCGTTCCTGGACACTCCTAAACTTTTCGAGTAGTTCGTTCCACCGTATCCCTGCTTCATCTCGGCCTTTCAGCCGACTAGAGCGGTCGTAGCTGGATGGACCGGCATTACTTGGTGTGCTAAATGAAGATGCGCTGTGAGTCTCCACGCTTTTCTGACGTTGATGAATTTGGAAAGTAGATATCGTCTCTACGACACTATTGTTACGAGATTGAGATACGTACGCTCGGGGTGCAATATGCAAGTAGCCTATTGCGGAAACACTATTAAGCCTGTTTTTGAGAGCTGCAAATGCTGATGACTGGGGGAGAAGCATCAGAAGGCCATAAAGGCACTTGTAGAGGTGAGGATATTTTTCGGGCTCGAGGAGTTGGAGTCTAAGGTCTAATTGACGTAAGCAAGGGTCTCTTGTAGGCGATAGGCGGACAATATATTACATGTAAAAACGGGAGATTCTAGTAGTTGAACTAATTTGTCGATCTGGATGAGCATGTTGACAGTCATTTCTAGTTCCGCACTCGCTTGTGTTAGTACAACTCCCCTCATCAATGAGACCCGGACTAACAAGATTTGAAGAAGGTTATATGCTTGCTCATAGGCCTGAGCAAGAAGACACAGCGAGAAAGTCGCAACCGCATTATAGCACCAAGATCTGAAAAGTGCTATAAAGAAAGCTTGCCCATCCTGTTACGGGTTAGTTGAATAAGAAAATGAACAGTTTCTCGAGCAAACCTTAGTCTCCAAGTTTCGAAGGCGTTTTCGTAAGTCTGCCAATTCAGGCGCTGTAATGAGATTATTATTAAGGTTCTGCACCATAATACTAGCAAATTCAACATCCTCTTCTTTCTCGATGCAATCAGCCAAAGTTCGGTAGATTCTCTCGGCACTCAGACTAACACATAACTGTCGTATTATCAAATTGCCTCGAGTCTCAAGGAGTTTTCTATCAGTAGAAAAGAGTTGGAGCAAGTTTTCCATAAAAGAAGTAAAGTAGTCATCTCCACTGTTCCGTGATATCTGAGAGAGTAGTTGAAGATCCCGTGTGACAACAGCTTCTGCCGGATCGGAGAGGGTTTTGAGAAGGGCAGGGAATGTCCCATCATTGAAGGCAAGCACTTTCCTCGGCGCTTTCCGGTGAAGCATTAGTAACCACACCAAAGCTGCCACTCTTGTCGCTTCATGGTCATTAAGAAAAAGCAGCGTCAGAGAGTTGACAGCTGCAGCATAATCAAGATCAACTTGTGGCTGGGGGGTTGCGAGAGGTGATGGCGTTTTGTTGTATGGAGGAGGGGGGGTCTGAACACCGCCTGATTCGCGTCTGTCTAATTCACGAGAACTTGATAATGACCCACGAGCAGACGAATCCCTCCTCTCGGTTTCTTTTAGGGTAGGGATTCTTGAAATCCCCGTTGATGCAGGTTCAGAAGTGGCACCTTCGTCAGAGAGTGACATCACATAGTCCATCAAAGAGGTGTTGACTCGTGTGGCTGCTAACCGGATGGTTTCCACTCCACTGGCCATTGCTGGTAATAGATGAGCAAGAATCTTAGGAGCAAACGGTAAAACCTCTTCGGGGCAGATATCAAGAAAGTCGACTATCCAACGTAGAGATTCCAAAAGACTATCTTCCTCTATAATGTGTCAGCTAGTATAGTATAAACTAAGAGGATGCTTTACCTAACGGGGAGTCAAGGTTCGTAGTCAGTATCTCGAGGATATCTTTATGATTGACCTGAACATCCTGGCCCGGGACCCAGTCGTCGTCACTACTCACAGTCTTGTCGTCGTCACCTGTCGCAGAACCATCATCTACATCAGCGTCTGGAGGCAGTGAGTTTTCACTATCCATTGAACCTGTTCGCTTTCTCTTCCCATCACTGCGTGACTTCCGACTATCGGCAATCCCCCTCTTGATCCGGGATATGCGTTTTATCTCACTCAGAAACCTCTCGAGAGCACCTTGAGTAGCTACATGAACGTCCCGATTTGGGTCGCTAAGGAACTTGAACAAGCCACCGAGAAAATCGGGTAGGTACGACACAAGCTCCAGATCCGGAATTGAATCAAGCAATGTGATCCAGCCCACGAGGAAAGTTCTAGTAAAAGGATTTATTACATAGATTCGTTCTTTGAGAAGCGGAATAAATCGAGCTAGAGAGAAGGCGGTTGGCAGGTCAATAGACTCATCTGGTGATTCCTTGTCTGTTTCTCCAATCCCTTCGTCCGATGAATGGAGCACTGATACGTAAGTTGCCGCTGATTCGGAGACGATGTCTTTTATCAAGCGGTCCAAAAGTTCGGCCCCGTTTTTGACAGACAACTCAGAGTCTGCACCTAGCTGTAGATAGATCTGAGAATAAGTTAAAGGAGAAAGCTGATGTCGACTTACTTTGCACAGGGCATCAAATATGTCGTTGAAATATGGCAGTACCTCGCCTTTTGCTACCTTGGCAATGTTATACATGCTCTCACATGCATAATACCGAACCCGGGCATCTTGGTCTGTGAAGCAAGCCAGCACGGGGGGGACAATCTCATCGAGGTAGCGGGCGAGTTCCTGTGATAGTCAGGGTTTGTAAACTTGGGGTGCTTCGAGTGAGACTGACGGGTCCTAATGCGATCGCTGCAGCCGCTAAGCCAATGAGCCCGCCATTGCGAGCATGCGGCTGGTGAACGGCGTAGGCATAATCATTGCAAAGCTGTTGGATAATCTTTTTAATCTTGTCGAATTCTTTGGTGGCTGTGAGATCTCGAATCACCCGTTCTAAGCTATAATAAGTTGTGTGAGCTTTCATCCTTGTGTAGAGCTTGAGGGCTTGTGCTTACTCGAGGGCTCCAACCTTGCGCTTGTCGTAGAGCTTGTCATTCAACGCACGCTGAATACTTTGATCCATGATGGATATGGGCTATCTGCCTTGCAAGCACATGATATGATTCAAAATTCGTGATTTAAAAAGCTTTCAGCAAGAGGCCCGGCTATTCATGTCGTTGCCGCTGCCAACGCCAACGCAGAACGGCAGTCAAGGAAAGCGCAACGCACGTGAGGAGCGGGGGGGAGGGGTCTGTGTTGGGCTGACCTTTGGAAGCAGAGATAATAGAGGTTGATGGAGGAGAAGGGCGAAAATAAAGAACCGGATGTTACGCCCAGTGAAGAGGGCGGGGTGAAGACAAAACAAGGGTGTCGATATCGTGATGGTTCTCTAAGAGAGATTTGGGTTTCATTTGTTGGTGGTCCCTACTACAGATCCATTACTTCATATATCGGCCTACTAGTGTAGCGTAAGCGTAGCTCAAAGGTACGGAAGTACGAAAGTACTTGGTAGCACGAGACGAGAATGGACGAGCTCTCAACATGACCACATTACCAACGATATATTGATGTTTCGCAACGGTGCCGAATAGCCTCATTTATTATATTCGCGACACGAATCCGACATTCAGCTGTTCCCCTACCCCTTCCCTGCCCTCCAACTCCACCTTCCCTTCTCGCCCTCGCAGCAAAAACAAAATCATCGACTCTCATGTTTGCCCATTACCTCAGCTTTCAACAAAAGGAATAATCCATAGCCATTAGACAGCAATCCTGCGGTATAGGATCTGCCCATCTCTAGCTCGCCAGGCAAGTAGATCTACGTCCCAGTTCGACGACATCCAATATGGGCGTCGCAAGGGTCCCAGTTTGAACACCGAGCGCCAGAACGGTTCAGGTTTTGACAATAATTTACACTTCCACTTCCACTTCCACTTGAACCTTTCCCAGCACCACCATTGCTATTCTGGCCTGTCTTTGCTCGATTGCGTTCAGCAGCTCTGAGGGCGGCGTTGGCTTCTCGGGACTGCAAGTGATTAATTATCCCTCTTGCCGTTGTACGGTGGAGACCTACGCCTGGCTTGCTGCGGGCAATTCTCGCTGCGGATTTCTCGTCTTGCTTTCCTCGCGTCATGATGAAGATAACGTAAAGGTTTCTCTTTAGAGATCAGCTTAGTGTTTTAACAGTACCACTGTCGAATATATTAGGGCAAAAGTTGCGTTCGCCTACAACTCAAGTAAGTAACATTATCATGTCCCTCAGACATGGATTCTGAACAGGATCCAGAACAGCTTTTGTATTTCAAACCTGAGCTGGGTGGAGATACTTTTTTTTGCTTTTTCGGTCAGAGGACGCCTTGTTCCTAGGAGAGCTCTGAAGTAGGATCGCCTTGCCTCCTGTGGCATGGTTTTCAATTTTGTTTCATCAAAGACAAACAAAATGTGCTTATCCGAGTGGACCAAAGAATTCCTTGATAGCTGAAATCGCTTTTCTTTTACCTTCAATAGCAAATTTATAGGAAGCCAAGCTCGTCAGCCGCAGCGGCAAACGCGGACCCCCACACAATCAATTACGGGTAGGTATCTGCTACCGAGCAGAAGTATAAGGAAACTCCTAAGAGAATACCCCTTTATGCACACAACAAGGATGGCGAGGATAGGTAACTGTGACATCTGTCGTTGGTACTTCGTGAGCCTGGTCGTCAGCTGAGACCTCTACTCAGCTTTCCCCCCAAATCTCAAGGCAAGATGATATCCTCCAGCACGATTTAGCAAACAAGTTCAGTGGCTTGGACTATGTTGAAGCACGGGATCGTCCCGCCGTCCACGAGCTCCAAGAGGCATGTCTTACTAGCCAAAAAGGAGTCTGATATTGGCAATCTTCATATTTCCGGGATTATCACCTTGGAGAGCTGGTCTTTAAGATAATGTTAGTCTGATGACGTCCTACAACGCCGCTCAAAAGAAAGCTCAAAAATGGTACCTTGAATTAATCGCGACAAGACATTTGAAAGTTGAGCTAAAAAGGGGGAAATAGAGCACAGAGAAATGGTCTAATGAGGGGGGTCCGTGTGTCTATCTGAAGGTCTTTCGGCTCCAGCAAGTGTGTTTTATTTAGCAGACCTCTTTAGCGATCATGCTGTATATCAATTGTTTTAATGTTTATTCGGGAGAGACTACTTGTGCTCGATTTAATTTGGAATACCGCTTTGGTATTTGAAGGGGTACTTAGTTCCGAGACTTTAAGGACTTGTTTTGCTATCTCGAACGTATATCATGGGACTTAATCTCTTAGTACTTCTTTTGTCGTTTGGTTATTGAAAGGTTGCTAAATCTACATCATTTTTGGCAAAGGAGCTTAAAACTTTATACTCCGTTCTTAGTGCAGCCGATTGCTTTCTCGTATCTTTGTAAATGCTTTACCACCCATCCTTACCAACCACTGCGATCTCATAAGGATCTCTATCGACCGTACTGCAATGTACGAAAGAGTGCCCCTCAAGATGCATAGATGCATCCACGGCCATCATCTCATTCCTCACTTCGCCTTCCAAAACTTTCATCATGCACTTTTCCAAATACAAACGCTCAGTATTACTGTGAAAAGTGGTAATAACAAATTTTCCTTGCTCTACTGCCGCTAATGCCTCGTGGTGACTTAGTTCTCCGGTGAATAATAAATCGACGTCCAAGTTATTGAGTATGCTTCCTCCTGAACCGGCACACAACCCCACGGATGAGACAAGTTGCCCGGCTTTGCCTGTATGACTGATGGCTTGGGGAACGGCAACTGAGAGTCCCTTGAGGTTAAGCGCGGCTGCGATACGGCGAACTATTATTTGCAGGTTTTGGGAGCTGTGAAAGCGTACGATACGGCCATATCCTGCCCCCTCAAATTTTGGAGGGGGCTCTTTGACAGGGGTGATAACTGAGATTGTGGCAGGGGCTACTTTGTCTCTGGGTAGTTGCAAGTCAGCTTACACGGGTCATGGGAATAATTACATGGAGGAGAAATACTCGGGGATATAATCTGGTCCGCCCATCACGATACCAGCGAGCCAGTCATTTAGACCTCCGGGGGCTGCATCTACTGCTGTGTGGGGACAATAAATACTTATGCCCTCTTGAGCAAGGCGTAGAAGTGAATCTTGTTGGGAATTGGCTTGGGTGAGAGATTTCACACCGCGGAATATTATTGGGTCTAGGCGCTGTCAATTTTGAGTTCCAGACATAGGGCTTTGAGACTGGACATCTTACGGTACGCAACGATCACAGAGTGTTTTTGTGCAATTGCTTCGTCGGCTACTGCTTTGGTGAGGTCGATAGTGAGAAGAACTGAGCTTTTGAGATGGTTAGGTCGGTATGGTGCTTCGAGAAGAACTACATGAGGCAAAAGGTTAGTCTTCTAAACACTGAATAAGAGGGGCGAGAGACAAACGTCCGGTATTGTCGAAACTGCTATCTGCTAGGCTTTCAGGGTAGCTTAGAAGGTATTAGTGTTTGGTAGAGCTGGCTGGGCTACAGACCTACAGCCTTCTCATGGTTTGAACCACAGCCCTGGTGAAGGGCGAGACATTAGAAGAAGAATGAGACATGACGGATATCGATCTTCTGAATGCTCTTTGAAAGTTCATGGCACTTCGAAATTGCTGTTCAAGAGCAAGTCACGTTGGTGGAGCTAAAGTTGAAGCGGCCGCTTCGAAATCGCGTCTGACGCCATTGACCACCGCAGCTTCGGAGTTTATTTTCTGCCTTGGGAGTTGCCCACGAGAATACACTCTGCCAAAACCAACGTTGCTCTTTGTCCCCAGTCAAAATGGCCGAGGCTTCTGGCGTTACAGAAGCAGGGCTCAAGTCAAAAATCACTGAACAACTAAATGCTACTCATGTCGAAATAGAAGATCAGTCTGGTATATACTTATCTGCCCCAGCGTTGACCCCTTTCTAACCACTTCCCCTCATTGTTTTAAGGAAATTGCTTATGGGAACTATTAGGCGGCTGTGGCCAGGCGTTCTCCGCGGTGATTGTGTCGCCGCTCTTTGAGAAGAAGAGTTCGCTGGCAAGGGCAAGGCTGGTTAATGGGGCGTTGAAGACGGAGGTTGAGGCCATCCATGCGTGGTCGACGAGGTTGTATACGCCAGAGCAGTGGGAGAAGCAGAGCAGAGAATAGGTGCGGGGCAGACTACTGGGGGTTTTGGGATGGGGCAACGGCTTAAGTGGCATAAGATCTACTGAGGGGCAATATTTGAGACGAGCTGGGAGCTGAGGGGCTCGTTGAGCAGCTATGGCAGGCAGGATGGTGTAGGAGATATTAGGGTTGCAGGCTCAGGCATGGAAAAGGAGCTTCTTGCGGGTGAGCCACGCATTCAGTAACGATGGTGGACATATGATATATACCCATGCCCTTGGTGGTTTTGGTGGTTTTGGTGGGGGGAGAGGACCATTCATGAGGAACTTGGTTTTTGGTGTTGGTTTTGGAGTAGATAGTGAGGAGCATAGAGGAATCAGTGATTGTTCTCTCGTATCTCCAATATATCCCATAAGCCCAACCTGCAACACCGCTTCAGCTCCGCCTGGCCTTGTCTTTATGCAGATCGATCCCCACTTTCTTCCGCCTATCCTCCTACATCCTTCACGTACTTGGCGCTAAACAAGCCCCTATTCTTTGGCACTCCGGAGATAGGTCCTCTCAAAGGCTTCCTAGCCCAACACCAAACCCAAAAGAAGAGGTCCGTAAGAGCCTCCTTCACATAATCTCGAACTTCTGCTCATCAGGGGTTCAAGTTGTTTTGCTCATGCGTTGAGCTATGAGACTGAACACCGCTACCGATGACATGAACAAGACGATGTTGTAAAACTAATTGCCATCAGTATAGAAGCCCAAGATTAAAGTTTGAGCGTGCTTGAACTTGACAAACTCACTGCATTTCTGGAATAAGCACTTTCCTCTTCATCCGTCCGAGCTTGGACGAACAGCCTGCGTAGATTTGGAAGGTTTGCCTGAGTGTATTTGATTAGACTCATGATTGACTTAAAGAATGAGAGGCGAAAACTTACCATTACGATTACGATTACTTCAATTTACCCCCGTAGCCAACGTTTCAAAAGTCCATTACAAAACAGGGCTATTCCACGTGAAGCTTTTCCTAGCGGCGCCCTGCAGCCTTGTCCCTAGCGTGCATTTTCCCGAACCACATCAGAAGGCTAAAGCTGTGTTCTATTCATGCATTCGACCACCTCATCGTTCGACATCGACTTCTACCTTGAACCGACGATTCTCGCTGCGCATTAAACGGATCCTGCACTGAAAGCATACATCCAGCCGCTCGCTTTCCATCTAAATCACTGCACAAGGTGCTATCCTAGACCACAATTAACAAGGCCGCAGGCGTATGAGGGGCGCAACCTCAAATCGCCATCTGAGTGAACGATGGCGGTAAACAAGATCCGAGGAGCCTTCGCGGCGCCCAGAAAGGGCGAGACCTTTGAGCTGCGAGCTGGATTGGTCTCGCAGTATGCCTACGAGCGCAAGGAAGCTATTCAGAAGACTATCCACTCTATGACGTTGGGAAAGGATGTGTCTTCTCTATTTCCAGATGTGCTGAAGAATATTGCAACTGCAGACTTAGATCAGAAGAAGCTTGTGTATTTATACTTGATGTATGTTTGCTTCTCTGGACAGCTTTCAGGAAATTACGCTAACGTGGCTTTTCAACAGGAACTATGCGAAAACCCATCCGGACCTATGTATTCTAGCGGTCAACACATTTGTACAAGATTCCGAAGATCCAAATCCATTAGTTCGGGCGCTGGCAATCAGGACCATGGGGTGTATTAGGGTGGATAAGATGGTAGATTACATGGAGGAACCATTACGGAAAACATTACGAGACGAATCTCCTTATGTACGAAAAACGGCTGCTATATGTGTTGCAAAGCTCTTCGATTTGAACCCAACGATGTGTTTAGAAAATGGATTCCTAGAGACTTTGCAGGAGATGATTGGGGATCCAAATCCTATGGTGGTGGCCAATTCAGTAACTGCATTGGTGGAAATTAACGAGGCGGCTCCAGAGACCAAGGCTTTACGGGTTACACCTACAACGTTGAAGAAAATGCTTATGGCACTGAATGAGTGTACTGAGTGGGGTAGGGTGACGATCCTGACGACTTTGGCAGACTATAAGGCGCAGGATGTAAAGGAGTCGGAGCATATTTGCGAAAGAGTGTCACCCCAGTTTCAACATGTCAATCCCAGCGTTGTTCTTGCAGCAGTAAAGGTGGTTTTCTTGCACATGAAGAACATCAGTTCAGAGCTCTCTAAGCAGTACCTGAAAAAGATGGCCCCTCCTTTAGGTGAGTCGTTTTTATTATTTGTGCGGACTTGGCTAACAAGCTATAGTCACCCTCGTTGCATCGGCCCCTGAGGTACAATACGTTGCTCTACGGAACATTGATCTATTACTTCAAGCAAAGCCAGAAATTCTCAGCAAAGAACTCCGAGTCTTCTTTTGCAAATACAATGATCCCCCCTATGTTAAGCTGCAGAAACTAGAGATCATGGTGCGCATAGCTAACGATAAGAACGTTGACCAACTGTTAGCTGAGTTAAAGGAATATGCTTTGGAAGTCGACATGGATTTTGTTCGAAGAGCTGTAAAAGCGATTGGACAAGTGGCCATTAAGATTGAGAGCGCAAGTGAAAAGTGTGTGAACACACTTCTTGACCTTATAGCTACCAAAGTCAACTACGTTGTCCAAGAGGCTATTGTCGTGATCAAGGATATCTTCCGAAAATATCCTGGCTACGAAGGCATTATTCCAACGCTTTGCAAGTACATTGATGAATTAGATGAACCGAATGCTCGTGGAGCTCTCATCTGGATTGTCGGAGAGTACGCTGAAAAAATAAGCAACGCTGATGAAATCCTCACCGGATTTGTCGATGGATTCATGGAAGAGTTTACACAAGTTCAACTACAGATTCTCACTGCAGTTGTAAAACTATTTTTGAAAAAGCCAGACAACAACCAGGGCCTTGTCCAGAAGGTTCTGCAGGTAGCTACAGCCGAGAATGATAATCCTGACATAAGAGATCGAGCATATGTCTACTGGCGATTGTTGTCTGGCGATCTTTCAATTGCAAAGGTAATTTGGTCAATTCCATATTTATTAATTGCAAAATTAACAATACTAGAACGTCATCCTCTCCGATAAGCCTCCTATCACCACAACAATGTCTTCTCTCCCCCCAGCACTTCTAGAACAACTCCTTACTGAACTTTCTACCCTCGCATCCGTTTACCACAAACCACCAGAGACATTCGTCGGCCATGGCAGGTACGGAGCTGATGCCATTCAACACGCTGCAATTCAAGAACAACGCCAAAACGCAGTTGACAACCCCATTGCCGCTGCTGCCGTTGTTGGTGCACAAAACGGCACTCCAAACAACGAAAATCTGCTCGACATCGATTTCGATGGTGCGGCGCCTGCCTCAGCGGATCTCCCTCCCAGCGCAGGAACTTCTGGTCTTGAAGGCTTGGCAGGCACACCGCAAAGAGTGGCCAGTCCGACGACGGCAGGTCCAACGAGCAGTATGGATGACATGATGGGGCTGTTTGATATGGTGGCTCCGAGTGCGGGCGGGCAGAGCGATCTGATGAATGGATTTGCGGGGTTGAGTGTGGCAGAGGCGAATGTACCTCCGCCAGCTCAAACGCAGTTACAAGGTGCAGGGAAAAAGACTAACGAAGATTTGCTGGGTATGTTTTAGATTTTTGATAGCATGTAAATCGGAAATGGAAACGGTTTGAACATTGGTGGTTAATATTGGGTGGTTGTGATCTGGACTGGTGACTGCTCTCTATATCTCAGGCATCCTATTCAGTCAAAGGGCCCTTTTTAGCGGAAATTGTAACTTAAAAAGCCATGCCACCTCGATAGCCAAACGCTTCGTTAAGGCTGTTGTGAGGCTGTAAAATACTTTTGTGATCCATAGGCACTGTAAATCTAAATCTAGTGATTCCATTTCCTAGGAGAACGTATATAGGGTAGGTTATTTTCTTAACATTGCATTCCTTCGTTCTCATCATGATATGCCCCATTTTTGTGAATTAAAGGATTTGTGAATTTGAATATGAAAAAATTAATGGTTTTGATCAAAATCTATTATGAGGGTCATGGCGACAGTATAAATTAGGGGCCAAATTAGATTTCTTGCTTCTATTATTATATTTTTTGTTGGCATTACGAGCATTGTGAAAATTTCTATACGTTTGCTCAACGTGAAGGGAATCATCCTAAAGAGAAAGGAAAACTCCACCAAAATAAAATCTTAGAATTGACTTTCCCTCATCCCAAAGCATTGCAGTAAGAAAACGAGGCAGCGAGTACAAAAGACTAAAGGGTCATGAAGTTGGTGAGAGACTCCAAAGATATGGGAAAGGACATAGGGGGTTAGAAGGGTAGTAAAGAGAGACAGGTATTTATATGTAAGAATTTGGGAAGGGAGGAGCTGAAGATCGAAAATATTTAAGAGAAAAATGAGAGATGTTCAAATTTGAAAGGCTAAGGCTAAGTGACGTTTCTTGTGCATTCAGGTAATGAAATGCTCAATGTGATAAAGCGTGGCTCGAGGCTTCCAAGGTGCCTAACCAGGAGGGAAATAGGTTTCTGTTGGGTTTGGATTCACTGGATGTGAACTTTAAAAGAGAGGTAAATGTGGTATAATGGTATTAAGATGGAGTTATATATATTAAGTTTACGTATATGGTAATAACAGCAAGTAAGGGGCAGTGATTCTGGTGGATCTCGCGGTGACTGTTAGGAGACATCGCCGTCTTATAGTGTCGCGAGAGTTGTGAATTTGATAGTCCTCGGGGTTATGATTTGGCGACTTTCGAAGAGTCATGTTTAGCATATTATATAGCTAGAAAGTAAAATGCAATCTGGTGTCTCTCAAAATCAACATCGACATCTACCTCAGCACCGACATCATCATCATCATCGTCAGCTATTTTATATCCTTGTCAACTCTTCGAGAACTCTGCTCCATAGCACAAGTAGCCATGGCTCGCGGTGGCAACGCGGTTATCATTTTTAAGGATTCGAAGTCCCCCGAACCGTCATCTCCAGAAGAATCATATGATACGCTCATGGCGAAATTCGACAGCCTCAAAAACGATGTGGAAAGGTACCGTGGACCCGAAACTGCAGAACAATATCGGTTTGCCGAAGCCACATTTGAAAAGCTAGAGCCACGATTTCGAGAGCTGCGTGAAAAGTGGGAGATGTTTAAAACGCAGAAGGCAGAGGTCGACGAAAAGGGTTTTTGGAAAGGCGGAAAGCGTGAGGTTGTTAATAAGATTAAGGATGGAACGAAGACTCACTGGGAGTTGGGGACTATATTGAAGGAGCTAAGAAAGGGCCTATATAAAGCTGTTGACAAGTCTGACGATGATATGTATATGATGACGAGGCGTTGCGAATCGGAGCGGCTTGATCGCTGCTATGGTGATCGTCAGGAGGCTTATGATGAGGAGGCGCCACCACCTTATACTTAATGGGTCACGAGAATATGCTCTATTCTCAAGATAGGTCAAGGGGCTCAAAATGCTTTATTCCATTACAAATTCTATACTCGATGGTTAATTAATTGGCTAAGCCTACCGGCCGCAACTGTTTCATCACGTTGTTTACGAGGCATTTATATTATCTATTTATGTAGCCTCGCTTCAGTATCCAACACCCATTTGGGGCTTACTTATTAGGGTACCCCGCTTTCTATATCATTTAGGCTTAATTGCACTCAATCACTTCATTACTTCTATTTCTAACTCCCCCAAGCAAATAAAATCCCAACTAAGGATGGAGAGATACTACCGAGACGAGTTCGAGTTATTGCAAAGAAGAATCTACCAAATGGAGGCTGATCTCCAAACATATTGGCAAGATGAATCTGCACGAAATTTCATCACGAGCATGCAAGAAAGGGTTTACGGGCGGTTTGCACTGCTGCCTGAGAAGTGGAAGATATATCAGGAGCAGAAGGAAGAGGAAAGCAAGCAGAGTTCAAGTACGAGATTTTGGAAGGGGAAGTTGAAGTTGGGGAATTTGAACAACCATGGCTTCAAGACTTGCGAGGAAAGGATGGAGGAGATTTGTCGTATGATTGATGGGTTAAAGATCGATCTTCATGTTTTATATGAGCGATCATTTTCGAGGGCGAGTGACGATACGACGGAGCGGATGGTGGAAGAGGCAGAAGAGTTGGCCTTATTTAAGGAACCGGTAAGTTGTCGCCAGGTGTTTGGGATAAAGGTGTGACATGCTAACAAGGCTAAGCGTCAAAAGATAGCTCCCCAAGGGGAGGAACCGTTGCCGACTTATTCTTCGTTGAATGGAGGGGCCAGAACGCGAAATCGAAGATTAGGCCATATGCTTGAATATCAAGCGCGGATGGGAATTTAGGTAGGAAAAATCTCTTAAGGATTACAATCTACTTACCTTTTATCAGAAAGATTACCTCGCAATGTATTAACGTGACTCTTAGATAGGATCTATACTTGTATGAAATGTATACCTAAGGTATAAATATAGAGCACTGCAATTATCGAATGCGTAAAAACATGGTTAGCACTATAGACCGGTGATCTTTAAAGTTCTGTGAATCGTTTCACATTAATCATTTTGAAGTATATACGTTTCGCAATTGATGTCTAGAGTATAACTCATAAAAATACTATCATTTGTAAAGTTTTCCTCAATACTTATTACAACTCAAAAACAAACCAGCACAATATGAAAAGAAACTCAGAACAAGTACTTAGCATAAAAGAGCCTTTCGGATGAGTCGTTAAGATGGGCTCAATAGATGGTTAGAATCCGACTCTAGTATCCTTTATTGATGGAAGTAGTTTCTTAATTGCTCTCGTTTTTAAGTTAGTCGTTCCGAACTTCAAAGGGCTCCAAATCTCACTTGTATATGACTTCTTCGCATGTTTTCATCAACTATTAGTTAAACCCTATAGGAGGGCCATAAGGGTACTAATATGAGTTTTCCTAGGCTATGGTCTTTTTAGGAGTCTTGCTCTTTGGCTATTTAGCAACCGAAACTAATAGAGTTAATAGAACCTGACCTATCAAATCAGAATCTATGATTCCCATGAGTTCTATGATTTTCCCATTTGGAATTCTGCCCCTCTCTCAAACCCTATGCCTCTTCACTTGCCAAGGCCACATTCCAACCTAGTGTCACGGCTAAACCAGAGTAACAGAACCGCTTTAGGCTCTTTGATAGTCAACAACAAAGAGATGGTCTAGTAATCTCAAAAATAGTGGGGTGATCAAGGCGCGGGGTCTAGCGCCGAACACACTATTCTGATTTGAGCAAAGGGTGAAAATCTACAAGGATAATAGCTTTGAATACCCCCCGCAGCTGTTTGCAACTTCCACACCGCTTCAGCACTCTCGAATCGAAGCTATTCCAGCTTATCCGAGTTAACAAAGCAAGACCCTTAGTGCTGAAAAATCCTGGCTTTTGCAAGCTGCAACCTTGATTGTGCACAATTCTCCGACTCGTGTTTCTGAACCTGTGGCTATCATGAAGCAAGGAAGGCGGTCTGAGGCTGGTGACGTGCATATTGGCACCACTGTCTCCAGACCCGTGTGAGGCTTGAGTTTCGTTCTTGTTCTTGGGGCACACAAGTTGTCTGCCAGCTCTGAATGTGCTGTTTTCGTTGGCACTTCTTGCACTAGCTCTGTGGCGCATATGACGAGACTGCACACCTCCCTCCACGTTGATGCAGATGTATCTCCCTCACCACGCATTGCTGCAGAACCCTCAAAGAGCAACGCAATTCTCGGCTGGCTGGGAAAGGTTACCATTACCATCACCAACCTCAAAGAACGCAATAGCTACTTCGACATTCATTTTGAGGCCAAATTATGTTTTTGTATCCACAAACTTTCACATGCCTAAGCGATATCTAAGACACTACTAGTGAACCCCATCTCATCCGATTTGACGCTTTTGGGGACATGCCTTTTGGTTCTAGAAGTACTTTAATCTAGAGCTATATCCCCCTCCCAGAATCATTCTTCAACCCCGCTTACTGTTATCTATTACCCTTTTCGAAGAATATATTTGGCCCCCATGCAACTCAAGAAACTCTTTCCCGTGGCCGTTGGGACTGCAGCATCAGCTCAAAGCCTCGTCGATGTTCTCGCATCTCAAAACTCATCTCTCAGTACATTAAACAGTATGATTTCTGCCCTAACTAAACCAACTATTAAACTCACGATTCCTTAGATCTTCTGGCTACTCAGCCCTCGCTAATCTCCCAACTCTCTAATGCAACAAACGTCACCATCCTCGCACCCAGCAATGATGCACTGGGTATTTTCCTCAATTCCTCTGATGGAAGAATCGATGCAACCATGCCGGAAATTGTTTCCGCTCTCCTAAAATATCATGTTCTGAAAGGGACCTATTTGACGTCGAGTTTCACTAATATATCTCAATTTATACCCACTATGTTGGCAAATTCGTCATTTGTAAATGTTACTGGAGGACAGAGGGTTGAGGCGACGTTGAATGGTAGTGTAGTAAACTTTTTCAGTGGGTTGCTACAGCAGAGCACCGTTACTATAGCCGTGAGCATCTCACCAACCATTGCCATCTCGTATCCCTAAAACAAGTGCAGAATCTTACATTCGTCGGAGGCGTAGTCCACATCATTAACCGCGTCCTTACTATTCCCCAAGGTGACGTTGCTACGGCAGCAGCTGCGAATCTCACATCCTTTGATGGAGCACTCACTCAAACTGATCTCGTCCAGGACGTAGATGCACTTCAAGAGTAACTCTCCCCATTTCCCTCTTACTCAATTCTCAGTTCTTCGAAATAACATCCCCTAGCGTGACAATCTTCGCCCCCTCCAACTTCGCCTTCCAGTCCATCGGCTCTTCTCTCAATACCCTCACAACATCTCAACTCGCCAGCATCCTAACCTACCACATCATAAATGGTACTGTCACCTACTCACCTAGCCTCACAAATACCACTCTTACAACTATGAATGGAGAGAGCATCAAGATCACCGTTGAAAACGGAACTATGTTTGTGAACTCGGCTAAGGTTCTCGTACCCGATATCTTGGTCTCTAATGGTGTTGTGCATATCATTGATGGGTAAGTTTCCGTCTGTTCCGTCAACCCTCTTATTATTTCATTTAGATCACGCAATACTAACTTTTCTACTTCAGCGTCTTAAATCCAAACAACACTTCTGCCGCCCCATCCCCTTCCACAACCGTCGCTGCCTTCTCGGGTGCAAGCAGTGTCTCTACTGCTCCCTTCACGTCGGGAATCACAGCCTCCACGACCATCACCTTGGCCCCTACCCGCGACATCACGTCATTCTCCAAGGGAATCGGCAATCGCCTCGCGATGCCGACTGGAGCTTTAGGGGCAGGCATGCTGTTTGGCGGCGCGGCTATTGCTTTAGGAGGATTGTGAGACAGTAGTAAAGTTAAAGAGGAAAAAAGGGCGACAAAGAAATGGAGGAAAGAGAATGAGGGTCATGTAACGCTCAATGGGATTTGGTTGTATATGTGAAAGCGAAGGTGATGGAATGTATATAACTGTATGAGCATTGAATATATGAATCATGTATTACACCTTTAGTATGGACCGCTAACTTTCCTCTTTATTCTCCATCATTCCTCTCCTCGTTGGAGTTGTTCGAACGGAGGGTGAGACGGAAAGCCAGGTGTTAGAAAATATCTTAAAGGCAGCAGAGTCTTTGTTTTAAGTTATACTAGAAAATATCTTTTATTTATCTTGAATTATTAAGTTAACATCTCACCATACGTGACAATTAAGTAAGAAAATAATGTGATAAAAAAAGGGAAACATTTCGTTGATTTTTTAACGCATTCCTATTATTATATATCTTTACCAAACCAAGATTTAACAAATTCATACCTCCCATGTTGAATCTTCCTATAAACACTTTGCCGTTAATTTACAACCTTTAATACTACCAACCCCTCAGCACCACCCAGGTCTCTTTCCTCGCCTACCAAACCCCTCACAACGCCCATCGAATACCTCATAACTAACCATGAAACCCAAATTACCCGAAAACTGTAGTGTAGACGAAAACTACATATACATTTAAACTGTCGGTTAAAACTACTCCTACATAGTCGATGATTAGAGATCCGGGTAGCCGCAGGAGGTGAAATATTATATTACGTTTTCTTTTCTTACCCATACAACTCGAGAGCCTAAAGAAAGAGATTTGTTTTAGAGTGTGTACGGCGAAAGAGATATGATGAGCAAATGAGCTAGAAATTAATGGAGAGTATCCTATGATATATGTTTCATCGCGATTTTAATCACTTACCTGGGTCTTTAATCAACTGACTTCTCTTCATATATTTATGCTTTTCAATTCAAGTCTAGCACTCCTAGATCGCTACGCCTAGACGCATCCCCAGGCATTTATTTTAACTGTCCTTAGCTTAATATTAGCAACACACTCATTTCCAGCTTCAACTCACTTCTCAATATCTATTCCTTGTTCTCAGAACACCTTGTCAAGACGGACACATTTCACCATCCACTAAACTCACATCTATACGCCAAACCAAAGGAAGCCCCAATGTTAGAATAATAGAAAAAATATCTTCAAGATATTAAAGATATCCCAATACATTTCTTATTTCATCGGATTCTCATTTGATCTAACCCGTTTCCCTCTATATACCATCTACTATAGCCCTCGCCTAACAACCCAACGCCCCACCCGACACAACAATGCAAATAAATCAGCCCTCCCTGCCTACCATCACTCATCTAACTGACAAAGATACATGCAGGAAACTCACAACTTTCCTCCCGGCAGCTCATCCGCAATATGCTCCCCAGGCATACTCGTCGGAATCCTCCCTTCCACTACAGCCAACGGCCCCAAATCCGCGCTATCACTATCTCCGCCGTTCAACAGGGCGATACTACTCACCACATCGCTGGCCTCAAGTAAATGCCATTGCGCCAAAGTCATCTTACTACTAGCTCCCACCGTTACCGTGAATACATGTTCCGACGGGAGATAGCTTGCGTTCAGTGCGCGGAACATATCTTCGTCTGTGAAGTCGTCTCCCAGACAGAGCGTAAACTCTGGTGGCTCGCCGATCTTTTGACCATAGGAGGCGATAAGACGCTTAGCGATCTCGCCTTTGTTGATAAATGTAGGGCGAACTTCGAGATTAGCTTTGCCTTGCATGACTTCAACATCCCACTTTCTTCCAACTGTATTTTCGAGTTCCTTTTGGCATTCGCGGGCCATATGGGCAGCGAGTTCGGGCTCCGACGGACGATAATGCCAGGTGAGAGCGCAACGTTTACGTTCAATGAACGAGCCTGGATACGTTAGTGAGTTAAAGGAAATTCGAGTTCAAAACATCTTACCTGGAGTCTTCTCTGTGTATTTCTGGAAGCATTCCAAAACTTCTTTCTGCCAACCCATGTCGTATTTCTCTGCAAGATTCACCCAAGTTGTCGACCCAGGTTGACGCATAAAGCTTCCATGCTCAGCACTAAAGCCTAGTTCTGGGATGAATCCTAAGTACTGGGTGAGAAACTCTTGATCGCGGCCGCTAATAATCCAGACAGCATTTCTGTGGTCGGACGCTAAAGCTTTGAGGGTACGAATCACCCGATCAGATGGAATAGCAGCTGCTGGATCCTTGACAATGGGAGTGAGGGTGCCATCGTAATCGAACATGAAGAGGCGCTTTTTGGCTGCCCTGTACCGTCGGAGAAGGGCAGCTTTGTCCAATAGGGGTGTAGCGATAGTTGCATTATGAGAATTTAAGACAGTGAGGAGTCGCTTGACAAAGCTATTTGACCATGCTTGAATATTCCTCGTGGTGACATGATGATAGAGACTTTGGTGCACTTCATCTTTCTGCTCTTCACTCATGGTCAAGGCGTTGTTGATTTGCTCACTGATACCCGATAGATCCCATGGGTTGATATGTATTGCGGCTTTCAAGCAGCCTGCTGTCCCTGAGAATTCAGACAAGATGAGTGGTCCATGATCGTCCCGTTGGCAAACTACATACTCGAGACTGGTTGTGTTCATCCCATCTCGAACGCTAGTAATGAGCCCGATGTCGGCAGCTCGAAGTAAGGCCAGATATTCTTCTTGTGAGAGGTATTGAGGATAATGCTGAACAGGTGAGAATGATAGAGAGCCGTAGATGCCGTTGATTCTAGAAACGAGCTCAGAAACCTTGTTGGCGATTTTCCCACTCGCGTCCTCTTTCTCTTCCTCTATGCTAGTTGGACTAGTAACTTGAATGAGGACAACCTTGTCCCTCCATTCCGGATAGAGTTCGAGAAACCTTTCGAAGGCCATCAGCTTCTGTGCTACTCCTCGTACGCTATCCAAGCGGTCTCGACCGACAATTATCTTCTTTCCCTCGTACAATTGCTTGAGGGCCTCGACCTTCTCGTCGATGGCCACATTATCAAAGGCGAGCTTCTCCACTTGAGCTGCATCAATGCCAATAGGGAATATTCCAACCGTAACTTTCCCCCCGTATGCTTCAACCCCGGAAATGTCCGAAGGGAAACCAAGAATTCTTGTGCAACATGAAACGAAATGTCGAGAATAGCTGTGAGACTGGAATCCAACTAAGTTCGCACCCAAAACCCCCTCTAAAATGTCTTTTCGCCGCGGTAAGCATCTGAGAAATTCGCTACTAGGAAATGGAATATGTAAGAAAAAAGCAATATACATGTGTGGTATGCGTTGTCGGAGCATGCTCGGAAGGAGTAGGAGGTGGTAATCGTGTATCATGACGATATCGCCAGGCTTGTAGACTTCCAGGATTCGGTTTGCGAACTTTTGGTTCAATCGATAGTAGTCGGCCCATGATTGGCGCTCTGCTCGTCCATCTGTAGGTTCGTGTTGTTTGTAGTGGAACAGGGTGTATAATTCGTGTTCTGCAAACCGCCTCCAGCGAGATTGGTCCTTCAAGCAAATCGATCCGTCCGTCACACCCTCAGACGCATCATTCAGCCAGACCGGGACAGAGCGGCATTTCTTATCGTGCCCAAGTTGCCATTCCAAACGTGTTTGATCTTCCTTGGTGATCCAGAGGCCCTCCGCTTGGGGTTGCGCCGAGGGTTTCACGAAGCCATCGAGAGGGATAGGTGCCGAGCTTTTGTTTAAAGATGGAATCGAAGTGGTTGTCGTCGGTGGGGTATCAGGCGGGGTCAAGTCCTCGACCGGGTTGATCTCGCCGGTCCACCCAACAAGTGTATGATTCCATGGGGTTTTGTCGGAGGAGAGATAGGAGAACGAGTCGAATAAGGCGGATGTGCCATGGCGAGAGCTCAATTGCTACATGAAATCAGCGAGGTGTCCAGATACCTCTCCAGCTTACTTACCCAGTCCGCGCCTTTCCTGTACTGAAGGGAATGTGGTATGCAGAAGGTTGCGGAAATCAGACCTCCGCTGAGCCCTAAAGATGGGTTCGCAGCTCGTGGATCAACGTCGTTCAAGTCGGGTCTTTGCGAACCTGGAGCGGCCAGACTCATTCGGCGTAGAATTTCGTGGTTGGACGGCGCTCCAGTGGCAGCATCACTTGGAGAAGCTGCAGCCTCCGTCATGCTGTCCCGCAGATCCTGAATCGCCTGATGGATAGTGAAATAGGAGGGGTTTTGATGTGGGCCGGCTGATTCGTAGTTATACTCGCCGGTCCCGAGTCCTGGAGTCACTGGCACATCTACCACGGCCTGACGTAGGCCTGGATGGGGAGATTCCTCGTAGGTCGCAGTCAAATCGGCGGGGGACTCGAGGACCTCGGCGTCTTCGTTGGTGAGCTGGTGGGCCATGGCGGGCTTCGAACCGATCAGATAGGGGAATACAGGTAGTTCCACACGAGCTCAAGAAGAGAATGACATGAATATGTGCAAGAAGAAGGGGGGAGGGTGGAGGTGGAGGTGGAGGAGGAGGAGGTGGTGGTGGAGAGGGGAGGAAGGGAGGGGCAGAAATGGATGCTAGTAGGTGGAGGGGAACGTGGGGCTGCCGAAAACAGGATTGGCTCTGGGCGCAAAAGAAAAAAAATAAGTAGGGGCATGGAATGGATGGGATGATAGGATGATAGGATGGTAGGATGTTGGGCAAGAATCGTACCTGGCGTAGGGCGATCTAGGGGAGCACTTTCTTGTATATATATTAATATGCCAATACATATATCAATATAATTATGTATGCGATGTGAATACCATATGAAGATACAGACGAAGGAGACACAGAGGCTACGGACGAAAGGGAACTTTGGTAGTATTTATTTATTTACACACACACGGCGCAAGAGAAAAAGAGGGCTCTTCGGCGCCGTAATCTGGCCCTATTCGATTGACTTCAACATCACTACCCTAGCTGCCCGTTGTGATCTGTCTCTCATCCCATGTAGTGATGGTAGCAACTCCGTCCTATCGTTGAGCGACGACGACCTCGATGCGACTCTCCTCCGTACTACGCGATATCACGACCCAATACGATCCAACCGACCTTTCCCAAGTGCAGATGTTTTGCAGAAAATTCCGGAGAAAACTCGTCTCTCGTCCTCCCTCCCTCTCTCTCACGATTCGTCGCCAGCATTGATACTCCCGGACTACTGCGAGCAATTGTCTTGGGAGGCTTGCTGACTGGTGCCCAATCCTTCGTTTAATTTGGTCAGGTTTGCCCGACGCTTATCATCTACGGAGTATATCGTGGTCCATTTGGCTTTTCAATTCTATCGAGAATCCCCAGCTATTCTGCCTATTCAACCAGTTGCATTTCGGCCCGAAACTTTCTCGCGGGAGATGGGGCCGTCTGCGGTATTATTATGGTGAAGGCCAAAGGCGTGTCTTCTCAGAGTTTCGCCCGTTTTTCATCACTCTATCTCGTGGGCCCTCGTACGATGTTCTGTTGTTATCATTTCTTTTCGCCTCCGACTTTCTGCTGAGTGGCGGAAGCCGAAGTGGTCCCCGGTTTCACCTCTTCCAACATGCATAGCTGTTTGGTTTCAATTCTACTCGTGAAGACGAGCTTCCTCGTTCTTCCTTCGAATCCGGGATTGGCCTAACCGCCAGTGAGAATAAGCCTTGGGATCCGGATAGGTGACATGGCGACGAATAGCAACTCGGTGCCCCTACACCGTGGAAGAGCGTAATGGGATGATTTGACGGCATTAGATTTGAGATCGTGGGTGGGAACAGATCTTGGGTCTCGGAGCTTATTTGAGCCTCAAGTTCTATTCTTGGATGAAGCTTTGACTGGGTTATCAGAACAGACTTTTTTTGGCACAGTACAATTTCCTCTTATTTTAATCGAGGTTGTCGGGTATAGTAGATATGGCGAGGATCCTAAATCTTCTTGGCAGTGCCTTATATCATTCAAAAGCTAGCACAAAGTTTCTAACCCCAAGAATGAGTAGACAGATACTGGTTTACATACGTTATACTTATCTTCAATTTTAATTTAGTCTGTTTCATACGTGCATTTATTCATTTTCTGCTACTGTTCCACTCGCTGCCAAAGTCAACCAATGCACATTTTCCTTCAAATTCATCGTAAATCTCTCCTCTCAAACGCCGTCCTAGTTGAGTGGGATTAGCCGTGTTTGGGAAGGTAACTGCGATTATGCTGGTGCTTCTTGGCATTGCTTAGATATCTCTGGTACTTTTCTTGGCAAGCTTACAATCAATCCGTTAACTCCGTCGTCTTACGAGCTTAGTAAAAGGCTATAAAAACAATTTATTTATGCTTTTGAACTGCTATCACATAGCGCTTCCCTTCCTAGACAGCTTCTCTTTACCACCACGACAATCAAACCCCTACATATGGCATCCCCACAAACCTCAATTCTCATCCTTGGTCTTGGCGAACTTGGCTATCAAATCGCTAACTCGCTCTCTACTTTCAATACTCTCCCACCATCCACTACCATCACGGTCCTCCTCCGTCCCTCAACCCTCTCCAAACCCTCACCTAGCAAAGCCACCCAACTCTCAACCCTCAAATCCCACAGTATCACATTCCTCGCAGCTGACATTGTCTCCCTCTCTCCCGCCGAACTAAGCACCGTCTTCCGGCCATTCTCACTTATAATCTGTGCCCTCGGTTTCTCCTCCCCAGGCGCGAGACTCCAAATCAAGATCACAGAAGCGGTGTTGGCGGCCGGGGTCAAGAGGTATATACCCTGGCAATTCGGCGTCGATTACGATGCTGTGGGGAGAGGGAGCGCGCAGCCCGTCTGGGATGAGCAGTTGGATGTTAGACAGTTGTTACGGGGTCATAGCAAAAGAGGAGGGGAGACGGATTGGGTTATTGTGAGTACGGGGCTCTTTACAAGTTTTTTGTTTGAGGAGGTATTTGGTGTTGTAGTAGGAGAGGGGGGCATAGTAAAGGTAAGGGCATTAGGGAGTTGGGAGAATAAGGTTAGTGTTACGAGCCCAGAGGATATTGGGAGGTGTGTTGCGGAGATTGTAGGGGGCGAGGGGAATATTTGGGGGGTTGGTAATGAGGTTGTTTATACGGCAGGAGATACGATTACCTATGGTAGGTTGGCGGACGTAGTAGAGGCAGAGGTTACGAAGTGGGAGCTTGGAATCAAGGTTGAAAGGGAGTCCTGGGGTTTGGAGCAGTTGAATAGAGAGATGGAGGAGAGTGGAGGAGGGAATATAGAAAGATACAGGATCGTTTTTGGCAATGGTAAGGGCGTTAGTTGGGAGATGGAGAAGTGCTTTAATTTCGAGAGGGGAATGAAGATGGTGAATGTGAAGGGGTGGGTGGAGGCGAATTTGAGGGCCAAGCTGGGTGTTTAAGTGTTTGAAAGAAGCGAGGATAGTGAGTATACAGATATCATCCATAGCCATTTTAGAATTTCGAGGAAAATGAGTTTGAGATGATGCTAAATATTTTGAGGAAATGGGTGGGGATTCTATGCCTTTAGCGCAAGGCTCTAGGTGAGCCTTTTTCTGGGACTATTCGAGCTTAGATACCCTCCTGTTGAAGACACTAAGAGCATTAGCAAAGGGTATTACCGCTAGCAAACTCGAACTAGTACCGGATGATGCCAGTCCTTGACACCTCGCTCATTTTCTTCTCTTCCTTATTTCAATTTCGAATATCCTCAAACGCAATATTCCTACGCAGCCTCCCTCTAAACACTTGTTACGTTTCTTAAAAATGGGCTGCTTCAATTCCATATTTTGCCTGCTGGGCGTATTGCGTCACTCCGCACCTAGACCTCTCGGGCCCAACCCTGTCGCCCTCGAATCATCCAAGTTCAGCAAGCTTCCGCCCGAACTCATCCTCTACATTGCCCGCTTTCTATGGCCTGAATCGATCCTCTCTTTTTCACTATCTTGTCGGCCCATCTATTTCACGTTTGGAAAACAACACTTCGAAACTTTGGCGCAAAACTCATATTGCTTTGAGTTCCTGAAGTTCCTAGCACGAGACCTCCCCGATCATGTTCCATGCTATTACTGCAGGAAGCTCCATGCGATCAAGAAAGCTCGGCAACACATCTTCTTGGATCGCAATGACTGTTTCGATCGGTTTCCATGCTGGAGAGCCAACTACGGCTTTACGCTTTCTCATCTCTACAAAAACTTCTCCTTCACGGTCTCTCAAATGGCGTTGAAACGTTATGGTCAAGGTCTCAACTACTCGGAACTTTTGAATCTCCTGTCTTATAACGAGACTTGTCATCAGGGTCGCTACATCGAGCACCACACAGCTTTGGCGAAAATTATCAATGGCTCTATGCTTGTTCGGGAACAAAAACTCGTCATCGTGCCGCTGATCCAACCAGGTCTGATTCACGGGACTCGAATTGTTCCTGTCTGTCCTCATATCTCGCTTAGGTGGAATTTGAGGTTACGGGGGCTGCATGGCATTGCTGAAAGCTTGCATTCACTTAGCTGGGACGTCCCAAAAATCGACTGGAACTGGCAGGGGTTGGTTAGACGGTGTACCCATTGCTTGACTGATTTTTGTTTTGACTTTAAACAATTGGAAGGAAAGGCTGAGGCGATATTTGTTACCAAGTGGCAGGATCTCGGTCAAAGTGGGTCGCCTTGGGATTATAGATCGAAGGGTTATGTTGCCCGACGTGAAGATCGAGGCTCTATCTGTAGTATGTTCGAGGGGAAGAAATACAGCAGGTTTCAGTCCGACGGTCTTTTAACCCAGCAAGAGAGAGAAAGACTGCTTAGGTTGGTAGGACAAGTAGTGTATAGATATATCGTCGCTCCTTGAATACGCGTCTCCGGAATCTTTCTTTCGCTACTAAGTTATAGTAGTCAAATCTGTGTTTATCAAAGTTTCTCCTCGCAATATAGATACATGTGATCAACGAGTTGAGAATGATTAACGAAATGTAAATAATTATCATTTTCTATTTGATTAATTGACATTATGTTGCCTTTTAATCAAAAGTAAGACCTACAAAAAAATTGCTTATAATACACTCTTTGCATTTCAATGTACACTGCTAACGTGTCATTGACCCCTCTCATTCTTTCCAAGATTGGCATATTCCTAATAGCTTCGAATCAATGAAGATGCTGGATTTACCGCCAATGTAGTGGAACTTGCAAGGTCCAGGTCTCTCCACAAGGGAGGAAGCTAAGGCTTTTGCGGCTCTGCCTGTTAGTGAGTGACTTGTCACACGCTGCCGTTGCTTAGTATTCTCCCCTGACGCAAATCATCGTTTGCGATGTGCAACAAATCCATCATGTAAGTCTAAGCCACAATCTCACACGTGATCGGGTTTAAGAGACGGCAATGAATATCGACAAGTAAGAGGTCTATGAGCGTTGGCATAGTTTCAAAAAGGTTAAACGCTCTGGCAGCACCTGCTCTTCATTTTGTGCTCTGAGATTTCAACTTGGGGATCTGAAGTAAGCGATCATAGGTGGTCGCTCTTACCTGGATATCAAGACCACAGCTGTTGAAAAGCTACGGTCTGAAAAAGAAAGAAGGTTCTGAAACCAGCCACGGTCAGATTAAGGCGATGCTTTCGTACTCTATCATACCACTATATATACATCATCAGATTCTGGCCCGACAATGACCACGGCGGCTAAAATCACGGGACTTCGACACCTGCTGGGCATTTCATTGGCCGAGAGGAGGAGGTTGCACTTCCAGCTACAGGAACGTACCTTTCTCGGCGCGTTTAAGCTTAACCATGCCAACCGAGTCGACAGAAATACCTCCCGCTCCTCCAATGGAATATTGTTCCTGGCCCCCAGTGTTTCCCCGTCGATCCTTCTCGGCCAATCATTGCCCTTCTTGTCTAGCGCATGCATAGTTTCAAAACCTCGCTTCAGAGCCGGTGCCATCTGTCATGAAACATCCATCGACGAAAGATACATCCACTGGCTCACAACATCTCCTCGAGTCCCTACACTGCTATTTATTTCTTTGGCCATTCTTCGACCGCATCTAGAGTCTCCAGTTTCATTTCTTGAACCGCCCAGAACGTACGACAGGCCTTCGGAGAAGTAGAGCAAGACCTAGAGAATGGCCTACTCTCAGACCACAAGGGTCTATGATTCCTGGCCTTTGGATTTTGAAACCGACTGACAAGATGGTACAAAATGGCTAAGAAGTCCAGACTCTGGATCGGCCATGCACCTCCCCTCTTTCTTTCTTTTCGAGTCCCATCCCATCTTGGTCGAATTCTGTCACTCTCTTTTGCTTTCTAAGCTTTGTTGATCAAAACCTATCGTTGTGCTTCCAATCTACTAGCATCTCTTCTCTTCTTAGTATTTCGAGGCTTTTGATTTGTGTTTCACAGCACTTTGTCCCTCTAGTCGAGTGGAACTATCACGAGTCTTGTCACGACACCAGCCATATAGGAAGCATCAGAGAACATGAAGACATTTCAACTTTTTTCGGGAATACTTTGTCTTGCAAGATTTAGTGCGGCAGGTCCGCTGCGGCGAGATGAAGCTGGTAATATGTAAGAGATTATCTTGTATCTGTCCTATAGAAACTAACAGAAACAGCTTGGGACAGAGGAATCCAGAAGTCGATTCGATTGCTATTATCCCCGTTACCGATTCAACAACATCAAGTCTTCCTGAATTCACAGCATCGCTTGTCGTTCCTACAACCCATTCGGTTGAAACAACAAGTCTTCCAGTCGTTACAGCATCCGTCACCCCTACTTCCCATTCGACGTCAATCGAACCCACTACCGAGTCGACACAAACATCTGCGCCAGCTAGTTCTTCAACTCATATTCTGACGACAACGTCAACTTCTACAAGTACATCGGCCATTCAAACTCCAACAATGAGTTCTACACCTCCGAGTAGCAATGCTGATGCCACAGTATCACAGGGGTTGACTGCCTCGAGTAATGTGATCCCTTCAAAGCCCTTGACCACCAGTGTAGCTCTATCATCGCAAGTGCCTACTCCATTAAGTAGCTCAGCTATCTCACAACTTCCCACCACTAGCACCATCGATATGACATCACTTCTAGCCACGAGCTCCACAGTACAGAGCAAGTCTGGGCCAACCTCATCTAGTGTAACTGGTAGTACCGTTTCTTCGCAAACGCCTCTACCGACGTCCATTAGTCCCTCTTCTCAAATCCCTGGATCAACTACAGCCACTGGTAATGGGCCGAATGTCAACCTTGGAGGAACAACTTCAGATCTTTCTTCGAGCACTCTTCAGTCCAGCTCGTTGACGTCCACCTCTGCACTCCTCGGTACTCCTCAACCTAGTACATCAATAACTTTCAACTCTACAGTCTTTGGTACTCCTCAGTCTAGTACATTAGCAACTTTCAGTCCTACACTCTCGAGCAATTCAGAAAGTGCAAGTGTCACCAATGGACCATCTACCAGCCAAAGTTTAGCCTCATCCGGCACTCTGCAATCCTCGTCACAATTTGGCTCGCTCTCGTCGTTCACTACCACGACTCCTGGGGCTCTGAGCTCTTCGAGCGCATCTTTTGGAAGTAGCTCTATATCCTCTACATCTTCGGGAGTAGCTCACTCGGGTATTTCAGCTACCGTGTCTGGGGCTTTGGGAAATTCGACGAATTCAGGTGGCACATTATCGTCCTCTACAGCTTCACGGTTGACCCAATTCAGCCTTTCAGCTTCTAACTCTGGGACCTTGACAAATTCGGCGAGTTCATATGGTACATTAACGTCATCTGCGTCTCAATTTGGTACCTCGACCACACCTACCTCGTCAAGTCTCTATCTTTCAGGAGGAGCAAATGCCAATAGTGGCCAATCCTCGGTTACCGGAACACCTTCTATAAGCATTCCAGCAATTTCGACGGGTACACCACTGCCTAATTCAGGAACATTGAGTAGCTTGGGAAGCTCAAGTAGCACAAGTGGGCCTACCTCCAGCAATACCAATACCGCGATATTTTCTGGAACTGTGTTTATTCCAGCCACACTCTCGGGTACAACTGCATCGGGGAGTGCGAGTATTGCCAGCGGAGAGAGCACTGCCCTTGGTGGCTCATCAACTGCAAATTCGGTGACTCCTACCCCCTCAAGCTTAGCGAGTGGATCTGAGACACCTACGTCTGTACCAAGATTTTCTCTCACCAACACAGACAGTCTTGATGTAGCATCACTGTTATCTTTGACCTCCTTAGCTGGTTTGACCTCCTCAGCTAGCTCTAGTTCGGTTCCAAGATTTTCATTAACTAATACGGAGAGCATTCCCCTACCAACCGGTCTCTCTGCCTCCGCCGGATTCCAATCCGCCTCTGCCACCTTAACGCCCACTCCCTCTAAAACGCCTACGTCAAGCCAAACTCGTACTCCGTCAACGTTTTCAATAACCACCATCACCATTCCACCCGAAACAATAACCCGTGCTCCGACAATTATCACCTCCCTTCCTGCCTCAACTACCACGGTGGACCCCGCAATATATTCATCCAACCTCGCCGAAGCAGAGGGCTACAACAATCTTTTCTCCACCCTGGACTTCTCTTCCTCTTGCACTGCTGGGCAAATTGCTTGTATCTCCGGAAATGTCGGAAGTTGTAACTCAGCAGGGAATTTTGTAATTACTGAAGTATGCCCAGGTGGCATGCAATGCTTCGCTGTTCCGATGAATATCACAAGTGGCGTATTTGTGGGATGCGTGGATGAGACAACAGCGAAGAGTGAGTTGGGGGTTAGTATCATTAGCTACAGCAGTGTGTCGATTACCTCTTCTCAAACGGGGTCAGGAGTTCTTAGTGCTTCATCAGGCGCACCCCAAGGCAGTGTTTTTACGACGCTTTCAAGTTCGGCTGCGAGAATCAGTTCCAATCCTAGAACTCCTACAACGGTTGCCCTCACATCATCGACACATCTCACAGTGCAACCGACAATCTCATCCTCGTCCGCAGCCGCTATCCCCAAAGTCATAGGCACCCCATCTATCCAAACAAAGTCTTCATCTTCTGTGGTGGTAACAAGCTCGAGCTCTAGCACGGCTGACCTCCCAACAACATTCTACACAATAACGACCCAGGTTACTGTCACCAAGCCCCCCTCCACCAGTTCCTCGACCACACCTATCGTCATTCCAACTACAATACTTCCGGTGCTCGCCACATCTTCGGCCCCAACAATCCCCAAAGCCACAGTCCAAGACCCAACTTTCACACTCCTCTCCGTGGTGGCTACATCCTCGGTCCCCAAAACTACCTCTTCAACCGCAGTCGCAAATCCAACTTTCACGCTTGTAATCTCTAACCTGCCTGTCGTGCCCACTACCACCCACCATCTCACCACCTCTACCTCCACCTCCCCAAAAACTATCCCTACCCCAACAACCGAAGCCCCGCAAGTCACCACCGCAGCCGCAAATAACAACTTAGCCGGAGCCGGGTCTGGGCTGACGATCATACCCATCCCACAAACAGTGACAGCTGCCTCTAATGGTGAAGATGAGAAGGTGACAGTCACAGAACGAGTTACGGTCACGGTGACGAGTGTGAGCGTGAGTGTTAGCACCAGTATACAATATGTTACAGTCAATCATTTCTAAAAAAAAAATCAATATATCAAGAGCTTGGGGCAGATAAGAGAACCGAAAAGAAGGGGCACAGATAGGAAGAATCCGAACCAAAAATGAATGTATGAAAGAAGGCGGAGGATATTTCAAGGTCAGACGAAGACAGGAGTCGGATCTGGAGGAAATGATACCCAAGGCAGGACCCTGCGGGTCACAGTTTTGTTTGTCCGCTCCACAACTTATTCTAGTTTCTTTTGTTGCTTGTTAATCATAGGTCGATCGGTCTGGCGTATAATATATCAGGGGCGGAGGGGAAAATTTGACAATGTTAAAATAGTATAAAATTATAAATAGGCGGCGCAGTAGAATGTTTATAATAATCTAATAGATTGCTTAACTTTACCTTGCCTTTATTTTAGTTGATTTTACTTCTCTTGAGTTTACAGTAAAGTTTTAGCAAATGGTTTATATAAACTTCATGGATAGTAGGACTAGAGTATGGTAGTGTTAAAAAAAAGATAAAAGACATTGGTTCTAATACTCTAAATGTGAAGTATATTGCAGTGCCTATATATAAGCGATTTCCATAATTCTTGCCCAGATTAAACTTTGAATAATATACACGAATATCAAATTTCTTTTGTTACATATTTACAACGTTAGCTAAGAGTTAAAACCTCTTACTTATAATATACATATCTTTCTATTATAATTATTCAAACTTATATCTTCTTATAAATACTTTTTTTAATACCGAATTTTTCACAAAAAAAAAAACCCCCGAATTACTTTATTTTATTTTATTTTAGTTCATTTTACTTGTTTAGAGTTTATAATAAAGTTTTAATAACTTAAATAGTTAATTATATAAACTTTGTAGAGCATGTAGGACTAAGAGGTAATAATATCAAAATTAAAAGACATTATTTCTAGTACTTTAACGATTGGGATGCTAATATTCATAGGTTTTGCATGAATTGTAGTGGCTACAGGAATAGAGGGGAATAGGAGTGGTCATGTATATACTAGACTAGACCAGGCATAACATAGCTTTAGCGAGGGGAACCGGTCTATATATACAGGTCGGGCCCCCAACCCTATTAATAAATACGACTTCGACTTGACCATACAACGCACTCTATTGTAAATCAATAGGCGGTGCTACGTACAGCAGTTGGAGCGATATTTAACAATAGAGTTAGCCTTTGGGATTTTCTACGAGTTGAGTAGAGGAGAAGGGATATTATCATTTCTCGAATGGTATAGACCATCACTAAAATCGAAATGCTAAGATTTTATAAACCTAGGTTTGAAAACCTACCTAACACATATCGAGGCGAGACAAACCATCCAAGCGCACAGTACGAGTCGTTAGTTGCAATTTGATTGTTGTCTCTGGCTTGACAATACATATAAACCGGAATCAGGCCAGTTAAGCAGAACGTACTGGGTTGCGAGGGAGTTCATTTGGAAATAGTTTCACAAGTGAAATATCGTAGAGAACACTGAGATCATGGGTTTCAAGTATTCTAGACGGCACTTTCTAAATAGGGTTGTCCGTGTATGCAGGTGGTGCGTCTTCTTCGACCACTGCAGGAGCAGCCTCGACCAATCGTTTCTGCTCTTCCAGTTTCACTGCCCACAAAGCAGATCCTGCAGCCGTGGTTAGGAGGAAGAACATCTGTGCGATGGGGATTAATTGGAGCATCAAGGCAACTGTCCCGAACCTGGTTGTCTTAGCAGTTTCCTCGCTGGAAAACGAGTGAGACCATGCATACCAAGTATATTTCCACCCTCTCGTCCTGATCTCGTTATTTCTCTGTTTTTTGGTTAACCCTCGCAACTTGAAGTATCGCCAGTGATGGAATGGACCAGCTCTCGCTCCTGTCAGCAGGAGGAAGAATGGAGTGCCTATGATGGGTATAAAGTTGAGGGGGAGGAAAAGGATGAATTCGATGATCTGGCGGAAAGAGAAGGGAGCATAGATGGCGGGCTTCACCGTGGGTTTGCCCAGCATCTTGACAGCGTTCGGGGCATCATGATGGAGGATCCGCGAGGGGGAGACCAGATCTATTCGGCCTTCGCGGATGAGGGTTGCCTAGAAAGGTAGAAATGTAAGCTCCTACGAAGAAGAGACCAGGTCAGAAGGAAAGAGGGAGTAACTCGAACATCAAAAACATCGACCATGGTCTCATCCACCAGCAAGGCTTCAAAGAGCACCGCGATCAAGAGTTGCCCCTCCCCGAGGACCAAAAAGGCGGCATTGAACCAGGCACCCGGGCCATGCCATATGGCGAGAAAGGCTACTTGTGGGAGGTATGTAAAGGCAAACAAGAGGCCCAAAACAATGGCCGAGACGAAAGTCAAGGGGATCAGTCGTCGACCGAATAGAGGATAGAATTCGGGATGGACGCAAAAGTACCATATGCCCTTGAATGGATACAGAGAAGACGTGCTGACCACATCACGGATGGGCCGTAAAGCCGCGGCCGTGGAAGCTCTCAGATCGGCCATGTGGAATATCAGAGAATGGAAGACATCTGCATCCCAAGCTGGGAAATGAAAGGGGAAGAGTGTTGATGGAGGGGAAGTTTCGTTGGTTTCCGTTTCGAAACATTCCATTCTGGGGGTGCTCACGTGACACTCTGGGGAGCTTTACCGAGGACTGCCCCACCCCCTGTCGATGACGACGATGGACCCCCGTGCCTGGATATCAAGGCATCGGTAAACGTGACCACACCTCCTGAAACATCAACGGGTGTCGAGGTTGTCCAATTCTCGTCGACATGGACTGATGCCACCATCTATCCCAGGAAACTTCCTACAACGTGTGTCGAGCATATATATCTGCGAAATCCTCCCACGGAAAAAGGGAGCACGGGGGGCTATGTCAGACAGACAGAATGAGATGTATTTTGGCTCGTGAGGGGAGAGAGTAGGAGCAGACGTCTTGGACTCCATCCATGTTCATCGGTGTCAAGGACACTGCCAGCTTGATATATGGCATACGCATTCGGTATCACTGGTCTCCCCTCTCGGTCGTCGGCAGTGTATCACCTTGCAGTATCCCGACATTGCCACACACAGCTCGGCGGTGTCATCCACCTTTTGCCATCTCTTCACAGCTCCGCCGTATACAGTAGAATGTAAGTCGAACCGTTTCGAAACAAGCCTTTCCTTATCCACCTTTTCGGGAATAGAGAAGGAGGGAGAAGAAAGGGGTCCTTTTGGTCGCAACTTGAATAGCCTCATTTTTCCCTATTCGGACCTTCCGCAAGCTCTCGGTACCATGATAATCGAGGCCCGACACAAGATGTGAAGCCCTCGACATGGCCTTGATGCGTGCTTTCCCGTCGTTGTCTGCGATACCGATATGATGATCTTCGCCGGGGCTGCCCCGGTGATAACCTGCTTCCCAGCGGTCATCCTTCTCTTCTGCCTTCTGTATAAACATCAACATGAAACGACGTCCGTGAATATCGAGTTCGCCGCAACCTCCTCGTCCGATATCTTGTCCCATGCAATTTCGAGACCGAGAGACATTTCCATAGCAGCGCCTCCGATGATGGTGAGTGGTTGCTGCGTCTCTTGTTTCTCTTGTTTCCTTTGCCCCCCCTCGTTGCGCGTGTTTTGGGGAAATCCTTAATCTCCCGCTGGCAATCAATCCGACCCATCTCACACTCCCTCCTTACACTCCCGACCTGATCGCGATCCTCCATATCAAGAGCTCCCAGATCATATCAGGTGACGCCAGCCTCCTCCAGCCAGCCCGGTCCGCTCTTTCCCATGGAATCTGGGGCCATGCAGAGTTCGGGGTAGACAGATCGGAGGAATCCATCACGCCGTGGGCCCGTTTCGAAACATAAGATCCAAGATTGCTGCTTTGCTTCATCTATGTGATTTGCATCATTGGGGATTTTGTGGGCAGTACCGATTCACCCCGTCGACCAGCAACGCCAGCCCGACCTGGTATTGTCCCTCTCGGACGCACTTAAATGCTGCCTCGCCGCCGCCCTCCACCCTCTTTCTTTTTCTCTCCATCCCACAACACGTTCTTTCTTTGACCTTCCCACCTTCGTTCTCATTTCGCTCTCGGATCGACTTCGAGCTGCCGACTTCTTTTCTTCCCTCGCCCATCTCCCCCCTCTTACCACAAGACACTTGTCGCCTTCACTTCTTTTTACGTTCCTTTGACAGGTTCGACACGTTCCTTCACAACTCCATCAGAGCAGGCATATCAACCCCATTTTTCCCATTCTCTCTCCTTACCTAGCGTAACGGAACACCTCGTCGACATGCGTTCTCAATTCGTGCGTGCCGTCACAGGTCTGCTTGGCTTCGCTGCTCTTGGAGCTGCGGCCCCTGCTGCTGCTTCATCCAGGTACGTCGCGTCTCCCATCTGATATGAGCCTCTTCTGACGTCGATAGCCTCGCTGTCGATCCTTCCACCTGTGCATGCTTCGCTGGGAGCCAGGAGACGGAGACGGTCTGGGTCACCGCTTCTCAGATCATTACCGTTACGGAAGCAGCTGTCTCGGCTGCACAAACTACAGTGACCGTTTCTGCTGAAGCTGGAGATGTCGTTACCGTTACCCAGCTCAATACCGGTGAGTCGAGCATGTTTATTTCGGTGCCTTTCTGCTAACAAACGCCTAGTTATCATTACAACCACCAATTCACACGTCGTGACCGTTACTAATGCACAATCCACCGCGACCACCAGCGTTGCCGAGCTTACGGTTACCGGTTCGGGTGCTGCAGCTACTGTTTATCAAACCGAAACCATCGTCCAATCGGCCTCCGCAGGTAGCTTTGCTTCCAATGGGTCTTATACATCCAGCTCAGCCGAGCTCGCGTACATCGTGCAAAACGGCGTTACGTACTGGCTGAATGGACAGTCTCCCACTGGCACTGACTCGATGGCCACTGCAACTAGCGTTGTTACGGTTGTCCCCACCCCTGTTGCTAGTTCTTCGAGCTTCGGAATCTATTTGAATACCACAAAATCAACGGGCTTTCAGACGGGCACTGGCTATGTTTCCAACGGCGTCACTGTTACCAGGACATTGGCTGGTGGAGCTAACAGCACTTCACGGGGGGGTTATACAAGCGCATGGGGATTTACTAGTGCGGCGAGCACAGCAGCTGGTGTTTTGACCAGTATCTCCAGCAGCGCAGTAGTCTCTACAGGTCTTGCCACCGAACTTGCAGTCTCCAACGGGCTGACCATCACCAAGACCGTTGAGGTCACCTACACCACCCAGGTCGGTGTTACCCTCACCAGCTCGATTGGCGCCTCTTCGTGGGCAGTTGCTACTGAGACCGCTGAGACCGCAAGCGTTGCTACAAGCGTGTCAACCAGCGCCTCGGTCATTACCAGTGCTCATACCTCGACTGCCATCTCCGGAGGAAAGACAATCACAAAGACCGTCTACGTCAGCTACACAAGCCAAGTTGGTGTCACTTTGACAAGCTCCATCGGCGCTTCCTCGTGGGCAGTTGCAACCTCCGATTCTGCATCCGCGGCGATCACGAGCAGTGCAATCATTACCCCGAGTCCCAGCTATACAGGTATTAGCCCGATCTCAGGATGGAACACAACTTCGTCCAGCAGGCTTAGCGTTACCAAATACACAGTGTCTACCGTGTATTCCACCAACATCTACACTGTGACCTCATGCGCTTCCACTGTCACGGATTGCCCTGCCACAGCCGAGGGTCAAACGGTTGGACAGGTCGTAACGGAGCAAATCTCGCTTTATACCACCATCTGCCCAGTTACTGCTGCGGAGGGCACAGGTTATACTGCCTCCCAATCCGCCTCGGCCACCAGTGTCAATGCTACGTCCACCGCTGCAGGCGTCCTCACTTCATCTCTTGCTTCATCGACGAGTTCCGTTGAGACTACCGCCCATGCCGTGAATGCCACCACCAGCTCCTATGTTTTCAGCTCGCGGGCAAGCTTAACTCTCACAAGCACGACTCTTGCTGCCCACTCTAGCTTTACCGCTTCGCCCGTTCCAATTGTCAACTCTACGTCGACTCTTGCTACCTCTACAAGCACTGATGCTGGTGTACTGACCTCGTCGGCTTCGGCGCCGTCAACTACTTTGACAGTATACGCTACTGAGTTGTATACCGTCACAAGCTGCGCGGCCAATATCACCGATTGCCCCGCTGATCTTGCTACTAGCGTCGGGGTTGTTACCCAAGTTGTTGCCCTCACCACTGTAAGTTTCGCGGTTTCCAACCCCATGTTTAATCCAACTCAATGTCGTGCCTAAGAGTCCTGTGCTGACCACTTCCAGACCGTCTGCCCCGTTGCTGAAGCCTCAGCGGCTAGTGCCGCCGCTCTAGCAGCCTACTCGGAATCTGCTAGCGCTACAAGCACAGCTGCTGGCGTTCTTACTTCCAGTTTCGTGGCCTTCAACACAAGCTCGACTACGACGTCCTCTAGTCGTGTTCCCAGAACAAGCACTGTTTACGCCACAGGATACACGACAGAATACACCTCGGCCCCCTCTACAGCTCCTGGAAACTCATCCGCAAGTTATTTGACTATCTCCAGTCTAACTGCTTCTGCTACGATAGTCTCCACGCCAGTCTCGTCTAGTGCCCCAAGTGCAACAGCTTCTGTCTGCCCTGCAGTTATCGGCAACTACACGGGTAACTTCACCTTGACTGTAAGTCGGCGCATTCCAAACCCTTTGAGCAAGACTAATATGATTTAGCTTGATGATATCCCACCGCTTGCTACCAACGACAGCACCGAAACCGAGCCTATCTTCAGCCCGTACCATCAATTCGACTTCTCGAATGGCTTCTCTGTGGTCGACACAGTAGAGAATGACGTCCCTTACATCCCATCCTCAGGTACAATGATGCTTCAGTTCACCCCGAACTTCAACCTCAACCAGAGCCTTCTGTCATCCCCCAACATTGCTGAATACGGCTACTCTGGTGATCTTGGCAATGGAGACCACGGGGCCACTGGATGCTTCAGTTTCAACATCACCGGTGCATCCTTCGGTTGTGACTCTGAAGGCCCAGCTTGCGACTTCTCCTTCACCGGTTTCCGATACAATAGCACCACGGGTCTTACTTCCGCCATCACCCAACAACAGGTCATTGTCCCCTCTTGCCCAGCATTGGCCAATTGTACCCTCACCCCAGTCACACTCGATCAAACCTTCCAGGATATTGATTCCGTCAGAATCAATGTCACTGTTTCTTCAGAACCCAAGATCTGGTGGATGGATGACATCCATTTGGGCTGGACTAACAATACCTGCACTGCGGGCACTTGCCGCTCGAATCACATCGCCGAATAAGCGTAACAGTTTATATGGCAGATGACGATGAACATGACAACCTTTTATCATGATTTATCCCATGTTGTACAATACTTGATGCCCATTTCCTTACTTCTTCTATCACGAATTCTCATGGTGCATTTTCACATTCAAATCGGTTGATGTGTCGCATCTTCTGGCGTAAATGGTTGCGAAAAGAGGATGGTGAATCCGGATCGTGTTTGTTGCGGCTTCTCTTTCTTCATTTGCTCTGATTGGTTGACCTTGCGGTTTTCGCATTGCAACTTCAGGCTGGCCTGGTCATGTATGCTTTGCGAGGGATCTTGAAGGGATGGGGTATATCTTGAAAGGCGGTTTTGGCTGCATGAGTAGAGTATGCTTACTAGATTAGAGAAACCGGAACATCGCTGATGGCGCCTCGGGCGTTTTACCTTTGTACATACGATGATTCTAGGAATGAACTTATGAATCAGAGAGAGTTTTGGTTTGGTGATTATGTGACTGGACTGTCACTCATGGTTTACTGTAGTTGCAAAGCCATGTGTTGAAGACTTAGAGAATAAGTGAAAGCTCGGGGTATCATGTACAGTACTGGGCCAGGTAAAAGGACGCTTTTCTTTTCCAAGCACGATTTTATTTTTAAAACTGATGTCAATTCCTCTGATTACTAGAGTAACGGCGTAAGGATACTTTTGGATTTGGGGTAGATTTAGAATTGGAGGTCGAGCAGAGATGGGCTATCGAGAGAGTGAATGGGGACCGAGGGACTGAAGTTGATACGTGTGTACGTGCGTGCATGCATTATGTATACTAACTATATAGTAAGAGTTCCGGTTTGATCGGAGGAGAAGTCGAACGTCTTATCATTTCTTTTCAGGGTTTTGATCCTACCACTAGCAAAATTCAGGCACATACCCCGCCTCGCTATCTTCCATACTCGCCTTTAAAATCTCCATGACCTGCTCCTTCTTCACTAAGCTAATCACATTCCACTTGCAACAAACATCGGTTAAACTGCTTTCCGCAATCTTCTCCAAATCATCTTCCTTCAAGCCATATTGCTTCAAACACCTGGGAAAGCCCAACTCCCGAATGATTTTATCCAAGCAATCTCCCAAGCTCGCTTCCCCTTTCTTTAGCCCCTTCCTCTCGAGTACTTCGGCAATAATAGGCTCTCCCCATAAAACATCGCACACTGCGGATTGGGTATCTGAGTTTACAGAGGCGTTGAATTTTTGTACTGCAGGGAGAAGAATGCAAGTTGTTTCTGCGTGTGGAACCCTATACGGTCCCAACTGATGTCCAATCCCATGGCTCCCTCCCATGTGAACCCCATACAATATAGACGCCATCATAGCACACCTCCCTCCCTTGAAGCATTGAAGTATTACCTCCTTCAATTCCTCCTCACCACCCAACCCTCCCTGTTGCTTCAACCTCTTCCACTTCAACAACGCCGGCAAAACAAACCTAAGCCCCTTGACAGACCACTCCGACCCCTCCCCCGTCGCATTCGAAGAACAAATCGACTCCACGCAATGATCCACCGCTCTCAGCCCCGTACTCAACCATACCCTCGCCGGCACACCCAGACACAATTCCGGGTCCCAGACGAGGATTTTGGGACCCAGGTTCCCCGGCTCGAGGAACAGCTGTTTATGCCTCGACGCATCGTCCGTCGCGCCCCCCAAGGGATTATACTCCCCGGAGCTCAGCGTCGTCGGGACGCATATAATCGGGATTTCCGCCTCCCGCATCCCATCCGCATCTACCGGTAGACCCGTACCCCGTTCCCCACCCGACGCCGTACTCTCTCTAAACAACCTATCCACCGCATCCACATCATCGAGTTTTGAACCGATCCTCTCCTCGTTGGCGAGCACGAACGAGATCCCCTTGGCCGCGTCCGTGAGACTGCCTCCGCCGATGGTGATCAGGCAATCGGCGCGGGAGGCTCGGACCGAGCGGGCGGTTGAGAGGAGCTCCGAGTACAGGGTGTGGGGTTGCAGTCCCTGGCGCAGGCCGACGAGGCGGGGGCCCAGGGCGGTTTGGAGCTGTGAGAGCGCGGGAGTGTGTGTGGCGATTGTGGTGGAGATTATGATGTAAGCGCGGGTGCGGTGGAGCGTGGATGTTAGGTGGTGGGCGCAGGCGGAGGGGAATGGGAGGCCGTAAGTTATCAGGGGGAGTTCGGTGGACGGGTTTACTCGCTCAATGGTTTCGGTGGGGGAAGGAGATTCCATGGTTTGGAGAGGAGAGGGGATGGGGGCTTTGTCTGGAGCTGTCGGGGTGAAGCGAGATTGAACTGTGGAGTGTCAAAGAAAGAGGGATCTTGTGCGCAGATTATTGTAAAGGTATTTGGGAACTCGAGGTGGGTTATGGCTATAACTAGAGAGGAAGGAAGCTACGGTATTTATGATACTTAAGGAGAACAAAGAATTGGTAAGCGACAGAGCATGTAACCCGCTATTCAGATATGTATGCCCAATAGAAATATCAAGGCACTTAAGCGAGCGGCCATATAGTATGATACTCGACAGCTTGTTTTGATTCCACCAAGAGTTCTAGAGAGTTCTGTGATAGCAGGGAATATGGGCTATCTTCCAATAGAATTTATACTGTCATTTGTCGCGGATACTTACGGTATTACTGTGCCTTTTTAGGTAGGTTAACGAGCTTTATAGTATAAACTTCTTTATGTCCAAATGTCCAGATTTCGGGTGTTCGAATTTCTCTCAGACACAGTATATCTCTATTAAACCTAGTATAGTTATAAAGGTAAGCTGTGGCTTCCTCTTCTAAGTCGATAATAAACTAGTTGAGCTTCACAGGTTTTGGTAAAACGAAACACGGTTTTTTGGGGATGGGGGGGTTAGTTAAGTAAGACAGAATGTGTGACAAAAACCTGGAGTTCTGGGATAGACATAGCTTTGTGATGTAACGTTATATAGTATGAAGAGAATCTTAGATAACTGAAGTCCGTCAATCTCGCGCTCTGTGAACTAGACACCTCTACAATCCCTCTGCACACTTTGCCACCTCCGCCTCATTCAAATCATGATAAGTCCGCCTTGCGGGGTCTTTATAAACGGTGTAAATTGAAGCACTGCTCACCTGATATCTACCCTTGTCTGGACAATTTCTAAATGTGTAGTTGGCTAGCACGTCCTCTGGTTTGATATTAGCTGTCCAGAATTCGTTGTGTGATTATCCAGGTGGAACGATGATTGCGGCCTTGTGGAAGACATCAATTATACCACCGAGAAGATGGTGGGGTTTTTGAGTATATGCTTTAGGTCAGATGTGATAATTTTTGTGCCTGGTATACCACTGGCCGAGTAGATTAGCACGAAAACTGGTTTTCGGAATTTCGGGGCTGGGTCTGAGGGTGGCCTAAAGATGGCGAGATCGTTAGAATAGGTGGATACGTAACTTAGATCAATATCCCTGCAGGTCCTAGGACAGCTTCCGTTGCGGGGAGAGAGGGGTAGATCCCGTTTATTTCACGTGCTTTGAAAGCCTCAAGGAAAACTTTGATGCTTGGATGGGGAATCTTGTAGTTGTATTATACTACTATACGTAACGAATGGAACCGATGAAGCCTAAAGATAAAATGCTTGAATAAATTCACTCTATCGACATAAGACACGAAGGAAAGTGCTAGTGCACCTTCAAAGCTCGTTAAAGGGATTATAGTAGCAATGTGATGCGTTTAGAAGATTAGTTTGGCTGGAGGCCAGCCTTTAACAAGTCCCGGATACCTGTCCATGTTCCAAGGCGTGGCCATCATCTCTATTCTCATGTTCAGGATGGTTCTCTTCTTTAGCTCGTCTCTTAGCAACTTCACAAGAGCCGACTTAACAGCAAAATGAGACGCGGAAATATAGTGCAATTTGAGAAAGTTGCAACGAAACTACATGAGGCAAATTCTTTAAGCAAAGCAAAGAAAAAAAGAAAAAGAAGAGGAAACTAAGTCTCTCGTCGGTTACATTCTGAATGACTCCCCTTTCGTTAATGCCCTTTACAGCCCACTCTTAAGTTGTTAGCAGCTTCTAACTATGGCGGCTGTCTTAGCTAGAGTTGTAAATAGGAAGTGTATGCTTGATCGACAAAGTTAAATATACTCCACGTACAACAGGCCTAGCCACTTGATATCAATCAGGAATTTGGTCAGACATGTCTTCGGTGTATCTCGTCCGCGGTCCTCTTGCTGTGCACTCTGACACTCCGAGGACTATTATGGAGATAGCCCGTTATTAGACCTTTTTAGCCTTTCTCCGAATTTCTCCGAAATACAAGTATATACACCTTGTTTTGTGTGTCGTATCATACGTAGTTTCGAATAAGCCTCTGACTTGTAGGCATACAATGATGGGTGGTAGTGTTAACGTTGAAATAAAGATTGAGGGCGAAGATGCCGCGTCGGCCCGTGCACGTGGTGGGGTTTGGCGGTGCTGATGGCAGCTTCTTTTCATCCATCTCAGCCTCGTCCGTCAAGCGCGACGACGCGTTCCGTCTCCAACTCCAACTCCAGCCTCAACAGTTTCTTGCCCAATGTCGACAACAATTACACCTAATGTCAACAAGCACATGAGCCCAGCTTCTCGTCATATGCCAAAGCTCATGTGCCCATGAACCTCCTCCCTACTCTGGCGACATGGCCTCGGTCACTTCATTAGGCCTTCATGAGCCTACCGGCCTCCAATATGCAATTGCAGAGCGTCTTCTTCCACCGAACTCGCCTGACACATCTTATATATGGCATAGCTACGCTGACCATGATATGATTGCTAAGGGTTACGTAGAAGAAGATGAGCTTTTGGTAACTCCGCACTGCGTTATTTGGTCTCGGGGCGGACTATTTAGAAAGAGCTATAAGTTTGACAACGGAAGTGAAACTGTCAGTCAGGCTGTGTTAACTACCTTCCCAAGTGTTGGCCCGCTTGCTGCCAAGAGTGGAAAAGGACCACAAAGGCGAGATGACGGAAGTCAGAGGGAGAGGGCTATCGTTGTTTTCCTGAAAACTCAAGCTCACGTCTACTTTGTTTCAGGCGCAAGCCATATCATCCATCTGCCATTTGAAGTGGAATCCGTATCTGCAGCCCCAAGCGGCCTCATATTACAAAGAAAACTACGAGTCGATAGTTCTATTACCGCCTCCCTCAAGTTTCCACGAGTCCCACCGAACTCATTCGTCTCCTCACAACCGCAACCATGGTCTCCCGCGAGTTCACAATATTCTACGTTCTCAATCGCTGATCTGGGCACACTTAAACATATGCCTATGCCGCAGTCTACATTGAAGGACATGTGGGATCCACCGAAATTACAAAACGATACAAATTGGCCTCGATTATTCTCGTTATGCGATCCTCTCGCAGAGATGGGTTTGGTCGTGACCCAATCCCACAAGCCTGGAAACCACGAACATAGGAGAAGTTCCAATAAAAAGTCTACATTAGATCCTTCCGAAGAAATACTTTATGTGTCGCAACGCGACGATTTCTCTCCGAGGCAGAGTAAGCAACCACTAATTTTAGCTTTGACCCTGAACCGCGAAACCAGCATGTACACGGTCTGGAAATTCTCATACGTTGGTGACGAATCAAGCACAAATAGTAAGCGGATTGCTAGCGGGACAATGTCTCGTCGGCGGAGCTCCTTCGTCCCAGGAGCCCCAAGTGGTGCGACAAGCCCGGTTATGGCCTCTCAGTCGACATTTAGAGAAAGCTTTGGTGGAAACCCAGCAGCAATTGGAACAAAGAAGGCGAGGCAAGACGAGCCTAAGGACAAAGTCATCGATTTTGTATCCAGCTTGGATCCCGATTTCGAAAATGCGGCAGTTCCAAAAAGGAAATCTCGGCGTGTTAGCTCAATGCTTGCTCGAGCAGATTTATCGGCGACTCATGAGCGTTCTGCATTTTCCGAGCTTGCAACGGGCCAGCATATCTCAAAAAGAAGAGGCGATTCTCTGGGGAGTCAGTATACTCGGACAAGTATTGGAACTCATGTTGTTGCTGGTGGAGCTAATTTTCCTCAATCGTCGCAATTCAGTCATAGTCTCAATGGCTATTTGGAAGCACCTGTAGATGAGCTGCTAGAGGAGCTTCGAGCAGGCGGTGATTTTGAAGGTTTCCATAGTATGGGCCTGGATGATGAAGAGTTCGATGCTTTGAAGCAAGAAGTCATGCTCACCAAGGTTGCTAGTGTCCCTGCCGAGCATAGTAATGTGAGATACTCTAGTCAACATATACCTGCCGCAACGCAATGCAGGATATTCACCTTAACAGCGCCTTCATCCGCAGCGGATGAAAAGCAAGGCAACACTATTGTCATCTGTGTTTTAGATTCTGATGAGAGGAAACTTCTTGTGTTGACACTATACACCAAAACCCACAAGGCTGACATTGACCTCGGCCGTGATGCCAAGGTCGAAAAGGATGTCACCGTTGTCTCCTTAGGCCCTGTAACGAGGGCAAAAGGGGTTGTGGATGCCTGTAGGATTGATGATGGCCATGTTTCTCGTATTTTAGTTCTGTCTGAGACTCCTGATGGATATGGTGAACTGAGTCTGCAGGCTCCTTGGAGTGTATTAATGAAAGTTTCGCTCCCTGAAATCTTCAGGCTGAGCAATACTCGGAATCTGAGCCACAATTCCATCTCAACTTCTGCGCCCCAGGAGGGAAACAAAAATTGCCTCAGCCAAGGACCTCGTGCATTGAGGGGACTGCGCAACCCAAGACCCGGAGGCCTCGTTGATTTAGTTGATGATGAGAGTAGGTTGCATCAACTTCGGTTTCTTCTCCAACCTCGAAATCCTCATGTCTGCAGGATCCTCGAAGTATGCAGGACTGTCCTTCCTGGCTCTAGGGGTGGTGAGGGAATCTTAGTTGGGTGGTGGAACGCGATGCAGTGGCTTCGACTCGAATCAATTGATTCTGTTGATGCAGAATGGACTGCCCTCATTACTACATTATTCTCCTTGGTCCTTGGTCTTAGCAGCAAACCCCCATCGATTCCGGTACATGCGCACGCAACGCGAAAGCCTCGAAATACCCTTTCGAAACCTAGAAGTGGTTTTTTGTCTGAGCCGGACAACTTGGAGTTGATGCAAATACAAGAAACCCTGAATCCGAATCCATTGCCTTTGTGGTCGGAAAATTCTGGATGGAAATGGATTTATGAGGAGGCTGAAAGACCCTCCAAAAGCCGTGAGGATTCCTCCACAGCTATACTCTCTGTAGGTGACCATAGTCAAGCTAGCGGCATTGTAAGCTATGTCAAGCTTGCTCGGGAGTTTGCCAGTACCAAGCTTGGCAATGATACGTTGATGGGTTGTCTCCCTACGTCTGGCAATAAGGGTTCTGAAGCTCGCAAAGCAGCCCTCTCAAGTGTCTTCGTGGGGCTTCATCTTTTGCGTGAAGAACAGAAACTGAATACAATGAATGCCGATTCTTTCACCAGTGGGATGGCAAGCTTAACTCCTGTTCTCGCTCAGATATCAAGATGGCTCGATTGGCCAAGTTGGATGCAATATTATGAGATAGAAGAGGCTTCTCTAATCGACGCTAAATATGACACTGGTAAATAAAGATGGCCTATAGTTGCAGGAAACCAAGCTGACGGACCAATTAGAGTCTCCCATTGCCTCGTTGATTCCGGAGCCTTTTCCATGTCCTTCGATTTTTCAATGGATTCAAAAGTGTTTGATTGGACGCTGTCTCGCCCCATTCACGTCTCTCGCCGATCTAGTTGCAATACAATACTCCAATTTGAGCACAAGTGACAAAGACTTAGATCAGTGGTGTAAATTGACACCAAGAACTCTTGTATTCAAGCACTTTTTTAGCGCTATGAGTTATCAGTGGTCTCCTGTCCAATTCGTAGAGGGGCTTCAATCTGCAGGTATGGATAAGTTTTTGCTAGAAACTTTACCAGAAGCTGTGCTTGCACCACTACAAGAGGCCATAGTTTACTGTCAAGCACAGCCACCTACAGTCTGGAGTAAAGACCTGCTCTCTATTGTGGGTCGAGAAGACCTGGGCGTTTTATCTATGCCTGGGCAAGCACGGCATCAAATACAATCAACTCTTATAGCCCCAACCCATCAGTCATCTATTGATGTTCATTCGCTCTGCATATCATTAACAGAAGTGGAGACTACTGGAGCATTTGACGGTTCAGCCGAGGTGGACCGGAAGGCCGTAACACGGGCATTATTCAAAGACGACCAAAGAATGGACGAAGCTGTGAATATTCTTAACACCTCGCGACCGACTATAGCGTACTGCAAGCCCCAACCTCTATGGTCAGAATCAGATTTGCTAGAAGCACAAAAAGAGCATGCCCAGATGCTGGCTTTTCGCACGTTGGCAATTCCGTCTGGGAGAGGACTACTTTATTTCAGCGCCCGAATACCCCTTCTTACTCAAAAATGGAGTATTCAATCGTTCAATCTAAGTTGTATTATGAAACCAGAGAATAATACTGTTGCTGCAGACAAAACTGCTTTTTCGGAGGAGAAAGTTTGTTGGGCTTTCTTCCATGCTGGAGTTGCCGCAGGGCTCAGCATTTCGAGAAATGCTAAAGGGATTGACACATCCTGGATTCTTTTCAACAAGCCTGTCCCAGATCTCAGTAATCGCCATGCAGGATTTTTATTGGCTCTTGGGTTAAATGGTCACCTGAAATCTGTCGCTAAATGGGTTGCTTTTAAATATCTAACACCCAAGCATGCCATGACTTCCATTGGACTTCTCCTAGGTTTAGCTGCATCTTACCTTGGAACTATGGACTCTCTCATCACAAGGCTTCTCTCGGTTCACGTCACACGCATGCTCCCGCCGGGCGCAGCCGAGTTGAATCTTTCTCCTCTTACTCAGACAACGGGTATCATGGGTATTGGCCTTTTATATTGCAACACCCAACATCGCAGGATGAGTGAGATCATGTTGTCTGAGATAGAGCATATTGATACAGAGGCTGAGGAAGATCCGCTCCGAAATGAGGGCTACCGTCTCGCTGCTGGCTTTGCCCTTGGTTTCATCAATTTGGGTAAGGGGTCTGATCTCAAGGGATTGCACGATATGCGTCTCACAGAGCGGCTTCTGGCACTTGCTGCTGGCAATAAGAAGGTAGATCTCGTTCACGTCCTTGACAAGGCCACAGCCGGTGCTGTAATAGCTCTTACTCTAATTTTCATGAAATCCGAAAACCAACTCCTGGCTCGAAAAATTGATGTTCCTGATTCCACTTTGCAGTTTGATTATATCCGGCCAGACGTTTTCCTCCTTCGAACACTAGCGAAACATTTGATCATGTGGAGCAAAATAAGGCCCTCGTTTGACTGGATCAAGGACAATCTACCAGAAGACTATCGAGCCCGAAGCAAACTCACTACTGTCAATGAGTTGACCAGCGAGGATCTACCTTTCTTCGACATTATTGCTGGGCTTTGTTTCAGCATTGCTTTGCGCTTTGCGGGGTCAGGCTCAGTACTTGTTCGAGATCTACTCATTCACTACTTAGACCAATTACTGCGAATTTGCAATATCGATGCTAATACATTTGATAAAAAGCTGACTAGAAATACTGTGAGAAATTGCCAAGATCTATTAGCACTAGCAGTCTCGACCGTTATGGCTGGCACAGGAGATCTAGTAGTGTTCCGGCGACTTCGCTCAATGCACGGGCGTGACGACTGCGAAACCCCGTATGGCAGCCATCTTGCTGCTCACTTAGCTATAGGTGCCCTTTTTCTAGGTGGTGGCACTTTTACTTTTGGTACATCAAACTTGGCTATAGCTGCATTGCTTGTAGCGTTCTATCCAATCTTCCCATCTACAGTACAAGACAACAAATCACACCTTCAAGCTTTCCGACATTTCTGGGTTCTAGCTGCGGAAGCGCGGTGTCTTGTGGCCAGAGACATAGATACGAACCAGCCGGTGCCAGTTCCGGTAACAGTTACTCTTAGAAATGGGGAAGAGGTGATGCGCAATACGCCCTGTTTGCTGCCAGAGTTACATCAGATTAAAAGCATTTGTACCAAAAGTCTAGAATACTGGAATCTTGCCCTAGACTTCGAAAGCAATTCAACACATATTTCAGCATTCAAGTCTTCCCAAACGATATATGTACGACGTCGTGCAGCGCATGATGCGAATACAACGACCTTTCAGGCTACTCTTCAAGCCCTCAATGATGTAGGAGATACCACATCGCATCCCCTTGAATGGTTATTTGAGCTGCCTGCCTTTTCATCACTCACTAAGGCAGAAAGAGCTCTGGTACTCCCATCTGATCATGGGGGTTCAAGCGATATACATGCGGGGACACAACAGACAGTCGTAGATGCCAGATTAATGCTTGAACACGCGACTCTGGATAGTGGGAAAAAGGATCGATTACTGGGCTTGAAGTTATTGTTCGAATGGGCTGACCAGGCGATCAACGAGGGAAGGGATATTCAATGGATACGGAATGAGGTTCTAGAGAGATTAAAAACAAAAGTGTGGGTGATGACGGCGCATGGGGATGAATAAATGATGCGTAGGAAGAATGAATATCAAGATTAGACATGTTGCATTTCTAGCTAGCATGGGATGGGAGAGGTCTCTTTGAAGCTAAATGTTCTGGAGAACATGGTGAATTGGGACTCGATATGATAATATGAAACTTATTTGGTACACCATCCGTTAATACCGCCTTTATTCCACCAGAAATCTGCTTGCGCCACAGGTGCTATGTTCTTGCACAACCCGTCCTCGTCATTTTGAGGAGAGATTGGCGTGTCGTGCGCCATCGAGGCTAGAGAGCCCGGGTGGCAAGGTCTCAGTATTGCCCTGGTTGTTCAACGCTTTCTAGCTCTGCCTTTCGGTATGTCAATACGAGTGACTTCGGTTACGGTGGAAGGCCTACCTCGGAAAGGTGTCGAGGTGCTTGTATTGTCCATTTATTTGCTTTAAACTATATTTACACTCAGTATAATATAAAGCAATATGGATGATGCAAAGTCTGACCTGGATCCGGTATTGGCCACGACCAAACAGTCTGAGGAGAAGCTCGTTCAGCTTTTGTGAGTCGATGTACATGTCTGAAATAGTTTGGAGAGGCATGGTGTTTTGTCTAAGTCAAGAAAAGTCCCATTGCTTTTCCGGAGCCATTTTGGATTACCCTGTATATCTCTTCTCTTGAAGCCTCAGTCTTCGGTGTTCCGTCAGACCCGACGTGGCAAGTAAGGTTGCGCTGCTTGCTGAGCTGGAAGTATTTTGCGCGGTACACAGCATGGATCTCAGCCACACAAAAGATAGTCGGCCAATCAACTGTCCTTACCGATGAGAGCTCTGATCTACAAAAGCGCATGTCGCTGTCCTGATTAGAATAGTGAGATGTGATAGACAAAGTTGCATATTGAATTTTATTCCCTCACCCCTCCTCAGCCTCGAAGACCTTTTATACAGTTCAACAACAAATCTTCTACAGCAATAAGTTGTGTCGAAATGGTGCCCTACATCCCTATCTCCACCAAAATAGAAAGCCCTCCCCGTCAGACCAAAGTGACACTTATTCCACATGTCGATACCCATCCTATGTTGTTCACAGAAGACTTAGAGAAGTCCTGGGTCGATCTTTATACGCCTAGGTGTCATTCCCTCAGCCATGAGGAGTATACCAGGATCAAAGAACGTAAACAACTGCAGGAGTGTTGCAAGGAGGTCTGACTTCCACGTAATTTCACTTTGGTTTTTTCAGCTAATATGTTTCTTGCAATAGTATTCATCTCGCGCTTTGTAGGTCAGCTATGATTAGGTCGAGAAACTTGGTTAACTTGGACAGCTTTCTGCGGCAAAAAAACTCGAATAGCCGTCTTTTAATATCTCGAGATCTCTACACGACTCTAGTAGAAACTAACGGAATATTCGATGATTTTCAAGATTTTGTCTTATCTTTCGGTTGGAAAGAGCTTGAATGTGATTCTGGCCCTCCTCCGTGCCGATTCAATAGCGAGGAAACAATGCCCCCTGCTAACGTTTTGCGTTTTGGTGAGTAGGGCCCACTCGAAGAAGTGTCTACTCTAACCTAACTATCTAGAATTTGCATATGGCCTCCGTTATGTTGAAGTCAATAATTACGGCGGTGGGAAAGATCCCTGGTCGGTTAGGCAGACGGCAATTTATTGCAAGTTTAACAAAGGGGTGGAGACTTGGGTATTCATATCGGCTTCGAAAGCCTTCGAAGCAGAAGTGGACGCACATCTCAACAACACTGAAGAAAAGTCTTCTTTGAAAGCAAAGAAACCTGTTAACCCTTTTGATCTTCATGTCAAGTTAATAGAGCTTTCCTTAGTAAACTGGCGTTGGTATATCAAATATCTCGTGGGAAGTTCGATGGAACAATCCACACGAGTTGTAGCCGCTACTGTTGGGAAGGGAAAATTATCACCGGTCATAGCTTTCGAAATCAACTTTGAGGATCGCCAAGTGTTAAAGGTTGTTGAAGATAAAGCACTAGACCTGCTCACAATTTTCGATTCAACAGCAGACACTATTAATGCAATATTGGAAGAGTATGTCGGGCTTCGCCAGGATCGAGATGACGACAGGCCGGACAAAATCATGGGTAAACTTCGAGCTTGTCTCCGTACCATTCAACTGTACAAGGCAAAAACGGAAACACTTTGTAAACAGATCCAAGGTACTGCCTCACTTGTAAGATACTTCCTTCGTTGGCGAATTGTCTGTCTCTCAGCGTAAGAGGTTTTCTAATGTGACACAGTTATCGAACCTTCTCGATTATGAGAATGCAAAGATTGCACAAGGGAATGGCGAATCCTTAGAAATTCTTGCCCAAGAATCTCGCGAGGAAAACAGCACAATGCGAGACTTGACCGAGAAAGCAGCGAATGATGCTGCTGCAGTCAAAGTCATCACGCTTATTACTATCATCTTCCTTCCTACGACTGTAGTATCGGTATGTATTAAACACGTCTATACAGATGTTACTAATGTATCTCTCAGGGCTTCTTCTCCACCCAATTTGTTCGAACGGACGGAACGAATCTTCTGCTCACAGACAACTGGTGGGTTATTGTTGCCATCTCACTTCCCTTAACGATAATGACTTTTGCAATATGGTATTGTTGGATTCGATTTCCCTGGCAAAAATGGTGGGACGAATGTGTCTCGAGACGGCACAAGAGCGTCCAAAACGTCAAGGAGCGATCCTCGCTCGATAAAGCAGCCTATGCCGAAAATATGTCTACGGATACTGTCTCTCCGCCTTATCTTAGCTTCCAGTATCCCAAATCATATGGCGGTGGGTGTTTGGCTTGACAATGCTGCATGATCCAAAAAAGCACGATGGAGTGTGATACCACCGGACTTCTGTCTCTGAAGTTTCCGTGGCGATGTTACTCGGCAAGGCTTTCTTTTCGCCCTTCACCGAAAGCTCTCTGTGTAATTGGCTGGATTTCAATAGTACTTATATGCGGGCTTCCTTCAATCGGGATATGATGGTTACACAAAGGCTATCCTCTTTCATACTTCGACATAGGATCCGGAAGAGCCAGGGGGGATGGATCGCTTTCCAGAACCTCAAGATAACCCTTAATTCAGTATCTTTATAACAATGGCATAGTGCTCCATATATTATGATGCAAATGAGCATTCGTGAAGTCACGGCACCAGATGGACTGCTGTTTATTATTTCTAAAATGGACAAAGCCCCGCGATTCGGCCTCAGATCCAAATTGTATGTTGTTCACATGAGAGTTACCGTACTCGGTGTAGATGCTAATATTGCTACGTTTAAGCCGAAGTCTCTACAGCTTGTTCATTCTGGCGAAAGATTTACGACTGCGAGGCAGAATCAAAATATTACATTTGACCTTGCGGAACCGCCAAGGCAACAATCAATCTCTCCTACCAAAGAAGGCCCCCCTAAAGATATTTCTTTGGCAACACCTCCGTTGGGCACTATAGCAAATTCAAAGCAAATACTGTTGAAACACCCAATACCCTCAAGTCCTAGCATTGAATTCTTTGGACCTTCCAGGAGAGTCGACACCTTCTCACCAAAATTTGGCACGGACGTGAAGATTATTGTCGTCACTAAGTTCAGAACCCACAAGCAGAGAGACATTGTCAACTTGCCACGCCAATCGACAACGGAAAAGACCTACAGGTATATTCAAAGTCTATCAAAAAGCATCAGCGAAAGATATTGGGACGATCAAGACCAAAGCAGGGAATTGTCTCTCCGGGAAGGCTCGTGCTTGATTGCGTGTGGAGGGCGTAACAGATGTTCGTGGCATCTTGAGAGTCAACGCCTAGAAAGCCAGGAAGAGTGGAACGAAATAGAAACCCTTGTCGAAAACTACGAGAAAGGACCTTGTCACCACGGAGATCTGAGGATTCTTATCACAAGGAAATTGGAATTGACCGAAAAGCCTTTGGCAATGGCAGATTTGCCAACTACGGGTGGGATGCGAAAATGGCTCTGGCGGAATTTGAAGAGGAAGGAGGTAGAATCAGGAGTTGAGAGGTCCAGCTTACGGTACATCCCAAATGGAGACCTTGAACAACTAACTTCCCTAACTATTATTCTAAATGTTGTTAAAGAAGCAACCTCTGAATTTAGCAGGATGGCCAACTTAGACCAACTCGCAGAGAAAATACATCATGGAGCGCCTATTCTTTTCGCAATGTTTGTATATTGCAGAGTTTCCTTCAGCCTTTTAGAGTCCATGATAAACCACGGGATATATGACGACTCTTTGCCTCTACTCAGCCTTCCAGATTGGCTCAATGGTAACGAGAATGAAGACAATCGAATACACTACGAGGACCTTCAGAAAGCGCAGTGGATGTTCAAAGCAGCTGTATTCAATATGGTAGGACGTCATGAAGAATTGCACGGTAATATAATAATACCTTTTCTCTCGAAGACAAAATATGCTAGTGGAGCATTCAGCATTGTCTACAAAGTTCGGCTTCATGAGTCTCATCAACGGTTGTACCGTCTGTCTACAGTAAGATCTCTTCCGACTTTTACACTACGATTTACATCTCTGTCCAATTACATCAGCTATATTTATCATAACTAACCACAAGCCACAGGATCCTAATCCATGCCTTGCTTTAAAGGTTATAGATAGTCGTAGGAACACTGCGGCTGCTGCTTTCATGAATGAACGTCATGTAGTAAACGGTCTCCAAGACCTTACCCATGATCATATAATCAAATTACTTGGAACATATGCACAGGATGGAGTGTTTCACTTCCTCTTTCCACTTGCTGATAGATGTCTTGAAGAACTAATGAAGGAAGATCCCAAATACTTCGCTCATCCTAACTCCTATCTTTCAAAAGAGTATACGGCTTGGATCGTTGAACAATTCGCTGGCGTTGCATCAGGCCTAGAAAACATCCATCGCAGTCGTCCAATGCAAACTATGCAAGAATCCGAGGAGTCCTCAAAAGGCCCAGCTTTTCTAGACGCGCCTAAAGGTGCCGATGGGAAAAGACCAGATGGCACAGGATATCACCACGACATCAAGCCGCCGAATTTGTTACTTTTCAGCCAAGTAGCCTATACAAAAAATCCGGTGCCAAAACATGGTATACTACAAATCACGGATTTTGGAATCAGCAAGTTTCATAGGGAACAATCTGGATCAGGAACCAAAACTTTTCGAGGGACTGAAACTTATGCAGCACCCGAATGTAGAATCCCTCGGGAACTCAAAGTCAAGGAAGGTGCCAGTGCGAGACAAGTTCTTAAGCTGTCTCGTCCTTACGATGTATGGTCTCTGGGGTGTGTTCTCATGGAGGTTCTAGTGTGGATTGTTTTTGGTACGAAGGGGTGGGACGACTTTAACTTGGCCCGATTGGGTGTTGTGGAAGAGGGCGAGGTTATCGAGTCCGACGGATATTTTTTCATCATCGACTCGAAGCCCAAGGCGGCTAAAGTCAGGGATGAAGTAACGACTTGGATGGGAAAACTTCGCAAGCATCAACTCTTGGCAAATAAGAATGGGTGCTTAGCTGGACTCTTGCGTCTGATAGAAGAAAAGGTGCTGGATGTCGACCCCTCTACCCGGATAGAAGCTGGGCCGCTCGAAGCAAAACTCCGAGAGCTCTCAAAAATTGCACGATCCGAAGCCAGAGAATCTATGAGTGCTGGTAACAGCGAGAAAGATTTTGAAAGCGATTACTCCAACTCCCCAGCACCAAATGTAATCATTCACGGACCCGATGCTGGTCCATCCAACTCAAGCCTTGTTTCACGACCGCACCCTTCGCAACCTTCTACCCAAGCCGGGCTTGGAGGAAAAGCCCATTCCCAAGCTTCTGCCGTTGGAAAGTCTCGATATCCAAATACTCCCCTAGGGTCGCTTTCACAATCGTCGACAAGCCTACGAGACTCTTTACCACTTCATACATCTAGACCACCATCATCTCCCAGACCAGGACAAATTCCTCATCCCGCAACCTCCAAGTCTCTTGACTCGACATCGTCTATGGCAGTCCAACCAACAAGGTCGCGTGGAAGCCGATTTGGCTGAGATAGAAGAGGGATATGTTCGGTTTGGGCTAGAAACCAAAGACTATCAAGGGTATTCGGGGCTCAAGTTCAAGTCGCGGGGAATAAAGGGGAGAATGGTGGTACTGGAAGAATTTTCATCTGCTTTCTCTTCATTTTTGCAATATTTTAATACCCTTGGGATTGTCTTATGTTACGATGAATGTTAGGAGTTGCAATTTCCCTTTGATGATTTAAGGGGGTTTCTTCGGTGTACTAGAACAAGTTCAAAATCTAGAAAAAAATAATTGCCAAAAATAAAAGAAAATGCAATAGAAAATGCGAGAAGATAGTTTATAGAGCTAGAAGAGGCTGGCTTAATGACTACAAGCCTATCGTCGATCAATTGAAAGCCCTGGTTTGATAGCTCTGTTTAAGTTGTTTCTGCCCGGCTTGAGCCTTCCTGCACCATCCAAGCTGCCTTGCTCTCGCTCGCTCTAGCCATGTTACGAGGTTAAACTCCTCACCCGATATCCGATACCCGATACCCGATACCCGCTCGCTTTCCAAGCCTTAAAATACCGTATTAAACCTTCTTAAACAGTTCTACTAACTTTCGCATATTTATACCTCCAAAATTCAAGGACAAGTTTCACTTTAATATAGGTGCAATTTACTAATTCCTTGGCTTTTGAAGTTTCATGCCTCGTCCCTCAATGCTCATATCATACAGTGCAACTCCAGATTCCACTATGCCAGTGTCCCATTATCCCATGATCATGCAAAAACGATTAGAATTTCCCCTTGACTTCATTCGCCTTGCCCTTCACCTCTCCAGCCGCCTCACTGGCACTACCCTTCGCTTGACCCGTAAGCTCAGATGCCTTTCCCTTCGCCTCGCCAACAAGTTCCGATGCCTTGCCCTTGGCGTCGCTGCTCGAATGTATGCTGGTAGCCTCCTTGACCTTCTTCGTCGCGGTTTCTGTGGAAGATGAGTTAGCTCGGTCTCAAGTTTCAACCTCATGTGCTGCTAGAGTAGTGTCCGAATGGAAAAGGTGAGATAAACATACGACCAAGCTCGATACCTTCAACCAAAACGTCCGAAACTTTTCTATCGACCGTCTTGGCTGCACCCTTTACTGCTTCCGTTGGAGTCTTATGTGCAACGAATGTTGTGGAAAAAGCTCGTGGAGCGAAAGCGGCACGGCTACGCAGAGTTGGGATGGTTCTTGTGAGGAACGACATTGTGATTTTTGAAGTAGTTTTGAGATTTTTGAGGAGCAATTGGATTTGTGGAATGCAATTGATTGTTTTGTTCGGAGTAGAATGATTGATCCAAGGAGGTTCGTGAGAAGAAAAGAAGGGAAAGTGGTTGTTTTGAATGTGGCTTTGTTGATGTAGTCTCTACGTCATAGGTACGCGGGGAAACAGAAAAGGCAAATAGAGGCGGGGATCACTGCGGACATGTGATTTTCCCAACGGTGCCTCCTTGTTTTTGATACTTCGTAACATACGAAGTAGGCTGCATTTGAGGCCGGTGAATTCCACTTTGTAGATGTCGTCATATTCTTAGCTTTGCATGTCGCAAGTCCCAGATATCGTAGGATTCGCTTCCTAAAGCGTTGTTGAATCCATAGCCACCTATTCTGAGTGGTCAAAAGGCTTGTTTATGGGGCTGCATTAAGCTAAATCTAGTTTATGTTTCTTATTAATGGTCCTTCGGCTCTGGCAGTATTTGAATTTATAAAGGATTCTATTTGCCAGATCCCCTTATCCACTCCCTTGTAGAGCCCACAGTTTTACAGATTATTTTCTATTTGGGAATAGCGAATTTCACACCGCGATTAAAGATTGCCATGTCGTCAGAATCATGGCAATCTGACCCTACCTCCGTAGGTAAAGGTGGAGTTGATCCGAGTCATGTGGGCAGGCAAGAACTCTTTATTTGTATCTGAGTTATTATCTTTGCGGCATTACTCGCATTAAAGGTTCTTAAGCATATACTCGAGATACTGTACTTGTCAAATTCAACATGAAACATAAGGAGTGCTGGGTAAGTCGGCGTAGAATCGCACCTCGAGGTCAAAGCTATACAAAGGCCCTTGCTCCTCACCTAGGAGGCACTTTTGATTCTCGGGTTTCAAAGTCTTATTAGATATAGCTTTCTAAGTAAATTTGCTCCTGGTCGAAGCTAAGGTGTTTTACGAGATGCGGCGTTGCATATACGACCACTCTAGCAAGCCCTCGGTTTTCTGGCGTCTCTCACAATAACATGCAGGCAATGTCTAAATCCCTTCAACACACAATCATTTCCCTTTGAAAACTGGTCTTCGCTTTTCTCTAAACGCAGCCAAAGCCTCATTCCTGTCCTCCGTCCCCACCACCCTCTCATACATCTTATTCTCAACTTCTTCCCTCGCATATCCTACAGCTTGCAAAGCACTTCTAATTGCTATAGGGGCACCCTCACATATTTCCCCAGCGAGTTGAACAGCTGCCCTGAGCACGTCGTCGTTTGCTCTCCTCATCAATTCCGCATTCCGATCTTCACCCTCTTTTCCCTCCTCGGGTATAACTTCTACTAATCTATCCGCGATCCCCAGGAAGTAAGCTTCGGCAGCGCTGATCCGTCTGCCAGTCAAGACCAAATCTCTTGCTCGTCCAAGTCCGATGAGTCCTGGGAGGCGATAAGTGCCCCCCGCCCCAGGAATTATGCCCAGCCTAGTTTCAGGCAGACCCACTTGTGCTGTGGATGCGAAGACTCGCATGTGTGTGCAGAGTGCCAATTCGAGTCCGCCGCCTAGAGCAAGAGAGGAAACCGCGCTGATGGTTGGGATGGGAAGTGCGGAGAGTGCTGTAAACGTATTTCGGAGGTTGGAGAGGAAGGCCTTTGTTCTGTACATAGATTCGTTAGAGGAATTACAATATATACTCACAACCCAATTACGGGGTGTCGAAAAGAGATAGCTTACTCCTCCGGAGAAAACCCCGCCCTTTCCTTAAGATCAGCACCAGCACAGAAGCAGCTGTCAACCTCGCTGGCTAGAATCAAAGCTCTTGTTGGAGTCCGCTGATCAACACCAGCAACCCCTCCGTACTTTTGCGGTGGGGGTATCTCGTCTCCATAGCTATCATATTCCGCAGCTACCGCGTCGATATTTGTGCGTAATTCTTGGAGGAGTTGTCTTGAGATGGCATTCCGAGCTGCTGGACGAGCGAGTGATAGAATGCGGATGCGACCGCTATGAGGGGCTTGTACATCGACGATTTTGACTAGAGGAGCTTGGGCTGAGGAGTATGCGCGGCGGAGGATCTTGGGCACTGTCGATGCTCGGATGAGGAAGATGGAAGAAGGGCCTATGGGGAATCACGGTTAATGCTTGATACTGATGTTGCCGGGAACTGAAATATCCAAGATTCTTCACAAACCATATTTAGGAGATTATCCTAGAGATGTAACGGATATCTAGTGAAAAAGTATATACTTACGCATGGCTAGAGAATGGTGTTTGGGACATTGAGCGACAGTTCAAGTCCGCCCGAGGTTGATTGAGCATGCCATTGACCATCGACAATATCCCTGCACATTTCCCCACACTCAATGATGACCTCCAACAGAAGATGACAACAATGATATTGATAATCTCTGCTTGCAAAATCATACTGTGCGACGATCAAAATGGACTTTGCAACAGGTGAACTTCCGCCAGAGGCCATAGCTCTGGCCTCGAGGATGTATGATGCTGCTAGAAATGGCCAAATGGAAATCTTCCAGCAAGCGTTGCCAGCAGGATTACCTGCGAATATGACGAACGAAAAGGGAGACAGTCTTGTATTTCTACCCATATGTTTATCTCTTCTCGCATCTCCCTCGTATCCATCATCTTTCGTCGTCACAAATCTATATATTTTTTGTCTTCAAGCTGACCAAAGTAGCTTATGCTGGCGGCTTATCACGGCCACGCATCACTTGTCAAGCTTCTTCTCCAGCATGGAGCTGATCCCAATCGTCTCAATGACAGAGGTCAATCTCCATTGGCAGGAGCTGTATTCAAGAGCGAATCAGACGTTGTTGAGGTTTGTTTACACCACAATTTATGCACTGTCGCTCGTCTTCATGCAGGAAGTAATCTTGTCTCAAGATTGAAGCTAATTGAAGTACTAGGCATTATTGGAAGGCGGAGCGGATCCTGATCATGGTGTGCCGAGTGCCCTAGAAGCTGTGGTATTGTTCAAACAGGACGACCAGTGGAAGTCAAAGTTCGAGAATGCACCTGGACGAGGAAAGGCTACTCCAAATCAGGACGTGGCAGTGTTTATAGATCCAATATAGAGCTCGCTGCTCATGATAAGTAATGAAGAATAGTTTTGTCTTTAAGAGACCTTACTTTGATATCTTCCTACACCAACGATTGTAACAAGCTTTTAGATCGAGTTTTTAAAGAGTGTGAAGGCATCAATGGTCCTTGTACGCAAGCTATAAGATATGGCGATATATTTTTACCATACACGTTCTTATGCTACTCTTTCTTGAGCTCAACATCTAGGAGTAGGCATGCAACTATGCAACTAAGAAAAGTGAAGGCAGCCTCGGACCTCGTGCGGAGTCCAGCACTTCAAAGCCCCTAAAGCTATGGCTATATTCTCTTTAACTCAAAGTTAAGAGACGTAGTCAAAACGAAAGAAATGTCCAGCAAGGAATGTCACAAGGTATTACAATCATGGTCGGTCTTGTTTTAATTACTTAGTGGCTGAAACGCGACTGCAATGCTGTGCTGCCCTCGCCAAATTCTACGACAGAGTAAGATTGAGGACCAAGATCTTCACTGTTATAAACTGCGTTGAATTTTCAAGACACCCAAAAACAATCTTGTTTCAGCGGAAATTAAAATACAATTACTATTATGTTGAACACTGAACGTGAAGAAAGTCATCGGCTCGGGATTCGGGTAGCCTTTCCCGGGTAGCTCCTAGCTGAACGTCATACTCAACTATCCAACTGCAGAAGTCGTAGGGTGTCCTTGTATGAGGATCACTAAGAATGCTGACTCTAATTTCTTTTTGCTACACAAATTCAAAGCTCTGTTGCATACAAGCATTTACAAAGCTCGAACGAAAATTATGAACTTACGGAGGAGCTCGTCCTAAAACACAACACGCTCCAGGGTAAAGCGGATTTCACTAATAAATAAATACAATTTTTTCTATTTTTATCCCGTTAATACACCAGCTCTTGTTCAATGGCTTTCTTGAGGAGGAGTGATAGCGACAGGTATCCTCTTGGCCATCGTCGCTACGCATGTATCCCGGAAATGATTGACGACTTATGGCTTCCTAGGCACTGGAGTAGATGAGATATCAAAACAAGAGTACGGTCTTTTCGAGACTCGGAGAGTAATAACGCTAAGTTCAAGAGGCGTAAATCAAATCTAACGTCAGAAGAAACAATACATCTACTTTGGCACACCGTTCAAGTCGAGCGAGACCAGAGAGATTGCTTATCAGCGATTCGCCCCCCTCATGGCACGATGAACAAAGCCCCGGGCCAGAGTCCATATTGGCTTTCCGAGATGGCCGGTAGCAAGAGGATATAACGCTATGATGATCGCTGACAGGATCTTCGTGATATTTATTGCTTTCTCAGATATCGACAGTAGCACGGTACGAGGTCGAATTAGTCGTCCATAAGGAGCAAATTACCGACAGGGGCTCGGAGCTTGATTTGGAAAATCAGACTACACTCTCGACCGAAATGGCTAACAGAAGACGCTTGATCTGGCAATAGCGCTTATATATTATTACAGACTGGCACCGACGGGGATAATCGAGCAAAGCAAGCTGACCGGGTAATATATTTTATGCACGCATGCACATGTGCGACAGTACTTCAATGCACGTAGAAAGGGGCAAATGCATAAAATGACCGCGCGCATCGACTTTCAACTAACCGGATTGTTCACGACTTGCTTCCCCTTTTCCAGACGAGTGTGAATGAGAGAGAGACACTTGATAACTGCTCGAGAGTAGAGTATGAAAAGAGTGACCAACGCCTTTTGCTAGAAACACCGGTAGGTATTGTAGTCTCCAGTCTTGGCAACCTAATCGACAGAGTGCAGCCGTGCTCGTAGACGTCGGGAATTAGCATTACGCCCAAGTGTATAAGATTTATCCATTTTCTGAAACTTGACATCCTCACGACGCATTCTCCGTACTCGTCCTACTTATATAGAATCATTCTTTGGGACGGAAAGATTCTTCCTAGTTATCCCTTGGAGTTTGACGGCAATGCCTCCGTGCCATCTTGAGTGTTCTCTGGCTTCCATCCTGGTTATCGCCCCATACTTTGACGATCATCTTCTCCCTTCATATCCTACGAAGCACGTTAATTCCCACATGGCTCCACGGAACATTCCATCATCTGCAACTTTTCCTTATTTAGCTCCAGGTAGCCGTAGCTGCATGTGCATCACCTCTGTACGCCGTGGATAGAATTGCAAAGTAAATTATTAGGGACTTTGCTCAAACTCTAATCCGTAAATACTTCGTAAGAATAAAAAAAATATACTTCCCCCCTGACGTTGGTTGACACGGCCCTCTTTCGACCCACCCGATGCTCCCCCTGCTTCTCCTCAACACCTCGGCCAAAACACAATTCAATTCCTCTTCAACCCATCGTGGTCCTCAACCATCACCAACCATCACCAACCCCCTCCTTCTCCCCCCCTTTTCCCCGAGCACTGCTGTGCATCGCAGCTCTCCTGCATGTCTCGCGGTTACGTTAGTGGCTATCTGTATTTGTCCCGGGCCGGAATTACAGCGCAGCACAGCGACAGTCGCGCGCAACCGCTCTGTCTCTCCTTCTCGCTGCGAAGCTCGACCTCGAAATATTTCGTCTTGGACCATACCCACCACCACTGGCAGGTCCATTCTTGACACTCGCCCGCCGAGTATACAGATCGTCCTGGTCACTCCTTCTGCAGCCGCTCTTCCCTCGATCCACTGTCCCTACCGCTTCTAATCACAGACAAGAAAATATTATCGCCCAAGCTGTTTCAATATTGGATCGCATCAAACGTCGCCTGTATTAAGACCGGTACACGACGTCCCTCCCCATATCGAATGCGTCCAACAGGTCAATCGACACCACGGGAATTCCACTGAGAGAGGCCTGCGGCAGGCGTATGGAGGAATCATCGCCAACCAGCCTTTTCATTTAATGCCCAGTTTGAGCAACGACCGAGGCTCAAGATGCAGTCCTACGAAAACACGCCGATATCACCTATAAAGCGTCTCGGCGTCTCTCTCAACATCGACACTGGTTACAATAAAGGCAAAGGGCGGGAAATGTCGCCTCCGGGCACGCCCCAGGAGAATTATCGGCTGGGCAAAAGCAATAGTATGGTTGGAAACCAAGCGCTTAAAGCACGAAATGGGATTCGAGAAACGTTCTTGGACGACATTACCCCAACAAATCCCCGCTCGAATAGAGACAATGAACAGGAAATGAGTCGGACAAACCGAGATTCTCACGACCTCTCTTTGTCTCCCAGGCAAGTTACTCGCGACTCCCTGGTTGACCACATGCTGCTTTCCCTGGACCAATTTTCATTCGGCCAGGAGGAATTTGGACGGCAACCCATTGTCGAGGAGGAGCAGTTATACGCATCACTGGGGGATGAATCATACCAGCCTACGTCGAATTTTGCATCTAGAAATGGTCGTGGGGCTGGGCAACACAGTTTCTCCTACAGCTCCGACTATGACAACGCCGATGACTCGAGTCGCTACTCGAGTCAACAATCTCGGGGCCGAAGGAGTAACAGCAGCTCGAATTTCCAGGCTACGACAGGGAGGGTGGAGGGGAAACGTAACGGTACAGGCGCCAACTCGTCGTTTGGAAGTTCCACGTTTGGAGGTTCGAGAGGGCTACCGCAAAGTATCCCTCCACGTGGCACTCATTCGCACAGCGGGAAGGGCAGCAGAGGAAGCAGCAGTGTCAACAGTCTTGATCTAGGATATGCACAGGTCACAGGCAGTCAGCGGTGGGCTCGTGGTCTCGTAGGACGGTCTTCGAGCTTCGACTATGGGAGTGACCATCAAATGAGCAATACACAATCAGCTCCGATGCTTCATACGAACAACTCTACTGTTTTCAACCCATACGACTACGATGCTGCGCCAACCCCAACGGTACCAGTTGGCCCACGACGAATTCGGCCTCCCTCCCCAATAATGATCGCGGAACCATCCCCGATCGAGCCAGCACCTCATAGAGTGGAACGAAAAAGAAGTACAAGATCCTCGAAGAGCGGCTACAAAGGAAAGCTATCTGGCAATTCTTCTGGGAGATTCGATTATGGTCATGGTCCTAACCTCCCACCAATGCCTGCATTTATCAAAGGTACTGCACCAGCACCGTCGGTGGGTTATGGGAAGGCTAAAGAAGCGCCTTTGACTTCGCCTTCACTCTTTCACGCCCCAAAAGATCGTCCCGGGTTTTTCAGAAGAGTTTTTGGTTCGAGGAGCAATGCAGCGCACGCACCTGAACCACCACCTCCTTCGCATGGTTCTACGACATCTGCTGAAACGCCAGATCGGCCAAGTAGTAAAGCGCATCATATCGGCAATCAACTTCGTTCTCAACATGGAGCTTCGCCTCGAGAACCGCCGCCGACACCAAAGGAACACTCTCACGTCCTCAGCAAGAAGTCATCATCTTTTTTCCGGCGCCGCAAAAAGTCGGTGTCGGAGGCTGGGACTACTGTACCACTTCCTGTTGTCCCACCCCTCCACCTGCAAGCGGAGAATGGACCTGAGAAGGTTCCAGCAAGCCCTGTCAGCAGTCTCAGACTGGTGATGAATCCCTACCTGCGGACTCCCGCCAGAAGTCCAATTGACCTTTATCCCAGAGAGGAGGACATAGATCGCCAGATGAATAATAGCCCCGAGCTTCATCGTACAGTCAGAGGGTTTTCCCCGGATTATGAGCCCGACAAGAGTGCTACGATACGAACCGTCAGATCTAACGAACGAGATAGAGCAGAGCCCAATCAATCTAGCCAGCAAGCATACCAAGATAACCTAGGTGCCGATGCAAACCGTTCGGACAACGCAAGGGAAGAGGTTGAGACTTTCCTTCAAGATAGCAGTGATACGGACCGTGACACGACTTTGACGAATACTGAGCCTACCCCTGCCGCTGTCCTAGAACCTGCTAGCTACAACAATGACTCTGCGGCAGCATCGTCATCAATAGCTAGAGATATAGCTCTCGTGGCAGAATATGAGAGGGTCTACTCCAAGCAATTTCCAATGCCACCAAAACTTGATCCTAGTCTCCTTTCACCAGCTGTCGCCGATGCGCCTCGAAGTCCAACAGAACCTAAATCTAACCTCAAGAATACCGTTGTCTCCATGCCTGCAAAGGATGAAGCATGGGTTATGTTAACTCCAACTAGAGCAGAAGAGAAGGATAATCGGATCTGGCTTGAACCCTCGTCGTCCGAAGAAGACATCCTCGGCCCAACCAACTTAACATTACTGCCCAAGCCAGAAGAGTCTTCCAAGAGAACCTCTAGCTCAACAGATACAGTATATAAGTCGGCCACATCTTTGCCGATTGTGCAGGTCGATGGCGAGGAACCATCAGGTTCACCACCAAGGAAGCTTATGACAGCTGCTGAAGCTCTCAAGTCTCTTGACCCCGAAGTCGCTGCCGCCACTGAGGCTGACATCCCTGACGCGAGCGACCGCGAGAGAGCACAGAAAATCTACGACGGTAATGAAGACTTCATTCAGAAAGAAAGAGCAGCTACATGGTTGGGAGAAGAAGGGGAAACCCGAGCGCGAACATTGGTTGCGTATATGGGACTCTACAATTTCACTAATCTGAATATTTTAGCCGCACTTCGCCTCATGTGTGGTAGATTACTTCTGAAGGCAGAGAGCCAACAGGTGGACCGAATATTAGTCGCATTTTCTAGACGGTGGTGTAAATGCAATCCTGACCACGGTTTCAAAGGAAATGGTAAGTGTAAAATTAAGAAGCCTCAGATGTTCGGCTAATTTGTTCCTAGATATTGTGCACACCATTTGTTACTCGATTCTTCTGCTAAACACCGACTTGCATCTTGCCGACATTGAACAAAAGATGACAAGGAGCCAATTTGTCAAGAACACTATGCCTACCATACGAAAATGTGTTGCCGACTCTGTGCCTGATGCCTTCGATACAAGACCGACAGTTCTTCCAGGAAAGGGTTCCGCTTTTAGTTCTGATACTAACAAGGATAACTTGAAGGCGGAGAGGTCATCAATTGAGGTGGAGCGACCTTCATGGAGAACATCGTTTAAACCACTACCTCGAACAGACCAGGATGGTAATATACCTACTCCATTGAATTATGATACCCCAAGTGATGACTGCGGCCCTCTGGTAAAGGCACCATTCCATGGCACCATGCGAACCTGGGAAGTGCAGGTTGAGATTGTGCTCAAGGACTTCTACAACTCCATTCGAAACGAGCGTCTCCCATTGTTTGGCGCTCCCGTTGAAAAGCCACATCTTCAGGCACCCTCGACAAACACACTCTCAGTCTTCGCCAATGGTATGTTGAGACGCTCACCGAGCGTGCTGAGTAAGGCACCCTCCGAGGCTCACTCATACGCCAGAGGCAGGACTGCAGAGACTGTCCGTGTGGGAAATGGGAAATGGGCCAATAAGAATCGCTCACGGCCTCGTCTATATCCTGGTTCTACAATGGGTTCAAGTAGAACAAGCCTAGATGATCAAGCATCAATGTGGAGCCCGTCCGTCTCGTCGAGCACATGGAGCAAATATTCTCTTGGAAAGACTCAGACTTCAATGTCTGTAGATTCATTTGCTTCGTCAATGCCTCAGGGAGATTATCAGCAGTCTATCGGGTTTGCAAATGCGTTGAGCCAAGCCATTATTCGTGAAGAAACTATTGGGAGTATACGCAGCGGTGGCAGCGATCATGATGAGCTTCGTGTCACTCCACTTCTCGAAGACGAGTCACTAGAACTAGCAGGTGCGCCTTGGGCCAAGGAAGGAATTGTCAAACATAAGCACCACCTTGAGGCTCTGGACAAAAAGGCCAAAGATCGCAACTGGAATGAGGTTTTCGCAGTTATTGAGAAAGGATACATGAGCCTATTTTCCTTTTCAACGAAGAATACACGCAACAAGTCAAAAGCAAGAACTGCCGGGGGTGTTGTTGGGGGTGGCAATTGGCAAGACAATGCAGAGAGTCTTGGTTCATTTCTCCTCAGACAAACCATTGCCAGTGCACTTCCATCGCCCGGTTATTCCAAAGCACGCCCCCATGTATGGGCACTTTCATTGCCAACTGGAGCTGTGCATCTATTCCAGGTGGGCACACCTGAAATCGTGAAAGAATTTGTGTCGACAGCAAATTATTGGAGCGCTCGACTTTCAAACCATCCGCTTGTTGGTGGGATCAGCAATATCGAGTACGGCTGGTCTGATGCAATAGTCAACAATGCTTTAGTGACCGCAATCAATGAGTCCACCTCCAGATCATCTATTAGTGGCGCTCGCACGAGCATTCAAAGCTCGCTGAGATCTAGCTCCGACCATGGTATTTCAAGCGGCGGGTCGATAAGAGCCAGGCTTCCCGGAGATAAGGTCAATATTTCAGACTGGACTCCACCTACTCAAAGCATGCGTGCCAGCAATTTGATGGAACAAGATCAGCTGCGAACCTTAACTGATTATATCGCTGGCATTGAGGAAGATCTTCAAAAGCACAATCAATTGCGAAGCTCAATGCTTCTAGCTGTAAGTTTTCGGAAATCTCGTCATTTGCCCCAACTAATAAGAATAGTTCACACCACGTCATCCTAATGCTACGAAAGCAATGGCAAATTGGGAGAAAAAATCTTCATACCTCCTTCGCGAAATTATCAAATTCAGAACATACATTGATTGCCTGAATGCAGCTGAGATTAGCAAGCAGAATATCTACGCCCAAAGAGAAGCGCAGATAGCCCTTGAGGAAGAAGACGACGACGAGGGTAATACTACTCTCAAGGCTGAATAAAACGACCTGTTTAATTTTGCACTAGAAACGAAAAAGACCTAGACTTTCCTTTGTTTTCGCATTACTTGCACAAAAACGATAGACAGGAGACGGATGAGATTATGTTTATACGTTCCATGCTTTCGCCATTGTTTTCTCTTTTTTTTCACTTTTGTTTCTGAACTTCGCCTGCGATCGACGACTTTATTTGATTTGCAATGCCATATTTTAAAAGCGACGGAGTTGTGTTGTATATATGTGCTAGGGTTGGATGAAAGCGACCTTGGCGTTGTTTGTTTGGCATGATGGAACTCTGGTATCTGTACTTTTATCTGTATACCCGCTGGTTGGAATCCCTTTCCTTGTTGGGCTATTGGGCACGAGGAGGTTGGCCTACTTCGAGAGGATGTGGATGGGTGGGAGTGGAGGGTGTACTTAATGAGCCGATTGATGCATTATGAGCATAAGATGGAACGAGGGGTTCTCTGTAATTACACTTTTACACGATTTTAGTGGTTGATGATGCTGATGAGATGGCGGATGAGAATTATATGATGAGACTTGAGGTCCTTTCTCCTCCTGTTGCTTGTATCATCATCAATGTGTTGGCCTTTCCATTGAGAGGATAAGCTTCGTATGCGGCGTTCAAGCCAGTAGTATACATCTAGAACTCAAAGAAATGCTTATTAACCTAGTGCTACTTGATGTGGTTCATTTCATCCGAATTTAGCCCTACTAGCACTTCTAAATGATGCTAAGCATTTAGACATATAGTTCGAATCTTTAGGGCGTCTTCAGCGTCGTTTCACCACAAATCGTAACCGTACCACTCAGTTGACAAGCTCAAAATTTCTAGGATAAGATTAAGACATTTTGTATTTACATCAGCTATTGTATGTTTATTACTATTTTATGGCGGTGCGAACATCTATCTATACCTCTAGCGCAGACCTCTTACACTTCGTTTTGCTTAAAGGAAGGCTATATCAGCAGTCTAAGGCGTCAAGAACTCCCACCTCGATAAATCCATCGATTTTTTCAAAGGCCGAGTGAGAGGTAGGTAGATAGATGGTCTCTTCTGCGAGTATCTTGGGAACTTTTCGAACTTAGGTTGGCGTAGATGGTAGTAGAAAATGTTGAGGGAGGGTTTGCTGGTTGTGAGGGCATTGAGGGGGGGGGGAGGAGGGGAGGGAAGGTCCTTAGCGGTCGGTGCTCGTCTTACTTTCTGTATTGTCCTTGATGAGGAGGGGGGGTTGATTGTTTGAGGGCATACAGAAATCATCTCTAGACTGACCAAATTGGTCTCAAACATGCGCACTCTTGAAGTTAGAAAGGTAGCTAAGGCAGCTGAACTTAAGGGGTGTAGGAAATAGGTATCAAACATTTCGAACAGGTCTAACATACGCTTCTACTTATATCCCCAGCTGATGCTACTATGTAATGGTGCTAGTGATGCGTCGGATAACAAATAACACGAAACCAATTTCAGTCTATCAAATACTTATGAAATATAAAATTAAGGAAAGTTTAAAAGCAACCAAACTATAGTAACTCGATCCGAGGCGAAGGACTGACTTGAAAATTGAAGATGTGTAGCTCAAGCATAACATTACAGATCCCCAGACTTGAAAACAAAAATTCTGAAAAGCAAAGAAAAACCAAAAGTGAAAAAATTCCTCCCAATTTTATTTGGCCCAATACCTGTTTTGCGCTCCTAGCCTTATCCAGTACGCCCTCTATTTCCTTCGGAGAACCCCAATGCCAATTTTGAACTACAACCCAACCCATACCATGTTATTCCCTACCCGAAGTCCCCCTTTCGTGAATGGCCGAAACCCAAGTACTCCCAACAACCAGATACCAATAAATCCAACTCTTTACTACAAATAGGACAAGCTCGCATAGAAATGCATCCCCCGCTTCTTATGTCGTACCCTTGTCCATCCATCCTCATTTCCAACCAGAACAAAAAAAGACAAACCGCAAAGAAACCACAGACTAACACACAAGTGCAACTAGTCTCTATACCCAGAGCAAGATCGATTTCCGACTTCACATTTTGCATAAACTCACTTGGCTGGCAGAAATAAGCTGGTGATTTTGGGGTCCGCCGAATGAGCACATGTCTCGATGATAAGGTAGGAAACCGTCCCCTACATCATGTGAGCCTTGATGAAAAAAATATACCTAACTGCTATCTAAAAAAGACTGGGGATCTGCGTTCAAGCAAGTTTACTTAACTCAGACGCGGTGCTACATTTCTCTATGTTCAGAGAATCTTTGCTGTGATTCGAGATAGGCGGGCTCTTGAACGGAGGGCGAAGAGGCGTATGGCGAAGACGAAGTGCTTTGAGGAGTCGGAGGAGAGCGTGTGGGAAGACATGCTAGGCGTGAGGGTTAGGGTTAGATTGAAGGTGTCGAGGTCGGTCAAGGATCCGAGGAAAAAGAGACTGTTTTGGTATGGAGGAGGGAGGGTATCAAAGTATCGTGACTCGGGGCCGTAAAGTGATAAAGTGCGTATGGAAGGATACAAAGCTAGTTGATGGTACGAGACGCAGTAAATGATGCTTCGACGAGAGAAAGGTATAAAATTGGTTAGAGAATGCAATGCCTGGTAATACAAGAAAGACATCTTTTAAGGTTTCCACCGGTCTTTATGATGTAACAAAAGGATCACCAGCCATCGGACGAAGCAGACGAAGTAGAGGGAGAGGATCGCCACATCGGCCAAAGCGGACAAAGAGGATCTATACCAACGGGTCGGTATAGACCTAGACTCTCACATTTAACCTTAAGGGAATGTTTATCGTGCCTTCAGGACTCATCTGACTAGATGCGAGATGAGAGCATGGCTGCGAAATGGTTGGGTTTCGTGCTCCTGCTCCTGCCCACGATCCTCGTGACCGCGACAACACAACGACGGATTCATGGGATCCAGGGAAGTTGGGAGGCTATTCCCACTTCGGGGAATGGAGGCTGAGGCGCTTGGATGCGGTTGTGAATCCTCGATCGATCTTTGCCAACAGCGGCCGCACCGACGGCAAAGATCACCTCCAAGTGGGTTTGGAGGGTATTATGAAGAGGAGCAATCCGACTCATGTTGAGATTATCTCTATCGTATACTGAAACATAGTTTTGATGGGGACCGGGCCAAGTGTGGTGCTAGCAGCGAGAGAATGGGGAGCCGTACCCTGTCGTATGCAAGTCGCTTGCCCCGACGAATGGTTCTCGGATTTGCAGAGATTTCAGACGAAAGGAGCTCGGAGTATCCGTCTGTTGGAACCCGAATCAATAACTTTCGTTCCAATGGAGAAGATCCAGAAGTCGGAAGGAAGAGAGGATCGGGGAATCCATCAGAGAGGCCGAAGCGAAAGAGAGATGTGATGGTGACGGAGAAAGGGTCTGGCATAGAACGTGACTTGAATTGACTTGTGAGAAGAGCGGAGAGGGAATGAAAACAATAGCGTAACGAAAGTAGCAGGAGAGGGAGGAGATGGAAGTCGATCGAGAAGAGCAATAGAGAAATAGAGAAATATCATAGAGAAATCGAGATTTTCCCGTCGTAATCACGGGTTCCTGTCGAACTCGCTAATGGTCATCCAGGACGGTGTTTTACCAGATGCCGGTACTGTTGTGATGTGAAGATGTGGGAGCAAGAGATGAAGATGTTTCTCGGTCCCCGACCGCTTTGTCCAGTTGTCCTCAACCTTTACATAAAGAGAGCGAGTGAGTTGGCAGCCCGTCCGCAGCAGATTCGGATCCCGGTATATTTAGAACCAGCACGGACCGGAAGATTCACGCTATATCACGTGCCGCGGCTAATTCGGGAAGAAGGGTTCTCCACCCGATCGCCCATGATTGGTCCATCGGATCCTTCTTTCCCATCCAACAGGGTTAGACCCTCCTCCAAATGAGCCACAGTGGCTGAACTCTTGTCGGCTAATTCGGGAAGGAGACAGTCCCGTCTGATTGGGTCACAAGCGAGGGAGCCATAGTGGGAGTGGCTTGTGTGGCACGTGTGGCAGACAACAAAGTAAGTACTTCCGTACAGTAATATATCGGGAGAGGAGAGGGTATTTCGAGATCGCCATGATGGATGTTTAAAAACAATAAACTATTGAAAAAGGAACAGAGCTAGATCCACGCCATCGGTCCAAGTCAAAGGTCCCCGCTTCACCCCACCCCCCAGGACATGAGATGATGTACGAAAGGTACCCCGTACTTCTGATTTCAAAGCCCATCATGACCCCGACGCTGACACCGACATGGCAGGTATAAAAATGCCATTTCTCATGCCAACTGCCCATCCGCTGCGGAAACATGCGAATAGCCTCTCACACCGCCCGGCCTGCTCTCGAGTCTAGCTTGAAGCAATCCCCAATCTCCGCCCGGTGCTCATGGCGCGCGACAAAGTTGTTGACTTGGCGGGCTTAGTTGCGCTGCTCGAGGCCCCTTGCTCGCCAAACGCTGGCACAGCCCCGGGATCCTGATCCTTCTTCACAAGCCTCGACAACAAACCCTCCGTTGGTCCCACGATGGCACAGACTCCGACTCATCTGAGCCCTGGTGCTGGTGCTGGTACTGTGGTGGTGCGGTGCGCCAACGAGCTGCGAGGGCGAAGTCGAACCCCCCCCTGACTGACCGTGGTGCCCATTCCATTTTCTGTTTCATTTCCATCATTTACGTTGTTGCGGTCCAGTAGTGGCGGGATTAGCTTCGTTTACGCAAACTAGCTCATAAACCTCCGCATCCCCTCCTCTGGCTGACCTCTGTACCTTCGATGCGGCTCAAAAAACACCGTGCAAACTGAAAATCTCTCCCCGAGAGCCGTTACCTGTCGTCGAGCAAGTGACCTCTCTCGTCTCTCGTCATGGCGGGCTGGGAGTCTTCCTTCCCCCCGCGGGCCTCGTCGAAAGTGCCCGGGATTTGTGTAAATCTCGAGTTTGGAGTGTCGTTCGCCCAGGGCGATCGGGCACATGTAGCCGGACTGAGGATTGGGACCAGGAACATGCAAGATAAGGTGCAACGGAGGAGGGAGGAGAAATTCCAAGAGCAGAGGATACGGCGGCAGCAACAGGATGAACTCTTCTTCGAGTCGACGCCCATTAGCCTGATGCCCGCCAATGGATTTTACATGCAAGGACATCAGAGGAACCAGGAAGAGGAACGTCCGCAAAGATTAGCTGTCAGGACCCAGTATGAGAGAGGCAGCTCGGCGCCCCCAACTCTATCCGATCGTCATATACCACTCAGCCCGATCGGAACCATCAGTCCTCTCATCCCCATGAGCCCTCGCCCTCCTGGCAGCCCGATAATAAGTCCAGTCAGCCCCATTTCGATCCAACATGTATCAAGCATGCCTCTACCGCAATACGATGGCCCTTTTTTCCCAGTTCAAAGACCTACCCCCGTACAGAGATCTATCCCACCACAAAGACTCCCTTCACAGCAGAGACCACTTCCTCCGGTACCCTCTCGCTTCCGGCTAGGGGAGGATGGACTTCCTTGGTCGACCGAGCCCTTTTACCGTCCCCAATCGCCTGAAACTGCACCGGGAAACGTCAGGGCATCGATGGTGGACATCGGACTCGACAACCCACGAGGCGAAGATCCTCAACGAGTGAGAGAGTTAGAATCCTTGCAACAGGCCATGATGACTGTAGACAGCTTATCAAACGATGGGTGGGAACCTTGGACGTGGGACAGTGTGGGGGATATACCTAGAGGCCCAAGAAGTATTGGCTGGGCCGTCCGGTCGGGCGAAAACACAAGAAGTACTCCTATTTCTCCTCCACCCCCTTATGCCTTTAGTCAGTGGGAGGATCCGTACGATCGATATTGTCATGCTGGATTGTTCCGACCGAGGAGCTCGGGCTGATTACAGTGTATGGTTCCAGACATGGAGGTACACAGCGCTCTGTTCTAGCGAGCAGGAGAAACCCAAGGCCACAGAAAGAAGAGGGGTGGAAGAGATAGGCTTGGGCAGTCACCAGGGAAGAGTGATGCCAAGCGGTGTGCATCATATGGATGCATCACTGATTCTGGGAAAGAAATACTTGTCGACGTTCAAATCTCACCGCTTTAATCGGCGAACTTTCGCCAGAACCCTTAGGAGCATTCATGGGAAGATTTGCTCGGGGTGTCTACTCTAGGGAGCGAAAAGAGCTCAGCTCGAATATCATCGGGAAAGTCATCAACAGTCTACACTCACTGAAAGAGGAAAAGCAGAAGCAAAAATGCGGAGCTTTGCAAGATGAAAAGGCATGGAAAAACAGGAACGGGAGGGCGAAGAAGGGAAAAAGGGGTAACCGGATGGTGACGGAAGAGAATATACCTTCCTCTGGTAGATAGTACGACTACAGTATTCTCAATTGTAATAGCAACTGTACTTTGCAGAAAATCAAACCAAGGTTCATAAGCAAAACGTTAAACTGTATCTATTAATAGAAGAAGCATCAATGACCAAAAAGATCAACAGCAAGGAGCTCTCAAGTTAGGCCTCGGTGTGATTGATCCCCTCCGATCATGTTTTCTTGGCCCGCTTTCCATCCCATCTCACGACCCCCGCCAAACCCGTTATTATTCCCACTGGAAGTACGAGTCCTAACCCTTTCATCGGATATCCCATCCGAGACTCGACCCCGGAGTTTTGAAATTACGCCTGCTACCTACCGCACAGCGAACAGGTGGCAGTGCGGTTAAAAGCGAAGCTAAGGAGGGGGTTTCTCGAGCGTGTTCATCGTTTCGAGATTGGCCGTACGGTATGCGCTGAGCGAGGCGAGCACCGGGCGGCGTTTCATTGTTCGATGCTCGCTCGACCCGTTTCTCGGTTGACGCGGGTCTTGCACTCGCTCGAGACGAACCATGACTTTGGTCTGGCACAACCGGCTGTGGCGCTCTTGATTATGTCGAATTGTCGGTTTGCGGCTCAGGTTTCTGTGCCATCTCTGTGTTGGCTGGACAAATGGGAAGGGGAGGGGTTGCGGGGAATACGTGGGTTGCGGTCGTGCTCGATGATGAGACGACACTGCCTCGTTGCGATGGCAGGTCGGTCGGTCGTCGGCTGTAGCATGGATGGAGGGGATGGGATGGGACGGAGGGATCGTTAGAGTTTTCATAGCCTCGTTGTGTATTCTGACTGCATACGAAGGGATCTCGAGGGGTTTGATACTTGGTGTCCCGCCTTTTTAGAGGTTTGTTTCTTGGAAGAGAGAGGATGGGATGGGATGGAGTTTCTCTGTACGTGTAAGCGGTTAGGGAGAGTATCTACTCATCGACGAGCTTAACACAATAATGCTATTGCTACAGTGGTAAAGTTCAAAAGCAATTGCGTTGAATGGGAAGGTGGCTTCTGCATCCTGTTCATCCTTTTTGGATGCTTACATGGAATTAAAGACTGGGATAGCATAACCGCTGGGGCCATTGTTTTGTATGAGGTAAGCCTCCACCCTTCCAGTTCGAAACAACAGATGCCGGTTCAGTAGAGGGCGGGAGAAGGGACCAGAAGAAGACTTGGAGGCCGACTCGGGTATGACAGTGAGAAGGTAAGGGGGGATTTGGCAGCTCCCCAGGTTCCCCTAATTCGATAACGATGCATGAGGAGATGTGGAGGAGTATTATGGAGAGACAGCCTATATTATCTAAAGAGCAGAAAAGATGGAATAGGTAAGCATGGTATAGCCATAGAGTAATCGTTGCGCTGATTACTCCCTAGCTCATACAACTTCTCTACATATTTGTATATAATCTGTCAGAATGATTAGTTTCCTTTCCTCCCCCTCTATTATCATCAACGCCATAGGGGAAAATATTGTCTACTTGTTCCCCTACATTCTTCGAAAATAAGACCGCTCCAGCCTCAACTTCGACAGCCACTCTTGAAGCATAATGTAAATTGGATAAAAGCCTCTATGGCTTTCATTTTGTGTTCCCAACACAACAAGCAAATGTTCCTAAAATACTACGCTAGACCCAGGCAGTGCCACTGTTACGCGTTTCTCGCGCGGCGTCTGTTACAAGCTGTGCAGCAAGATAGATAGGGCTGCTCCCCGTTGCTTCTTTCCTTGCCGCATGCGGGCCATGTCTAAATTTGGTCTAGGAAAGGCGACCATTGATAAGATACTTGTTGCGATGACATGTGAGAAGAGCCATTCTAAAGCGAAGTGGTATTGCCCTTGTTCTTGAAGTGTCTACATCGCTTCGACATTCCACCCCCTTTCTCGCCCCTTATATCCTTCCCAGATAAGGAGGTATTGAGTCATTTGAAGGTAGCTCTCATGAATGCTTCTTACGCGTTTGGTTGATACCAAAAGGCTCTAGCGTATAGTTTTGCTTAACTTAGCAACAGAACTGCCAATAATAGCAACCAAATTGCATCCTACTCCCCTTTCTTCTCTATTCACACATTGTGTTTTCTCTTGTCATGTTCACCGCTTTCACCTGAAGTATAGGTAATCCACCGTCGATATTTTCAATCACTTACTTCTTTATTAGGGCAACTTCTGACGCTATTTCTGGAAAGCAGATTTACTTTTCACCTGCCTATTCTTCGCTTTACACTCATCTTTATCGAACCGCTTTTTTAGCCAACAGCTTTTCTACGCCTTTGGGAAGCTCATTATCGTCGCACTCTATCGATATACCAATATGCAACATTGAACAAGACTAGAAGGGCACCCAGGAGTTGAAGAGGAAGGCGAATGCTACTTCTGGTGCGGCTGTCCGAGGTAAAAGTAACGATTTAGCGTTGAATCGTGCGATTAGTAAAGCTGCTAATATAATTCAGCGCACCTCCAAATTATAGAATCTACTTAAAGTTATAGCCCGCGAGTTCTTGGGTACTACCTATGACCCAATCGCCACTACTTGCCTATATTATAATACGTACGATCATACAATATATATCATACATATCGACAACACTTCAAGATGGACTAGTGATAATAGAAGTCGGCCAAAGGAGGTTCATATATATCTTCGCTTGAAAGATGCAAGAGGAATTGTGAGTTATGGAATAAGTATTGCCTATACAATTCTTAAGACAATGGGAAGCTCTTTGATAATTTCCGTGTTTCTAGGTTGCTTATTGGGGTGGGGAATACATTTTTTAAAAAGATTAAAAATCGCACACAATCTAAATAATAAATTTCAAGTAGAAATTCGCTATTGAACACTCAAGACTCAGAAGACGAGGCCCAGACTAAGTTGCCAAAACCCGAGTTTCAACCGCTTCCTTTTCAGCTTCAAGGATCTTACAAAGAAGCCGCAATACCGTTATCGCTCGTCTACATGCTCTCCAAAGCCCCAGTCGATTACAGCCAAATGCAACTTTTCGTAAATACCTCGCGCTCCACTCGTAGTATCTGCTATGATACATTACATTCACAGAGACATTTAAAAGAGAAAAGGGAGTAGAAAGAGAATCTACTAAATTAGACATCTAAAATTTTTACAGGGTCAAGCAAAGATACAGTTTTTTAAATCCCCCTCTTGTCACTCCCGGTAGAGGTTTGCCGCGTGTGCACCCCGTAGAGACCTCTAATACGGGTATAGTAACATCCTGCCTGCAACCAACTCAGTCTCTCTACCCTCTAAACCAAAAAGACAAGATATAAATACCTATCCACCTCACTCACCTACTACTAAATATATCAAACCATAAGCTCTACAGGAGAAACCATATATATCATCTCTCCTTATGACCTCCCAATTCCTATCAATCTAATCTGGATCCCATCTTCAGCGAGACGAAGAATCAGGAAGGCGTAGTACCCGGTTCATATATATCATTTCATCTTTACCACGACGGGTGGATGGAAACTCGAGTTATTTCACCCAAGTATCTCCAAGTGAACGAACGAAGCTTATTCGAGAGAAGAGGCGGGCGGTGAGAGGATGGGTACTTACTTATTGAGCGAGTCTTTGGGGGGTTTTTTTATCAGCCTGAAGTTGGAATCTACTTCCGTTAGGATCTACTCCAAATTTCATCCAATATTAAGCACAACGTGAATATGTACTTTGTTCAAATCCGCCGAGTTGAGCATTAACTCACAAGAAGCTCGGATTTGTCTCCGAAAAGCCGTGCTCGAGTCTGATTTCTCAAGAACATCGGAGCTATTTTTATTTTCACTAAATTAAGAAACACCAATTGGTGACACAATCACATTTACACTTGCACCTATAATATAATACGTAGTGCTGAGCTAAATATTCAACACTGGCTATTCTTCTTCTTTCATCTATCAAGTATGTACCCCAGTGTGTCTTGCTTGTATCCCCCCTCCTCTATCTACGCACTAGGCTAACCCACCCGCATCGTCAGCCTTTCCTCGTTCCAAACGCCAACAAAACAAGAAAGAGACTCTACTCATGAGAATGCAGTCAGGCCCTTCTCAACCCCCCCTCCCACCAATAAAGCAGGTGTATGTCCCTATCTTCTATAAACATCCCAACCACCCAAAAACAGACCATCCCTCCATATGCTCGCTCTCATTTTATCCAGTGCCGCAATGCAATTATATCCACATTTCATCCAAATTTCATCATGCGAAAAAAGCAACCCTGACCCAACCTCAGAAGCACCTCTCCCACTCAAGCACCCAAAATCAAACTCTCCTTCAACTCCCAATCCCCCACTTGAAGCTTCCTCAATGCCTCCTTGCCTTCATCCGTCAACTCCGGCTTTCCTAGGGGCGTCACTGCCCCCACAAAAAACCTTGGCTGCCATTCCGTTCCCGTCTCCTCCCTCTCCTTCGCCTTCCGTCTCTGCCCCTCTTCTAATTCTTGCTTTAACATCGTGGCTTTCGAGAATTGCCGTACATTGATGGCTTCCGTGACCCCAGACCAGAAGCGGAGGGATTCGTTTGGAAGCTGCGAGGAAGTGGGAGGAAGGGTTTTAGGAATTACGGAAAGGGGAGCGAGATCAATCAAGAGAATTTGCGTGTCCTTGCATTTTGTGAGCAAATTGTCCATTGTAAATGGAGGCTAAAGATAAACTTACATCGGTAGGCCCGAGGGTAAAATATAACTTATCACGCCAATTACCTGACACCCGAGCTAACACATCTTTCTCCGGTACGTCTCGTATCCTGTTTATAACATCGTCGTCCGGATCGTATCTGAATATCACTCCCTGGACTTTGTTTTGGGCTTTCCCAATCCAGCCTTCCTCGACGTAATGCAATATCGTCTTGATTTTGGTTTTCGCGCAAGTGATATAGCATTGATCTCCTACTGTTACGCTGAGACTGCCTCGTAATAGGCCTCCAAGATGGGCCGCCGGATGTGTGAGCTGGTACTCCTCGTCGTATTTTTTTATATTTACAAAGATTCCGAGATTGTGCTCTCCAGGAGTCACCTTGATGCTCGTTCCGGTGAACCTTGCGGAAAGCTGGTCAAAACCTCGGGCTGTAAGCCCTTTTTCGGGACAATCCACGAAAAAGGCGGACACTGGTGGATGATGGGACGTTTGCTCCGTCAAATACGAGACCTTTACCTTTTTGCTTGGTTTTGGAAATCCAGTGAAAGCACCATTTATATCCATCCTCGGTATTGTGGAGGTCGGAGCATTTCTGGATGATGCTGGGGTACGGCTCCCAGATTTGATCGACGAAGCAGCGCTCCCTGCCTTGGATTGCATCTTGCTGGCCGTAATTGGCGGGGCGTCATCTTCAATCTCCCAGTTACACTATAGCTGTTAGTAACAAGCCCCGTCCTGATATAAAGATTCCTCACCCTAAAGAACTCCCCAAGCGTCGAATTGTATGGTTTGCAAGGCTTTCCCTTGACATATTTCAAGTCCTTCGTAAACCAGAACCGCAGCACTTCTAGCATGCGGTCGAATGAATCATCGGAGTCCCCTATAGCAACAAATGTGTTCGGTTGGTCTAGATAATTCCAATATTCCAGATTCGGTGTAGGCTCCAATAGTTGGGCTGGCAATGAAAACCGTACAGAGGCAATATCCGTCACGCCAATAAATCTGGAAGCAAACAACAAATATATCAGCAAAGGGCTTCGTGACAGAGAAAGGGGTGCTGCATCAAGAATTCGCACAACTCTGTGAAATGACACTTTGCACATTCCCACTCTTGAGATGCTAGGATCGCGGAACATCACCCCAGGACCACGGCGCCCGATACACGAGGATGCTTACTTTCTCAAGATGTTCAAGAACATCCTCAACTTGGAAGAATCATCAGGGGGCTTCTCCACCACTGTCGTGGGGTCATTGGTGGAGGATTCAGACGTCGAAGACGGCGCGGTCGAAGCAGGCGAGGCCTCGGAGGGGTATGAGGTTGCTGCCGCCATGATCGAATGAATTCGAAGTTTAACAAATTAATGCGGCCGAGAAGGACGAGTCCACGATGTTTCTGTCGAGACCGAGACCTTGTTGCACAGAGGCGTTGAGTGTGCCCCAACCAAGCCAGCCCAACTTGTGACGTTTTACCGGCCGATAAGGAGCGATAGGAGCGGTATTCCACTAGCGTTCGAACCGACCTCACACTACACAACCGAGTCTTTTAAGAACGAAAGGTGAGCCGAAAGATTCTCAACAAACCTTTGCTTTGAACCAAGGAAGGATCTTGAGAGATCGAGGAGGAGAGTTCAAGCCCACCTTTAGGTTGTAGGTGAGGCTCGTGATGCCTTGTCTCGAAGGAGCTGAAAACGACTTGTGGCCCTCAACCAACCACGGGTCCGGTTCCCACTCGTGCCGCGAATCATTGGACAGGTGATTGAGGACACACATAACTTTCCACAGTTCAGCCTCGTGAAAGCGATGCGCAAAGTCACTTGCAAGAGATGGTTGATGAGGTCGAGTATAGAGAGGGCCGGAGCGAGGGCTTCTCGCCATCAGCTTACGAACTTGGTAGAGCCACGCCGCTGTTTACTCAGTAAGGGGGAAGTAAGAATCCGAGCAAGGGGGAGGGGGGAATCTACCAAAAGAAAAGGGAGCACCGACATACCAAGCTCCAGGACTCGATCAAATATAATGGGATTGTCTAAATCTAATTGATGTTTTCACCAAATCTAATTGAGAATCTAATTGACTCGGGTCATCGCGACCCCATATGAAATGTACGTATATAATATGAATAACTTTTATAAGTTAATTATAAGCCTTATCGCTGTCGCTGTCACTATCAATGTCACTGTCACTGTCGCTAATCGCTATTCACAAAGTATATATTATACTTCTAATATAAAGGTCAAGTGACTTTTAAGAACTTATGAGATTGATCAATACTTTTTAACAAAGATTTCAATTGTATGTATATCTAAAACTGTCGTGTTAATGTTAAAATAAGAGTATGATAGAAATATACGAATTTGGATTCTAATGGTTGGGTTTGCTCATTAGTGTTAAGCGACTCTAAGACACTAAAACTTGTAGACTTTATAATTAATCGGTAGTTTGAACTTTTAATATCAGGTGGGGTCGCTAATGAGACGCTTATTTCTGCCCTCGACCGCTGTAATAGGTGAGGGTGTTCCGTAGCCTGGGGATTACACCTACCGGCTGACATCGAGAGTCGAAGGTGGAATCAACGTATATCCTACTCCTGTAAATAATCAGATCACGCTTGAACTCCCACCCGATGGCTTCGAACAGGCTACACGACGGCCACACAATATACGTTCCAGTTCAAGACCAACTTCAGGCTGTGAGGGTGTGCGTGCACGCGCGCACGATTCATCTGGTTAGATGAGCGTGGCACAGATCGAGTCAGGACTACCAGCATGTTCCCCCGTTCAATAATTAACTGATCAAACAATATACTCTCCCCTCTTCATACCTTGGAAGATGCTACGTGCCGCACAGTCGTGCGACCGGGCTCGCACGAGTCAATCTACGAAAATAGAAGGTCGTGCTAACGGTTTAGGGAGGACCGTTGAAGTATAGCGGAGAGCAAGAAGTATTGTTCCACAGTAAGCTTGGATTTCGATGCAATAGTAGAGGCCGATCGACTTAGTACCGAAGTGTGTGGTGGGTGATGGCAGCTCAGAGGGGCAAAAACGCCGAGAGGGTCTTAGGGGGTGGTGCACTTCGAGTATCGAGATAGAGATATTGAATATTCCCACCGGAGGTCAGCGCGGTAGATCTTCAGCAAATCGAGGCGGTGCGAAGAAGAAATAGAAGACACGGTAGAAAGGAGCAGAGACGACCCGGGAGAGTGTCACGACGTGCAAGTGGACGTGGACGTGGATGTGGATGTTCGGGATACGGGACCCTTCCACGACCCTTGTTGATATGATGCTGGAAGAAGGATGGTGATGGTATTGATGGAACATTGATGGAGCACTGATGGAGCACTGATGGAGCACCGATGGAGCCCCGCTGGACGGAGGTGTGGGAGAAGAAGAGATGATGTCATGCTCTCTCCATCATCCCCCCACAAAACCTCGCGCTTTTGGAGATCGATTCTCGATCGAGTTTGCAGATCTGACGGATCTGAAGATATAAAAAGAAACTGGATGGATCCGGTGCAGAATCGCACTATCGAGTGGGTCGTCCGTGGATGCATCCGCGATGGCAAAGTTACGGTATATTTCATCATGAGTCTCGTACAGGACTTGTAAGTTCGATACCGTCCTGGGATCCCCGTCCACACCAGAACGGGGGCACCGAATGAAAGGAGAGGCTGCGAACTTCGAAGAAAGGAAGAAAGGACGTGGTGGAGCAGCCCCCTTGCCCGACCTTTTCTCTCCGAGCGAGGCGGCCCCGTCCATCGAGACGGTCGAGTCGGCCAGTTGGGTTGGTCTCGTCCAACACCAGCACCGTGCGGTAGACGTCTTGATATTCAAAATGAGGTTGTTCCGACCGCTCTTAGAGCGGCCCTTGTGGCTGGAGCTTCGCCAGCGGCTTCGGGAAATTCATTCCCCTGTCAGCCGGCGGCGTGATAGGCTGGCGCTCCTCCAGGCAAAACCACGCTCTCACGCCCCGATAAGCCTCAAAGGACCGCGGGCGACGATGCAGACGTTGTCGTTGCGACGTTGACCGTCACACCGTGATGCGCTCCATCAGCTGGAATGGCTTTACAAGAGCCGCATCCAAACCTTCGCGCGGGTGCAAACTCTCCACCGCCCCTGCCAATATACCCCGGACTGTCACTTTCCAGATGGGTCTGGGCCGACGTCACTCCGCAACGTCCAACCCTTTCCGCGAAAGAAGTCCCTTTGTGCAGGAGTCCCAAAACAATTGTACGAAGCGGTGCCACGTACGAAACCCTTTCGGACCTGGTCGATAATGCACACCTCCCTCGTCAAGTGACCGCGGGTTCGACGAATCGGTGGGTGGAAGAGAAAGAGAAGCTCCCGATGACGTCGGTGGGGTCTCCTGTCATCATTCCCCGGATAAGCTGCAGAAAAGAGCATTGGGGGTCTCAGCCGACGCCCGTTACGCATCTCCAGAAGCGTGACTTTGGACCCTTAAAAGTTAGGCGACACGGGCAGAACCTCGCGCTCTGGAAGGGAAAAAGCACGATGGCGCCGATTTTTGGCTCGTGTGGGAATATAAAGTCGAAAACGTCAAAGGTCTTAAAGCAGACCATTTAACTTGTTCTTCTTCTAATCGTCTAACATCTAAACAGATAACAAATGGATTGATTATTAAATTGTTTTCTAACGCACTTGATCTTTAACTCTATTTAAACTTAACTTATTGTTGGTCTCTTAAGCTAGCTTAAATATATAATACCAAAGATCAGTGGCTTTTTTCTTCCCCTTACAGAAAACCTTACAGTATCACGGTCACGGTGCTGTAGCGATCGCATGAGCCGTGGAGACCCGCCATCCGGAGCCAACGTCGACCCAATCTTTTGCCGCGAGGAGGAGAGGGGTCGCGAACGAAAATGACGTGGGAATGGAAGTGGTCCAACAGCATAGTGGCTTGATGTTTTCTCGAAAAGTCCACATGAAGTCTCAACCTCCCCGTGTGTGGTGCGGCCCTCCTCTCTACCCACATCGAATAGCACGGGAGTGTTGGACCACTTTGTGCAAACCCGAGAAGGGGGCCTAGACCTGCGCAAAGAGAAGAATCAGAGTAATCCGCACGTTTAAAAGCAGCCGAGTGCTCGAAGTCGGTAGCTGCGCCACATATCACACAAGCCACGCAACACTCGCCACAATTAAACCGTTTTCAGAAGTGATCATCTCGAAATGGGCTTTACCTGGTGGGTGGAGATTGGAATCTTACCCTTCCTTCTTAAGTTCTTCCTAAATAGTGCGCTTTGGATTTTAGCGCCCCGTCCATAAAATGGGATGCTCTCCTCGACTTCGACCGATTCTGATGCCGTGCAGGATAGGGCCGAATGGAGACACCCTTGGATTCTTCGATGGCGATACTCGAAGCCGTATGTCTGCCGTCGTGCACCCAATCCCGCCCCTCGAAGCGTTGTTTATAACTTTTGCTAGCCGAGAGTGGTGTTGTCAATTTAAAATATCTGTGGCTGTGCTTCCCGAGTAGTTTTACCCAAGTCAAAGCTTCGCGTCGGAGAATGCGAAAGTCTAAAGCGAGACGAGAGATGCTAATCATCCTTCAAGTCGGCGGCGGCACTCGCACCCAATGAAGCCTTGCTCTTCTACGATTCTGTCACATCGAGAGAGCTGGTATCTGGTATCGGTCCCAGAAGCCCGGGATCGCCATGACCGCCGCTTGGGCTGTGAGAGTATGTTCTATGCGACCCCTCCCTTCTTCTTCGACAATTTACAAGCCGCCTTCTAATTTCAGAGGGGCGGCCCCCACCGTCGAATAGAAACTTGACATGATAATTCAAAGGGCTTGTTCCGGTAATTCATCACACTCATGTTGATTGGATTGTAATGTAATAGCAGTAGGTAAAGTAATGCAATAACCACTCCCTCCTGCGTAATGGACCGGGACGCCTGTCTCATCTCCGAATCCATTTCCCCAGTCCTGATTGGCCACGCTGGAGCCAGTTTGATCCGATGTTCCCTTTCTGGTAGGCCGGATGTCGATCGTGTGGCTGGAGATCCAAGATTACCGTCCAAACGATTGGTCGTCATCTGAAATTCGAGGTCGTCCTTTCTCGCACCCCGGGAGCTGTGGCGGTGCTCATAGACCGGTCCAGACCGATCCTGCGTGCTTACCACTTGTATGATTTCCCCCGTGGAAGGACCAGCAACGCGGGGCACGCAGAAACAGACGGAAAACACCAGACCAGGTGCAAGTGAACACTGCTGGTCCTTTAATATAAAATCGAGTGCGGTGCACGGCGTAAATCCACGGATTGCCGGTTCCGAAGATGCTCTGGGGATGAGGATACTAGTAGTGTGTGGGCAAGGAAGGAGGCATCGACGTGAAGGAGGTGCCACCCAGGTGGGCTTGGCGGAAAACAACATGCGATTCTGGAGTGCCAGCAGCAGAATCGCATCCCGAGCAAAAGTTCCATCTGCCATCGAAACGTGCAAACATCCCGCAACCATGTCTCAGCCCCGTCCGGGCTAGCTACTGTCGGGCATCCGTTCGTGGCGAGTGGGAGCTGACGGCTGATGGCTGATTGGCGAGAGTGAGAGGCGAGAGGTGATAGGTGATACAGCAGGTAGCTAAGCTGATCCCGATAGGTAAGGTAAGTAAGTATACACATACCTCACTCGGTCCCGTGACGAGACTGATACGGGAGGGACAGAACTGGCCCGTCCGCCACCACGGTACAAGAGTCCAGTCGGTCGAAGGAGGTGCCCGCGTGTATTTCGTGCTTTCGTGCCTTCGCGCTCTGCACCGAGTGGCGGTGGTGTTGCAACACGTCCCCCCGGTGAGATGGCCGATATAGAGGAGGGGGTCGATAGTCGATGGTCGACGGTGTTGCTCAGATCTATGAGCATGTTGCTAGTGGCTTTCGCAATCGATCTTGGGGCGGATGGGTGGTGGAGATGAAGGCGGAGGGAGGTGGAGGGTTTGCAGGCTCTCACCATACGACGTACGATGAGACTCTCGCCACCACGGCAGCAACAGTCTGCGAAGGGACCGAAGGGACGGTGCCAGACTCGCCAGACTCGCCAGACTACCAGTCACCCTCCTGTTCTTCTCACCCTCCTCGCCAGACTACCACTCCCCCTCCTCGCTCTTCTCACCCTCTCGCAGACCCCCCGGCGATCTTTCCCCATCCACCCGTGCTGTGGCTGATGGCCGCTGCTTTACCCTCCCCCCCCTCGTCCAACCGCTCTTTGGGATGATGCGCCGAACGGTGTGCTTGCGGTCTCCAGTTTCATGCATATCAATCTTCCCAGGATTGAAAAGCTGGTGCCCTTGACCCCATCCCATGCCTCTCTCTCTCGCCCCGAGCAAAGTGCCTGTCTATCCTTCTCTTCCTTCCCTGTCCCCCCCATCGCATACTCCACCCACGCAGCCGCCTAGCTTGCCACCCCTTGGCTATAGCAGAACCCCCAAAGGCCCTTTGCGAGAAATCATGCCGGCTCTTGACAACGTTCTCGAGAGCTCCTATTGTGGACAGGGAACTTTCCGTCATTCCACCGTTTAGTCCATCCGTCATATAACATCAGCCTTCTGCCGTCCGTCTTTTACCTCCCCACGACTCTGGATATCAAAAGCATATCGCCTTGTTGCCATATTGCCTTACGCTCGCTACTCTCCCCTCCACCCCCCCGCAAGGCTCGACAGTCTATTCCAACTACATGCTTCGTGCAAAGTACACCCGCATTTTGTGACGCGGATATATACCAGCAGACACCTCTTGTGCCCGAAGGAAGAGCGAAGCCCGTTTCTCTCGAATATACCTCGTGCGGTTGGATGAGCGCCGATTAGCTCGGTCGTGGCACAATATCTCCAGATGTTTCGAAATCGGTAAGCGACGGCCTTAGATGGTGCTAGATGCGGTGCGCGAGCTTCGCAAGTAGCTTTTGCGCGCTGCTCATTGCACCGTCATCTTGGGAACCATGAAGCTAATAGCTGCAGGACGTCTTCCCAGAAGCCCGGCGATGAGTTCATTGCCAATTTTCGTCAGACTTTCCCGGAAGTCACATCCACAACCTCGTCGGCGGGCACTATTTCCGGGAATACCTCAGGCGAAGCGGTTGTGGGACTGCAGACAGAGAGGTACGTTTTCTCCTGATTTCCACTCGTTCTCCATCCCAAATCAAGGTAGACCTCTCTGGAGCATAAAGGTAGTAACGAATGAAGTAGACACCATAGCCTTGGACGTGAAGATCTAGATCCGACGCCCAGAGCGCAACATGACCCATGGCGTTTTACACCCTCTCTGCTCGATCCCAACTCGTTTGCGTTCTCCAACTTTGCAAATCAGCCTCCGGGATATTACACCCCTACACCTGGAGGGACAAACACGCTATACCATAACCAAGCTGGAGACCTACATACTCCCGGAATGGGAATGGGGATGTCATTGGGGATGGGGCTGGGAACACCTCTTTCGATGGCAACTTCTGCCGATGGGCTCCAGGCCAACGCCATGATGGATATCTCTGGATTTGCCCATCATATGCCTCCTCAGTTCCAGAATTACAACCCGTTTTCCCAACCTCAACAACCCGACCAGCAGCCGCAACAGCAAAGATCGCAGCAATCCTATGCCCCATCTTCCTTTCTACATCAAGACACCGGCTACGAGACCATGGACCACGATGGTTCTCCTATGGATGATGATGCTGGTATGGATTCGATGGAAACGACGCTTCAGCACCATTCGCCAATCATGAGTTTTCAACCAAGACAGTACGATATGGGTGCGGGCGCCTCGATGCCTACGTCTGCTGAGAAATTTCGATTTCACGTCACTTTAAATGCGCCCACGGCCATGATCAAACGCGCAGATGAGATTCCCGTGACCTATCTGAACAAAGGGCAAGCGTATTCGGTTTCCATTGTAGATACTGCACCAACAGCTCCACTTCCACCTGATGCTCGTTACCGGACTTTTGTTAGAATCTCGTTTGAGGACGAACAGCAACGGCAACGTCCCGCGGCTTGTTGGCAGCTGTGGAAGGAAGGGCGAGGCACCAACGAAGCGCATCAGCGTGGCGGAAAGCTCCAGGCTGTTGAGTATGTCGAGGCGAGTCAACCGGCGAATACAGACGACAAGAGAACTAAAGTAGACCTTGATACGGCTTCTTTTGATGGATTTTCTGTTCTGTGGACCCCGGGGATAGGTGGTGCCCCCGAATGTAATATCGCTGTCAGGTTTAATTTTCTTTCCACGGACTTTAGTCATTCGAAGGGTGTCAAGGGGATACCTGTGCGGCTGTGTGCGAAAACCGAGACAGTCACATCCGGATCACCTCGTTCCAGCTGGGATTGTTCGGAAGTAGCATTCTGCAAGGTGAAGCTCTTTAGAGATCACGGTGCAGAGCGAAAACTATCAAATGACGTCGCCCATGTCAAGAAAACAATTGACAAGTTGAAGCAGCAAATAGCACAAGCTGAGACTGGCATGAAGGAGTTTGGCAAGAGAAAACGAACAGGTTCCATCACAGGGAAGGCCCAAGCCCTGCCCAGCCAACGGCCTGGAAAGGTACAGAAACATAAGAGGACGTGGTCAATGTCTTCTGCTTCTTCTGCAGGCGGGCGTCTCCCTGTCGAGGAGGATCTCCACTACAAGCTTCAGACAACGCAAGACATGTTTACCAGTACCAGGCCCGTTAGTATTCTCTACCTCCGCGGCTCGGAGCAAGATGATCCCGATCTACATCCAGTAGCATTGGTGGGAGAACCGCTCGACCTCACAAAGGTAGACACGCGAGCGAGCTCCGTCTGGCAGCAACGAACCAGCGATCATGGCTCGACGACTGGGACGTCGTCTCTGGTTTCCCCATCCCCCAGCTCAATATCGCTTCATTCTCAAGGACGTTCTGGAAACGCCCCGACAACTGTACCCGGGCCATGGAGTGAATTCAGTGCGATGGCGACGGCAGACATCCAATCATCCAATCCTCAGCAGCTTGCCAGTCCTCCGGATCAAATCACAAAAATTCCCAAAACGGACGAAGCAGGTAGTTTGAGTGGGTGGATTGAGGCACTAGGAGTCGACCCTTCCTACAAGCCGCTGTTAATTGAACGTCCGATCAAACCGGTTGCTTGCTTTTACATTGTTCGTCGAGATCCGGCTCATCCTGAAAAACATGAATACTATCGAGCAGTATATCTCGCGCAGCGAACACTGAAAGGGTTTGCAGGTGCTATTGCTGCAAAATGGAACTTGGACTTGGCAAGAATAATACGAATCCTCCATGTTTCCGATCGAGGCCTTGAAATCGAAGTAGACGATGATGTTATACAAGAACTTGCAGAAGGGCAGGATCTTGTAATGGAGATTTCCGAGGTCCACAGCTCCCCAAAGTTGAAGCGTGAGTGGGAGATGTCAGTCGATGATGATCACACCAGTGGCACTCAACTAGGTGCCCCCGAAGGCTACGAACTTCGCCTAATATTTTGATACCCAGTCCTTTCGAAGTGTTCTTCACGCTATATACCCAACAGACCTGGATCTGGTCTTGTAATGTTACGAATCTTGTCGTGTATGGACCTTATGATGGGTGGTCTGTTGAATGTCATTTGTGAGATACCAGTCCCGTTCATACGGACACAAATTCTACGAATCTCACTTTCCCGTTTCCTTGGATTAGAAGTTATGCATCGGATCGGCGAATCGTGTATTGAAGCAGGATGCTAGGTTTTGGAGTTATTTTATTTTAATGAACATTTTTTCCCCTTCTCGGACATACCCTTTCGGGGTGTCCATGCTGTTTTATTTTTTTCGTTTCCAGCTCCTACTCACATGAGCGACGTACACAATTTTATGATTTACGATTTATATATAGTAGTAGGCTACGAAGCTATGTTTTTCATTTGGGTGGCATCAAAAAAGGCCGCAGGCGTATACGGGAATTGGAATTCCAACTGCGGGGTAGGAATCAGATATCTCTGAAACAAAATAATTCAGCGATTTATAATGCTGCGTCCGACTTTCAACCTGAGTTTGCGTGTGAGCGGCTGCAATATTTTGATGATTATTCACATGTGCGTACGAGCTTTCATTCCAGTCTGTGTAACAACAACACATTCTTGATCCAAAAAGCAACCCACAGGTCATTAAACAGGTGATTCATTCAATACTCCGACAGAACAGTAGCAATGATGCCAATTGCACTGGGATCAAATAGAAGCCACTGTTGACCTTTCATTTACTTTTGGCCACGGACATGCTTTTGATTGTTCTATCTCACCACCAGGTCCTAGCTCCCATTGGTTGGATTTTCAATGATGGCTCAGGCAGGCCTTAAGCTACCCACATCCGAGACGATCTTTCAAAAAATGATTAACATTGATCCTAAACGTCAATGATCTTCATAGGGAATATCCGCTCAGCCACATAGATCGACAAAAAGAAGCTTTGAAAAAAGTGAGAGTGGCGAGTGATGGCGTGGCTAATACACACCATACCAAACACTCGGGGCCTATGCCACAGCTTTAAAGCTGGCATGCTCAAAGAGACGGCACGAGAGCCAATTATACCCAGGACTTGAGTCGACTTGTCGTTATGATGGTGGGGAGATTTCCAATTTGCACGTAGCTCGAGGAACGGCGGCCCTCACGGGTGCCGCCTTTCCCAAGTGCAAACACTTCGACATGAGAAGGGAGATTTGCTCGATGAGATGGACAAGGTGTTCCCAAGATCTCGCCGGTTTTAAAGAGAGGGAATAATGCATATCGAGGGAAATCACTGGGAGAGAAGATCTGTAAGGCACCCGCCAATTGACATGCTCTCCCTATCCCTTCTCCCCCTCCCCCCCCAAATCTCGGATCAACTCCCAAGAGTACGAGCGAGCAGAACAGCTAAAATAAGACACACGAGCATGACAACGCATAGCTAATGCGGCATCGCTGCCTGCCGCTGCTTCTTTGTTGCTCCCTCCTGCGAGGGGACGGATGCAGCGTCGATGCAGCAAGCCTACTAACTGAAGCTAGTTAGCTAGTCACAGACGCCTTGAAAGGAGCGGGCGCCTTTTTACCTCTCATCGGTTCTCCCACGTGTAAAGTGTGGCTTTGGGAGACTAGGGACGCAAGGGCGCTTGGTTGGCCGGTGTTCTAGACTGGTTGGTGAGGGGGGGGGAGCTTAGAGATGGGCTATAGGTTGGAGCAGCGACGGCGGGTTGGGAAGATACACCGATGTGTTCTGAGGAGAGAAGTGATCGGCGCGGGGATATTGGAGGATCATAGTGGTTGGGATGGTTTTCGTTGTCTGGTTGTTGGGCCTCTCCTTCGTTCCTCGGTTGTCCTGGAGCGGATCGACGGATGACGTTGCGAGGAGGGATCGATAGGTTCCTACCAGAAGTTTCCACCCGAGATGTCGTCCGAGAGAGGAGCGGGCTGGACATTGTTTCATCGGTAGGGAGGACGGCTAGTGAGGTATAGAGTTTGTGGTCTCTTACTACCCCTCGTAAAGTCGGTTTCGCGGGTAGTTTAAACTTTCTTGGCTGCTCATCACGCGAGCCCGTCCTAACTCTAACAGGGCACACAAAACTTATCTTCCCATGTCTCGAGAGGATTTAAGTTTAGCCATCCGGAGCCGAATCATAAGCAGAAACTAGCGGTATCCTTGGTCTCATCTTGGGATGGATGAGAATCCCTGGCTCACATCGCTGCTTTGACCAATGTGATATAACCATGTAGAATGCATGCCAATAGAGCGGTATGATTGAGATTCGGTTCCGGTTGTTTTTAAGGATCTTGTTGGGTTGGGGCATATACGTGAGGCATACTTTAGCTTCTTCGCTTAACTTAGGGATGTTCTGAACAGTTATAGAATGGGTAGATCTGTGAAGTGTATGATTAAATATCGGCTGGATATTTGACATTCAGCGCGTAGTATTAGCCACTTTGTTGTTAAATGTTTCTTATTTAAATATTACAAAGCCAAAAAGGAGCTTTCCTGAGCTACCTACCCACTATATGTAAATATGTCCAACAAGAGAAGTTATAGTCGCTCGGAGTATATAAATTCTTCATAAGGGAATCTTTTCTATGGTGACGTATATATATGGATTACTGAAGTAAGTTTTAAATAGCCAATCTTAAATAACCGCTTTGCAAAAAAGCTTTTTAGTTTAGAACTAACTACAGAGAGTTGTCCCTGTTGACTTGAGCAGGTGAAAAAAAAGCCCCCCTGTCGAGATTCTTTTCTTGCAATGACAATTTCAAAATAAACCACCTTGAATTGAGTCTTAGCTTTCTTTTTCCTCCCCAAAAGAAAGCCTTAGTAAAAAGAAGCCAATAAAACTGTTTTGTTATTTTATATCACTGTCAGGATTGGGCTGAAATCTCCTATTGCATTTGCTCCCTGAGGACTAGTACCTCGAAACACGGTAAATATTCCGGGCTTCTGAGCTCGTGCCAACTGAGAAGACCTTTGACCAAGTTACTAAGGGAAAGTTAGCTAGACAGGTGAAACATGACTTTACCTTCTCCGCTTTAGTGATGGCAGCAGCGGGTCGTAAGGTCTTTAGGTACATGTTAGAGAGGAAGTGAGTAGGGATCTTCAAGCCTGTTAGCGAGAATGCTAAATTCAAGACCTATGCCTACTGAGAATGTATCATATGTAAAACACAACGGCAGCAACTGGTTCTAATACAACTAATTTTCTCCCGCAAGCCCTTGTCTCGTCTTTCTACTCCTAGCCACGCAGACAACCAGAACATTCCCTTGCAACTTCAACACCCAGTGTTAAGGAGTACAACTCAATATGATGGCACTCATAAGCCGAAACCATGAAGCCAATGCGACTCTATCACCTATTGTAGTAATATGGACGTTAAAAGGAAGAATTATCAATGTTGGAGGAATAGCCAACTTCACGTTAGTTTCGTCACAACTCTACAAAAAAAAAAGATATTTAAATAAAGTTTTATACTTTGCTACAAAAGCTAGAAAAAAAATACCATAAACAAACAATACCCCGTACCCCAAAGCCCCGAACTCCACCGAACTTGCACTGTAACCAACAAGTTCAAAACTCCGACAATGCAACGCCAAATACATCAACACCAGCTATTACTATCCAGTAATTAGGCAAGCAGACCCGTAACGCCATCATACGCCCTCTCTACTGTCCTCCTCCCTAATCCAGGTACAGCCATAAGCTGCTGCAATGTTCTGATACTCCCAGCCTCATCATCGTCTTGCAGTTCCAAGAATTCCACAAGATCTCTTGCTTTCTTGGCTCCCACCCCACTAAGTCCCTTGATCAAGATAACATCTCTCGAGTTGACAATATCTAACAAGTGCCTTGTCCGGGGTGTAGGTAGCTCAAGCCCAACATCTGCACCGTCAGTGAAGACCTGTAACACTGACTTAACCGCCGATTTTGCCTTTGGCTTCTTAGACCGCGAAGCCTTGTATGCAAAATCATCATCATCATCATCGTAATTCTCTACTCGCATTACCGCAGACCCATTAAACTCGTCGTCTGACTCCACGCTGATCTTATTTCGGCATGATTTGGGTTGAGGTCCCTCCGTATGTTCTTTCAAAGAGGCTGCTGAAGTAGGGAGTTGCATGATTAATGCAGTCGCAGGCTCTTTCCGCTTCTCTGTCTCTGCTGGAAGTGATACCTTGCTAGCTGCATTGTCTCTCTTCGCCTGGATCTTGGCTCTCAGATTATCAATCTTCTTTTGGAGCTTTTCCTGACCTGGGAAGAATGGCACTGCCATTTCATACATCTTCAAGGCACTTGAATCCTCTCCCCGTTCCTTGTGCTGCTTAGCCATCAGCAGGAATCGTAACCCCTCGGCTCTAGCTTCTTCAGCTTCGCCACTCTCGATCTTTTTCTCCAATGCTTCCAGCCGCCGTTGAACTGCTTCGCTAATCTCAACTGGTGCTGTTGTCGCCGGTTGATCAAGCACACGATTTGCCAAGGCTTCCTGCACCTTTCTTTCAATTAACTCCTCGATTTTTGCGGCCGACATATCCGGACCCGCCCTCGTGCTAACTGGGCATGGCCGGGGCATTTTCGTTGGTCGTCCACCGGTTGTAGCAGACCCTCGAACAGGGTAATGACCCTCGTTTGATGGCCGTTTGCCTCTGTCCGTATATACCGAAAAAGCCTTTGGCGGTTTGTCCCCCTTTTGAACAGTACTGTTGACATGCGCATTGTGGGCGTTGGCTAATGGCCTAAGGGGTTGTCTTTGCATCGAAGCCCCTGGTATTGAAGCCGTCTTTCTTGGTGGCTGGGTGAACACTATTTCATTCTCGATCTCTCGAACCTCGATACGCTTTGCCCGTGAGCTGACGTTGAGACTGGACAAAGTATCCAAATGATATGACCTTAAAGGAGCTAAATTGAGAATCATAATTGTTATACCATTATTCTGCCCCAAGGACAATATTCTCGTCATCTTACTCTCCCTGTAGGGTATTCTCTTATCTCCACGCCCAATGGCATCAATGCAAGAGCTCAGAACGAATAAACACTTATTGATACTTGCTGACTCTACCAACCGCTCTTTATTATTGTCGGTCCGCCGATTGTCTTCTGAACCAGCTAGATCGATTGCAGAAGCTGTACTGGTTAAGGTTTCATCTCCATTGGTTTGAATGAGCTTGACCATAAGAATAGCATGGCTCCGACTGCTTTGTGCGTTTAGTTTCGTCCCTGCTGTACTTCGGTTATTGTTTGCTTCGATGTATAGTCGCTCGAAATCCTTCAGATCATCGCAAGCTCGTTCAGACAAACCCACAACCACCGTCTTCCCATTGTTTTCACGGAGAGGTAGTCCGGCTAGAGAGCGTTTTTCTGGGGTCTCGAAGAGGTCGTATACTTTGTCGTTGTATATCTCGTAATATGATAGCATTACTGTGACAATTGTCTCCCCTCCGGAATCTTTCGTGACCTTTCTACCTCGTCGATATATACCACTGAGTAATCTTGGAATAACGCCTCGCTCCGATAGCTTGAGTCCCCCTCTCATTGTATGTGTCTTGCCCGTCCCCGTAACTCCATATGCAAATATTGTAAGATCGATGCCCTGAAAAAGAGATTTGAGATGAGGTGCAACTGTTCATGATCAGCGATCACACTTTTAAACAGTGACCAGTATAAATCCATACCTTCCTTCGTGAATAATTCTTCTTGCGTTGTTTCCATATCATAAACGCCATTGAAGGTGAAGCTAAATTCTTCCGCTTCATTCTTGGGATTGGGTATCCGGACAACATTAACTGGGCCTCCTTCTTGACTGCTCTCTGCACGAACAATCGTGTCTTTGTCCAGTTCCTTGGGAAGAAGCGGTCGAATACGGGAAACAACTCGTACAGACATGATGGGCCCAATTGTTGAAAGTTTGTAGATTGATTCGTGGTTGATGAATGAGGTCGAGCATAAAGTATATTTTGGTTGGAGTCGGGCCCACTTTCTGTTGGTGGGACAACACACGTTCGCGCTAATTATACCTCGGACAATATCTAAAAGGAGGATTGTGAGACTTTGGGACATTACCCACCGTACAAATGCAGCGTTACTTTTAATTTCAATATTCAAAAGTCTAGAATTTAGGGATATAAGATCCTTCGTAAGGTTGGCCCATGGGGCAAGGAAAATCAATTAACTCTTTCCTACTCATAGTTAAGCTACTCTGAACCTTTCTCTCTTCACGCTTACTATTAATGCTAAATTCCGGCACGACACCGTCCATCCTTTCTCCCTCCTCCTAATTCCCGCAACATTTACTTGGTTTTCTCTAACTTGATCAACTAGGGATGCAATTACATCAGTATATTTGATTTGGTGGGATCCTGTTTGACTGAGTCAGAACTAACAGTCTCCAGCTATCATTAACTATTAACCGTCAACAGTCTTATATTCATTACTATTCAAATATTTATGCCTTTCTAGCTAAATTTATACCTAGACCCACCAAATCCAGTCCCCACATTTCCTAAGTATGTATAAATATGTAAAACCTAATCTTACCCACCGTAGTATCATAGACTAAATGATTTTCAGTTTCCATCCACACTGGACCCATCTCGCGGCTACGAAGAAAAGTGTCCCTGCTACCATCGCTAACCCGCAAAAGACCTGGAGGTAGAGGAAATTTCCATCATCTTGTCCTACCAGTGCTCCACCAATTGGACTACCGGTCAATCCAGCGATGGATATACAGAGGAATAGTGTACCATTTCTGACACCGATTTCTCGAATAGGTGAGATTTGCGCGACTAAAGATGGGGCCATAGAGACAAAGGCCCCGGAGGAGAATCCATAGAGTAGGCAGAAGATGATGATCGGAGTATTGCTTGACGATGGTAACCACAGTGCCAAGACAATAATGGCTGAGAAACCAGCAGTGATGATCATGACATTAAAACGCCCAAGGCGATCAGCTACTATGCCAGGCAGAATTCGGCCGAAGATACTGTGAGTCAGAGGTTATTACTACTCTATTTTCGAGGTATGAAATGGTACTTACGAAGTAGCATTGAGCATTGGCAAGAGATAGATGGAGAGATTGAGGGACATGCCATCAGCCAGTGCTCTAGGTAAATCATCAGTAGTGCATCTAATATATTGCTTTGGAATGGCTTACTGGAGAATGACAAAGTTGAATGGCAGGAAAGTGCCAAAGAAGAACAGGAAGCACGCGATACAGACCAATGCGAAGGCTGGCTCGTTCAACGGCCGAATAAATTCCATAATCTCGACTCGTTTGGGCCGCGGGGTCAGTCTCGACTTGACGGTGAGGTTGGCGATAATCAGCATGCCCAAAATGGTAAATGCTGCGGCTCTCATGGTCCATGGAAACCCAATACGAGTAATGAGCTTCTGAACCATGATAGGGAAGATAACTCCTCCTAGAGACGAACCCGATACCATAATACCGAATGCCGCGGCTCGGTTTTTGAAGAACCATGTCCCAACAGAACTCATGGCGCCATAGAAAACAGCACTCGCACCTAAAGCACTACAGACACCCTGTGACAAGAGGAGTTGGTAATACTCAGTGGACAGGGAAGCCATCATTAAGCCAAATACATGAAAGAATGTGCCGAAAAGAACGAGGTATCGAGGACCGTAGTTATCAAACACCTTGCCAAAAACAGGGCCACCAAGAAACATCATGAAGACCTCCATACTTGGAATCCAGGAAATAGTACTCGAGGTATATTGAGGGAGCAAAGTATCTTGGTAGTACTCCTGGAAAACACCGATACAGTTGATCCACCCGAAACTGCAGAATAGGGCAAACCATCCCCCCAACACCACAAGCCAAGCTTCTAGGCCTCCATCGGGGAAGTCTGCAGGATTGGTACCACCATGGGATACCGACTTGGGGATCACATTGCTTCGTTCGAGATCTGCTTCCGCTTCGATCTCCGGCTCTGAAAATATGTTGGCTCCTGTTTCCTTGTTCTGGCTTCCTACACGCTCTAGGTTTGGGACTTTGTTGGGTTTCAATTTCTCGTTTGTGCTGTCGATATTATTTTGATATGGAGTTTTATCAACCGGATCAGGGTTATTCCTATCAACGATAGTCGACGACCGCGAAGATGGGGTCTTGCCCATCATAAAGCCCGTCTTGATATCGTGATCGAATTGGGTTTTTGGGTTTCCAAGGACTATTTTTCTCCAAATTGATCGATGTCGTGGGAAGGTAAGGACGCGGGGAAACGCGAACGCGACTTTCGGTCAGGCCTTTACACAACAGAATGGCCGAATGATATTATGCGTGTAACGAGAACACGAGAAAGGTTTACTTCGCAGAAGAGAAGTATGAAACTATTTGAATCCAATTCATCTTGTTGGGAGCCTAGCTCTTGGGACTAAATCCGAGATCCGGAGACCGAATTCGGAGATAATGCTTAACGTTTTTGTTATTGTAGTCAGGACTCGCCCTTTCCCGAAGTCTGAAGCCCGAAATGAGCTTAAAGCGAGCTTCTGAAAGGGGTGGCGGTAGCCCCTTGCGACCTAGAGTAGGGGATGTACACGGACTTTAGCCTTCGAGAAAGAGAGAAAAGTGAGTAGTGAGTAAGTACGGAGGATGTAACGAGTAAGCCGCCATGTTTTGACTCAGCCCACCCTACTCCACATGAGGTTTTGAGCAATCAGAGCAAGGAGGATGGGATAGTTGATAAACATGGAGGGGAAAAAGCCGAACGGATACGGAGTAAAATAAGTGAGAGCGTATTGCCAGCAAACTCTCTCTCCCTCTTTGGAATGCTAGTCATCGGATGAGGCCCTAAACAATCAAAGTGCAAAGAGAAATAATGGCGCCAGAGGTGTTGCCTAGAGAAGGCGTCAGGTATTTTCTGAATTGTAGTAAGATGTAGCTAAATCAAATTCGCTTGTGATAAAGGTTGTGAGGCGATTCGGGATGCTGACACGAAAGGCGTTCTGCTATGAATGGACTAGCAGAGGGAGGGCCGAAGAGAGAAGCCCTCGGTATCAAACCATCTTGCTTGGCAACTTAAATATAACCACCAACAAGAAAAAACATATCTCTTTGGGCGGCTTGCCAATGAGCTAGTCCCGTATTACTGCTTGCAACCTACGAGCGACCTAAGGATCAACAAAGTAAGACCATTCGTTGTTTTGAAGTTTTTTTTAACACTACCTACAGACTTCATGCAGTAATTGTCAATGTTAAGAACCAGCAAGATGAAGCTGCGGCGGAAGCTTGCATATAAGTCTCTCTTTGTTACTTGCTATATAAGGGTACGACCCACAACTTTAGTTGTCCTTTTATAGTTTTCCGTTCGAGCTCCTCTTGTTGCTTTTCTAAACTGTAGCTCAGTTGTTTGTAAGTACTTGGCAACATCAAAGCGTATGTTCTCGATCTGATCTTTTGATATTTACATTCCTCTCATATTTATAATTCTCCCTTAAATCTTTCGTATTTTTGCGATACATACACACAGCTCAAGATGACCTAGTCTCTGAGTGCCAAGTTTCGCATTTTACTAGGCGTCCATCGTACCCTCTGAGTAGGAGTGCAATATCATACATTTATTACAGCTTCACTTCGTACAGCTTTTCCATCACCGCACAAATGGCTTCACGTCCTCGGTTTCTCCAAATTTAACCTTGCCATCCTTTTCCACTTCTGCAAAATGGAATCCTGTGGGAACATCAGCAACTGGTTTTTCCATATCCTTTTCACTCTCCTTTGACTTCGTCGCCGACGTGACAGCATCCTCAACTGCTCCTGCAGGAGTGTCTGCAATCTCATTCACGTCCCTCGAGGTCAAGACATCATTGATCCTCGACGCTCTAGAGGACACCAGTATTGAAGCTGGACCGTGAAACTTCAAGAATAAACGATCTCCCCATATCGTCCTTCTTATTATAGTTTTTATATAGAACCACGAGTTCGTGATTGCCTTCCACGTTTTAGTCTTAAAAAACATCTGCAAGATTTTTACGTCTGCAACCAAAGAGCTTAGTCCAAGGCCCGGGGCCTGGAATCTTAGGACGGAAGACTTAAACCGGTATGGCAGAGGAGGGTTCTGAGTAATCATATATGCGACCACATTTCCAGGGTATGCTACATATTCTTCCCCGGGCTTGAGAGTGACTTGATACACCTGTCCCGGGCCTGCCAATGCTACCAGCCCTCTTCCTGTAACCCGAGAGTTACCCCAATGAGCAAGGCTCATTTCTCGGTTGGCAGTAGGGGTTATCGAGAGGGTATATCCCGTCCAAGCAAGAAGTGCTTTCCGTTGCGCCACCATCCAATCCACGGTGCCATTGAGATGTAGTACAGTGAAAGAGGTAACGGGCGACTTGGTAGATATCAAAGCCGTTATGGGGCTGGTTGAAGATATTTTCTGGTACAAAAATGGTATTCCTAGAGCAGCCCGTCGAATGGGTTCTAGGACGGACAACGTCGATTGCGCCTGGGAATCGCATTAGCCGGCAGCGTGGGATTTGGGTGTGCGTTGGATCATCCTCACATTTTCCGATTTCCCGCTTACTCCAACCAAAGTCCCTCGCTGGGTATAGAGTTGTTGTGACGCAGATAATGAGACAGACAAAAGGGAATATGGCGAGCCTAAAACTTCAAACCGAGCATCTGCCAGTGGACGGGAAGTTAGAAAAATCCCCTAAACCCTTCAATTGGGGAGCCACCCACCTGCAGAATCCGATGATACATCAACTGGGCCACTCAGGGCGTCGACGGACAGTACTGGAGATTCTGTGGTTGGTGTCGCGCTGATTTGGATAGCTCTTCGACCGTAGATGCCTGCACAAGGCCGTCGAAGTTGTCGAAGGCTTCCTGTAGCAGCGGCAAATGGTGACCGACCCCTCATACTGCTCCTGAAGTGGATGGAGCTGGATATCTGTGGTTCTCGAGGGTTTCTACCGCGAAGGGCTGTATTATATCGGGTGGGCTAAAGTAACATAGCTCTGGGAGCACGGAAGTGGGAGTCGTGCCGTGATGTCGCAGGGATTGGCAAATTCCGGACTTCCATTCTGCTGGCGTGAGAGCGTGCTTGCTTGCATCATTGCAAGGCCGGTTCACGCACCGATAATCCTGCGCGACTTTTTGTTTGTATTTCTACCTGTTGCTTTTTTCCTTTCTGTGTTTCGTTCACGCTTTATTTCGTCGCGTTGGGCACATCTCAATCTAGTCTGCTTGCTTGCTTTGCTTCTCGTTCGTTATCATTCTTCCCACCGCAGACCAGCTCCTGAGCCCCTCGAAGCTCTCTTACCCCTCCAAGCTGAGGTCAGACGAGCTCGAATTATACAGCAATGCAAACGCCAGCCTCTATGTATTCAAGGCGATAATAGGGCATCAGCAACAACGAAGATGATTTTGCGGAGCATACAAAGAGCTTCCTGCCTAGGTGCAAGAACTTCAACTCGTCCACAGCTATGGAGGCAACCTAGATTTGGCCTTCGTGTCTTCGCCAGCACGAGTCGACTAGGGAAAGATGTCTCGAAGCAGAGCACTATTCAAAGTCCAGATCTGAGGCAATCTCGATCAGCAAACATTGCCCCCGGGACGACACCGGAGAACGTGCAAAAACCTGGCCCTGCAATACCTACTTCAACCCGTAAAGACCCTTTGGCTGTGGATAATAAGACGGACAAGGAGCAACGAAAGGCGGATTGGGCGATTATGAAGGAGATGGCCGGATACCTTTGGCCCAAAGATAGCATGGGAACACGATTTCGGGTGGGGTTGTCCTTGACTCTGCTCGTTGGAGCCAAGGTTTTGAATGTGCAGGTACCATTCTACTTCAAGAACATTGTTGATTCGATGAACGTAGACTTCATGGCCGTTGGGGGGACAGCTACCACGGTAGCAGGGTCGATGATCTTGGCATACGGTCTTACCAGAATTGGTGCCTCGCTATTTCAAGAATTACGGAATGCTGTCTTTGCAAGTGTTGCTCAAAAGGCCATTCGAAAAGTTGCCTGCAACGTTTTCGATCATTTGCTACACCTAGATCTCAACTTCCACCTCACTAAACAGACAGGGGGTCTGACTAGAGCGATCGACCGAGGTACGAAGGGTATAAGCTACCTGTTGACGTCTATGGTCTTTCACATTCTCCCCACCGCACTAGAAATAACCATGGTCTGCAGCATTTTAACCTACCAGTATGGAGCAAAATTCGCTGCTATCACAGCACTTACAATGGCTGGATATTCCGCTTTCACTATTTGGACTACAGCTTGGAGAACAAAGTTCCGGAGACAGGCCAATGCAGCAGACAATAAGGGCTCCACAGTAGCGGTTGATTCCTTGATCAATTATGAAGCAGTGAAATATTTCAACAACGAAAAGTACGAAGTTAGCAGATACGACAAGGCATTACAAGCGTATGAGAAGTCGTCTATCAAAGTAGCAACATCTCTCGCTTTCCTCAACTCGGGGCAAAACTTGATTTTCTCCAGCGCGCTGACAGCCATGATGTACCTAGCTGCAGATGGTGTAGCAACAGGAGCTTTAACGGTTGGTGATCTAGTCATGGTCAATCAGCTTGTCTTTCAACTCTCGGTACCCCTAAACTTCTTAGGGTCCGTATACCGAGAGCTTCGCCAGTCTCTTTTGGATATGGAGACACTCTTCAATCTACAGAAGGTCAACGTGGCTATAAAGGATAAGCCAAATGCGCCGCCACTGTTACTCACCAAAGGTGGAGAGATTAAGTTTGAAAACGTTACCTTTGGATATCATGCTGATCGACCTATCTTGAAGAATCTTACTCTTACCATTCCAGCCGGGAAGAAGATAGCCGTGGTGGGACCAAGTGGCTGTGGGAAATCAACACTGCTTCGCCTTTTGTTCCGTTTTTATGATGTACAAGAAGGCAGAATCCTCATTGATGACCAGGATATCCGCGATGTCAGTCTGGCATCGCTCAGGAAGTCTATCGGCGTTGTCCCCCAGGACACCCCACTCTTTAACGACACTATCGAGCATAACATTCGCTATGGCGACATGAGTGCTTCACCAGAGCAAGTCTTGGCTGCGGCACAGCGGGCACAGATACACGATATAATCACCACCTTCCCGGATGGGTACAAGACAATGGTTGGAGAGCGGGGGATGATGATCTCTGGTGGAGAGAAGCAGCGTCTAGCGGTCTCGAGGTTAATTTTGAAAGATCCTCCATTGCTGTTCTTCGACGAAGCTACTTCGGCCTTAGATACACATACCGAGCAAGCCGTGATGCAGAACATCAACAGTATTTTGAAGGACAAAGAAAGGACCAGTGTGTTCGTCGCTCATAGGTTGCGGACAATCTACGACAGTGATAAGATCATTGTGTTGAAAGAGGGACGAGTAGCCGAGAGTGGCACTCATCGGGAGCTCATTGATACGGGCGGGTTATACTCTGAGCTCTGGAGTGGTAAGTCGAGATTTGCTTCCCCGTATTTTCTTTTCCGCTATGTCTGGTATATCTCTAATGTTGTTACAGTCCAAGAGACGCTTTTTGATGAAGAAGGGCAGGAGCGTGAAATTGAGGTAGATGACGATGTTGTTCCCCAACAGCAGAACGGCAATAGAAGCAAACCAAACCCGTGAAGACTGTAAATATAATATAGCAGATGTTGCATTCCCACCGAGGGATGCCATAGAAATAGATTGGGTTGAACGTGGGATACAATCTAATTCAATCTATAACAGTGACCCTATATTTTAGACGGGGGTTCTTGATGGGACGATGGCCCTTGATTTTCGAGAACTTGGGATGAATAACCCCACTCGTTTCTCCTTATCCCACTCTTCTCAGAAGGGCAGACGAAGTTCTATCGTGTTGGTGAAAGTGGATGGACTTACCGCGGGGAAAGCTGCCCATGTTGGCTATTCATGAACGATCACACGTACGAGGTTTTCCCCTGCATTGTGTGTGCCTCTCCAAGCGACGCACCTCACTTTATGTTCGTACGGAGTATGGCCTACCCTTTACGCCCCTCTCCGCTCCCCACCACCATCACTCTCTAAATGCCACCAATACTACAACAATGCGGGAGATCTTCCCAGCTTCTTTACTTTTATCAAGTGCTGTACCTATATCGCATTACTCTTAGGCTTAATTGCCTTTCCTCTCAGCCTTGAGGTCGTTTCGTCCTTCTATCGTCCTTCGGCCTTCCTCTCTCGCTTTCCAACCCCCATCTACTCTCTTTCTCCTCATCCCCTCTCCTCGCCTTGTCGTCTTCAGGTTTTCGCTTTTGCTCACCTTCCGCAAAGAACATGCTGGTTCCCCGTCGCCTATCTGCAGAAGATAAGTACATGCCTCGTACGTTGTGCATTGCAGTGTGCTTTGGCCCCTCCTCCTCGTCCTACTCCTCCCCCTAACGGCGTTCTTCTAGTGTTCTTTCGAATCTCCTCTTCAAGGCTCTATCCAGTCTTAATCCACCCTATTTCCACTCTAATCCAGAACGGCCTCGTCGGCACCCTCCCCCGGAAAACGTGCGCACCTGGTAAAGGCGACCGATCGAGCCCTAGGGCCGAGACACCTGGACGATTTCTAGGAATCAGATTCGCTCTGTCTTTCCACACCCATCCTCGGCTGAACCGGTCGCAATTTAACCCACGCCAAACCCACTGTTTCTCGACCAGCCCGGTTTTTGACCCTGCAGACAAATGGCTGCGATTCAGGATAATATCACCTTCTAATATGGACGCCATGGGCAGGAGAGGCGTCTCGGGTCACAGCTGGTTAGCCGGGCCAAACATGGGTTGGGCCTCTCTTATCGAGAGATCTTTTCTCCTTCTCTTCTTTCCTTCCTTTTACACTTGTCAGCTCTCCTACATATCGTGTACGAGTTACTACGTCCTTCGGATATCTGTACTTGTGGAGAAGTCGACTCACACTTGATAAGATCAAGAGTCAGGGGAACAGTCACGGCATCTACATTCATCCCGAGTCTTATCGTCGGAGGACGACCTGAACAACGGAAGAACCATCTTTGAAGGGGAGAGACAAGTACAACCACTATTCTCTTCTCGATACAATCGTGTTGTAACCAATTACTCTACCCAACGCATATCTACAAGCCTCGCCTCTAAAACCATCACCCCTATCTCTTCCCATCGACCCATCATCTGCTGCAATCATGCATCTCATGGAGCTCATACACTCCAAGCTCGAGCTCTTCCGGCTAGAGCAAAGATATACACGCAGACGGAACAAACGTTGCACATTCGTCTCGGAAGCAGTATATGTCGACGGGGAATACATCTACTCCCCAGCCTCCTCATACGCCTCCAAATGCAACACGGGGAGCAGTGAAAGTGATAACGAGCAGGCGGACAAAGAAGCTAGGGAAGTCAAGGCCAACAAGAGACGGAGTATGATGGTTATGGGAGACTGGAAAAAAGGGAAAGAAGAGAGAAGGCAGGATAAGAGATTAAGCCGCATCAGTGTACGGGAAATAAAGTGGGATGCGAGCTCGTGAGGAACGGCTGCCTCTCGAGGAACGAGACGGAGCTTGGAATTGGGGGAAGTAGCGGATCTGGTGCCGATGCATAGATGCAGCGATGTCATGAGCGAACTTATGTCTTTATGAATTCTGGGGAGGATACCACTTTTCCATTATTTGGATTTTCTGCCTGATGCGGCAATTCACTTTGTTATAGAAAAATTGGTTTGATGATGTTGTAGAGATGACAGATAAAGGCGAGCCTGCAATATTCCGTCATCGCAGTGGTCCTAACGAGCCAGCATGTGCCATTCACATTTCAGAGGCTTGAAATCTATAATTCAAAAAGCTATTATTATCTTCTGAGGAATTATTTAGTCTTAGCCTCCTTTCAAGTCCAAAATTTTGTTCATCTCATATCAAAGCGAACCGCCTTTGTTTATATACCATACCTTTGTTACACTTAAACCCATTGTAAATGATTTCTACCAGTCCTTTATTATTAGAAGTCTTTCTAAGTTCTTTCAAACCACTTCATGTTCTAGGATTGCGTTTTGATTCTGCTGTCGAGCAAGTGCAAGATACTAGCAAGAATAATATAGCTCTAAGTCTAGTCTTTAGCCCTCGCTGTGGTCAGGAATATAAATTCTCTGTTATAGTTTCAAAATGCTGCGCGAAAGGGCAGCCCAACAGTTATCATCAGACAATGATTACAAAATCAATCAAACCCTTAATCGGAATGGCAGGTTTACTGCAGAACAACAGATCGCATGGTTGAGGAACTCGAAACATTGGGTAGGACTCGATGCCACGAAATGGAAAGGCCGAAGAGTAATAGGGGCTGGAGGAAATGGGACGGTTGGTTTATGGGACTATACTGGCGAGGACGATAAAATGCCCCCAAGCATGGTTATAAAGCAAGCGGACTCAAGTGCAGCCTACGGACTGCAGTGGGAATCAAAACTTCTCCGACATGCCTCCAAAACAAACAGTGCCCACATTCTCAAACTATACAAAGCGTGTTACTTAGAAGGCGGGACTGGAGCTCACCATAAGTTTGATCCTTTACCTTTCAATGCTAGATCAGGTACCTACAATTCGAGGAAGGAGATCGCACGGATGTATATGGAATACTGTCCAGGCGGAGATTTGGAGGATTATGTGGGAAGGCGTCGTGGCCGTCCCATTCCAGAAGAGCATTTGTGGAGAATATTTGGCTGTTTGGCAAGGGCATTCTTTGTGCTTGAACATGGTGTTGAGCATCCGAAGAGGGGTTTGGACAACTGGCGCCCGATTTGCCATTTTGATATGAAACCGTCAAATGGTAACTCCTCTGGGTTGGTGTTCTTATAGACGTAATAAACTGACCATATTTAGTACTGATTGGGAACTTATTCGAGGACGAGTGGCACACAAGACTCAACGCAATTAAGCTCGCCGACTTTGGGTTAGGCGTCTTCGAGAACCCATCAATGCCAGGTTGGATCGAAGGCACCCAATGGAGAGCAACGTCTGGTTGGATGTCCCCAGTATGAATCTTTCCAGTTCATCTCTAGTAGAGTCTGACGGTTTCCAGGAACAAAAATTCCCACAGCACCGTAACCGATACATCGGCACTCCGGCCGATATTTGGGCACTGGGTGCAGTTATGCATTATCTCACAACTTTCAACCAGGCTGTACAAGGTCCTCGTGGGAAAACATACTCCAAGTTTAGACATCTATGCCCATCTGGGAGGGAAGTCGACGTAATAAGCACTGGCCATATCTTAGACAGAAGTAGGTGTCGATATAGCAAATCACTCGTAGATGCCATTTTATACTGTCTCGCTTATGACCCTGCAGAACGACCAATTGCAGCATGTAAGTTCTTCTCTACCCCTGCTCTGAGGCCCCTGTCCACAAAGTGAGGTTCTGCTGCTGCTGCTGTTGCTAACACCTAAGTCTTCTTAGGGCTCGTTAGAGAAACTGAACGAGTCATTGATATCTATGATGATATGAATGAATATTGCTGGCAAATTGAGGATCATGATGCAAAAAACATCCCCCCAGCGGGCGAGCCAATTCGAAACTACGATATCAGGAACCTTAGACCTTCTATAATCCCTAATGCACCTGTTAGCGATTGGCAGCCTCTCAATCTACCTTTGACTCCCGACGTCCAAGATTATGACTTACTATTTAAGCCGCACGCTCCCAGACCACAAATACCCAGAGAATTGCAGGATACTATTCAGACTCAACGGCATGCTCAACAAGCACGACCAGCACTCCAGCCTCCTAGAAAGCAAATATTGAAGGCAAATTTTGCGGCTCATGAGCCTCATCTGATCAGCCTGCCTGGGCTACAAGGGCAACGTAAAATCCCACAAAAAGATTATCGAGGTCCGGCATCAATACAACCTCCTCACCGACAAGTTCAATTTGATCCAAATATATACGTACAGAATTTGAGTCAAAATTTGCCTCCCAAGCAAGTTGTGCCAGGCTTACAACAAGGACACCTTCAAGTCCACCCACACCATCTTCCTGCTTTCCCTCCTCGGGCAACGCGAGGGCAGCTACCCTCTACTTACGGTCTGGAGAGCCCACGCCCAGGCCAACGATCTCAAACTATACCCCTGTCAATGGCTCCTTCACCTACTTACCAACCCGACCGACTAGGACGGCCTCAAGAATTTCGTAAGCAACTTGATATTTCACCGGACGCCCCGCTAGAAGAACGAACGCTAGAACTTCCACAGAAGCCAGGAGTTATCCGCCGTATGGGCTACTTTATTCGAAGTAAAACTCCTAGTTTTATGGGATGGCAGAAAAGTTCTTCCCAACAACCTACACAGCAACGACGCCAGGTACAGGAAAAGGAATTGCAACAAGTTGACGAGCACCGTCTACAACGAGAGTTAATTCAAAAATATCTTACCCAACAACAGCCTTCACAACCACCACTCGGCGGAAACATTAAAGACCTCCTATCCGCCAAAACACCTCCCTACCAAGATGTCCAACAAATGAGTCACCACCCTTACAACCTTCGTTCTCTCCCCACCCAGCAACAGCAACAACAACAGAACTACTCACGAAAGCGTCCACCAACCCAACCCCCTCGACCTAACCCCAGTACCGCAACACGGGAAATGTACCTCCAAAACCACCCTCAACCCCTCTTACCTAACCCGAATCCCCCTGGTGTTGCCCCAAGACAACACACTCAAAACTACTGGGAGCAGCGGCGGCGGCTGGTGCAACAAGGAGGAAGGGATGATGTGATGATGAACGAGTACAAGTACAACAAGAATCGGCATACCGACTATGGATACGAGGAAGGGTATGAAGAAGACGAAACCCCTAAACCACCTCGTAAACGGCCTCGTATCTGAGGATCTAGTTCAGATCATGGATGAGAACACGCAATGCGCCAATTTGAAGTTCGTAGAGCGGTGGAACTAGTGATTTTGCATGAGAAGGAGCGAGAGAATGAGCGATAAATCCATAAGTGGCATGCGTACTAACCACCCTTCGGTTTCTGCTTTATACACGCGCTTGTTTTGTTTTTGAATAACGACTTTATAATTCCATGTTATGCGTTACGCTTGAAGAATGTAAATTCCATAGTATGTCTATGTCTTCCCAACAGCTCGTTGTACTTTCATACTCAAAGACCCGGTTAAGTGGGAAAAAGGCGAGAAAAGATAGAAACTTTTTAATATATTTCCAGCCCAAGAAAGTCCTTGGGTAAAAAAAATTTCAAAGGCTCCGTACCCCGTGCTTTAAAGTCTACTAGAAAATAATCTGTCCTTCATTTATAGTTTTCAAGTTGACTCGTCGGCCTTATTTAGTGGCTACTAAGCGAGGGAATACGTAGTTCATTATCATGGGGATGACCAAGGCTGTAGAAACCAAGTAAGAATGGCGAGCAAAAAGGAATGGGCACAATTTAAGCATCCTATTGGACTTAGTAACGAAGGAGACATAATCCCTATTTTCCCCTACCGCCTAGGCTATGACCATGCCTTGATTTTTCGCTTGACTAGCATCACCATTTTCAGACACTTGGATATTTTAATTTTAGTTTGCAACAGGCATTCTGCCACATGTATTGAGCGCCCTCACATCCTTTTATAGAAAGAATATGTGTTTATTCGCAGACTTCCCGTAAATCCTATGGGTGCCAATTTCTTAAACATATTTATAGCAGAAGCATACTACTATGCTGCACCAACACATCTCATAAAAATCACATTCGAGACGCCTGTTCCTCTACGTACCTCAAAAAACAATGCTCTTTCCCAAAACGCCAATATAATCATGTCATATACCCATCGCTCCGCTTCGCTTCCATCTATAAATCCTGACAACACACCACCCTCTCCCCCTCTTTCAACCTTTCAACCCACCACACCAGGTCTCCAAAAGGAAAGGCAAACGGGAAGCAAAGCCAGGCCCAGAATTCCAATGCAAGTTTCTTTTCGCCTTTACCACCATGACTGGATCCTATCATACAGTGTCGCACCAATCATCCATATACATTCTCTAGGATGGTCTCTTAAAGGGATGCGCCTCAGTATTCAACACCCACTCATCAAGACTAATTGTATCGGGCGTCGAATAAAGGAGATAAAAGTACTTTAGCGTCTCTGCCAGCCAGAAACTTTCCATTTCGTCGACCTGAAACGGAGATTCAAGTGTTACGTCGTAGATGGCCGAATGGCCATAGTCAGTCGACGTAGCAGCAATGATGGATTCAAACATTTTCCATCCTTTATTTTGCCACACCTCGTCACCTGTTATGCGATACATGTACCAGACAGATTCGATAGCTTCTGGTCTGTAAATATAGTTAGCATGGGCGAGATGGTTAGAAAAACTTGATGTACGTACCTAAGAATGTATTTCCTAGATTTGATTGTGACAAACCCAGGGGGTAGCGACTCTAGCTTTATCCGTGACTGAACAAACTCCTTGTGGCCCAGGGGCTTCATGGGATCCACTAGAGGGTTAGGAGCTGTTGGCTCGGTCGCAGACATTGGTGGTGGTTTCCGTCCTCGGCCAACAGCACTCATTTCTTCTAGCTCGGCTTCTGTACTTTTCGACTTATCCTTATACGACTGCTCCGACGGTGTAAGAGCCCGCTTTTGAAGTAGTACCGGCTCACTTTTTTCCAAAGCTGGAGTAGCTTTGGATGGATCGGTGGTGTCATAGTTTTGCAAGTTGGCATTGCTCTCTGTGGCCTCATTGTTTGTATCAGTTTCGGGGTTAGCAGCTCTGGCTTCAGCAGCTCTGGCTTCCGCAGCCCCAGCTTCAACGTTATCTAAAGCTGCTAATCTGATAGCTTCGACTTCGGCTGCCTGCTTGGCTTCGGCTTCGCGAATTGCCTTTTTCTCTTCGTAAATCTCTACGTTTTTGTCTCTCTGAGCTCCAGAGGGATCAAGAAAGTCATAGTAAGCCGTCTCATTCCAAGTACAATGCTCAGCACTCGTACAAGGCATCACAATGGCACCTTCTGGCATGATACCAGATGGCGTCACCTCATATGCCCAGACACAGCCATCAGTCAGCTTTTTGGCAATCTCTAAGTCCCCTTCGAGGCCAAAGATTTTCGCCGACATGCCAACCATCCCACCTATAAAACATGTCAAGTGCTCAACCTCAGCAGTCAGTCTGACGTCGTCCTTATCAGGGCCTGCGGTCCGAACAGATCCCGAGAACAAGATATCTCTACTATCAGGAACCATAGGTCGATAAAGCATGTACTTTCGGACTGCTTCAATTGTCTTGAGATACATTTTGCGGTATGTAGTATCAAGCCCACCAAGGAGTAGATATTGCTTTTGAAGTTAGTTTTGAATGCCAAATAGCAGGGGTGGACGCTACCTTCGGAAAATATTCGTAGGTGGAGTCTTGCCCACCACCCATTGAGAATTTGTCAGTTCCGTAAAGAGTAGACGGTATTAGACCCTGAGTCGGACAATCCCATTCGCCAACTGCATGGCCAATCTCTGCTTTTGCTCCTAGGATATCTAATGGCAATCCGGTGATGGTGTCAACTGGAGTTTGGGGGGTGGTTTCAGATCCCACTGCTACATTTGATGTAGCTCCATCAGACTTGTCAGCCGTTACACCTGTATCCCTTCTGGCCTGATCAGTAATCGGCTCAGTTGCCTTGGAATCTAATCCTCTGTTTTTAAGTTTCTTTCCCTTTTCATCGTCACCCCAACCAATGATTTGCCCCTTGCTTGGTTCGCCTGGGATGATCTGGAGCTCTAGTGTTCCTGGTCCGCCACTAGGCTTTTTCTTCTTCGGTTTTGGCTCGGCCACTGCGTCAGGGGAGAGGGGCTGAAACCCAATAGGCTCTTCGGTGAGCTGTGCCGGACTTACAACTGGCTTTTGCAAACTGGGGGGAGGCCTTTGCAAGGCTGTCAATGCTGTCCGATTGCAACCAGAAGCATCTACGTTGTCAGGGAAAACACCATCGAGGTTCGTCCCGCGATCTTGCCATTCCGATAAGGCATTCGTTACACGAGCAACAGCATCGTAGTATTTATGATCCTGTGTCAACTGTGCAAGTCTCGTAAACTCCATTGACAGCGATCCTAGTTCAGCCGTATTCGACCGCTGGCCGGCGCGATGGGCTTGTGAAGCGAATGCTGGTTTCCACCTATAATATAACAATGGCATCCTGTTTGGGGTATCGAAAGCTCCCATCAAGATCTCGGCCAGTTCTATAGCTTTGTCCAGCAAGTTCCTGTATTGGTGACCGCTAACATCGTACGCCGCCAAGAGACCTCCCAAGTACCTGATAGTAGTCTCAAACATAGGAATATCTCCCCGTGGGCTTGTTGTAAAATCAATTAAATCAATCGCTTTGGCAGCTTCTTCGAACTCCTCCTGCAAGCCCATTATCCACAAGGTATCTAAAGCATCCACAAGAGTGGCTGCCCAGCCGCAGAAAGGGTCGCGAAACTTTCCAGAGACGGGGGACAGTTCATCATGTAACCAAGCATTCTTCTTGTACCCGGACCACGCCTTCTGGAATTCCTCCTTTACTTTCGACTGTCGCTTCTCCCGAGTTATCTTCGCGTCTACAGTTTCGTCCCTGAAAGCATGCTGAATCTTTGCTATTTGTACAGGGGCACCCGTCGGTAGCCTTATTATCGACTCTGTCGGTACGGGGAAATTCTCCAGCTGTTTCTCCCAGTGTATGGTGGTTGGAACCGCTGAAAAGATGGGCAATTCCTGTTTCCCCGGTGGACCAACGGGGTGCACATCATCCTCCAGCGCGTCTTCACCCGGATAAACCTTGGTTGGAGGAATAAGTGTCCTGTCTGGAAGAACGATATGAGGTACAGTCTCGAGCGCAACTGGACTCGCAATTGTACTGGGTATAGTTTTGTGCGAAGGAGTGGCAGCATTGGGATTCGATGCCTCTCCAGACAGCTTCTGCGGGTTATATGTTTCTGCGGGTGCATCTGCTTCCTCTTTCATCTCTGGTTTGGTTGGCAGTACGCCGGCATTTTCTCCGTACTTTTGCGAGGGGGAGTATTCGAAGCTCGTCTGCGGTTCTTGTGCCCAGTCCCTCGAACGTCTCAACCGCACCAGGATAACAATTATAAAGACGGCAAACACCAGAAACACCCGGTACCTCCGAAAGCGAAACATCATGGCGAAGGTTGTCCTGGGATCCCCGGATTGGGGGAGGACACTGTTATGCGAAAGATCCGAGGCGCACGACCAAGATAGCTGCTCATTAACAACTTGTCGAGTCTCCGGTCCACTGGGGCATCTTGGGGGTGTAACCGTTCGAAATGTGCAGTTCGCCTCCGGCACGAGAATTTGCAATACACTTCGTACTTCGTGATCAAAGGAAAAGAGAAGACGAGCCAACAAGGGCGAAGCAGTCGGCCAGCGGCGTTGTGAGGTTCCAGCTTCTTGGCACGTCTCGCACGCGAGCTGCCGTTAGACCCTAGTACTGTACGGAGTAAGGGATATATGGAGGAGCAGCTGAGTTAACCCTGTCGACTGGCTTGATCCCGAACCTTTTTTGGGTGCGGAGACAGGGGAGGCGACTGGCAATGGATTACAAAGTATATTGTACACGCCACTGGATCCGAGAAAAGAACGGAGATCTGTTGACTACTCCTGATCCGGACGGAGAACGGCTCGGATCTTCCTAGGTGATATCAGTCGCCGCGATGCTGAAAGACAGAGAGATCCGAGATACAGATAATGGAGTCTCGATGGTTGGGTTGATCCGAGTTCTTGACTTAAGTGTATTTACCCACCACCACATCACATGGCAAAGCTATGCAACTACTTTAAGCATAATTAACGAAGGAGCCCCCCTTTTGAAGTTTGCCGTAAAGAAGCCAGCGTGGTTTCAAGCTCGACTATTGGACTCTAAATCTCTTGGCATCTCAGCTCCGTCGGGGTAAATCACTCCAGTCTCCAGAGCCGGGCCGGGGCCTCTTTCAAGTTCAAAAGGTTGAAATGGCGCACGCTCGGTCTCTCTTGGGTAAAAGGGAATGGTCTCTCTCTTTCGTCTACTTGGGCTATGCGTAGTTTAGTCGTTGAGAGGCTATTAGAAAGCCTTGGCAATAAGCAGTTACGCCTCAAATGCCAAGTCCACATTTGTCACAAACTTCAAAATTACAAAAGCTAATGCTCATGTGCCTATAACTCTATACACGACAAACCCTTATTTTGCAGCACAAATGCCCGGCAAGCAAAGTAATCTACCGGTATAGATATCTCCATCTCGCCGGCTATTTAGAGCATCTCCACATCATTGCAATAACGTGATCACAGGCCATGAATTTGTATTCTTCCAATGCTATCTAATCATCCGCTGCATACCCCACAAAGAGAATGCATGTTGTACAAGTCCTGTGTTACATGGCCAAGCAAAATGCCGAAAAGATACTTTTCATGCCAAAACCTTCGCCGATACACCGGTCGAGAGTCGGGGAATACAACCAGACCCTGCCTACTCGTCCATTGCGGGTCCTGGTCCTGCTGCTCTGCCCATTTGTCTTGCTTTGAGCATCTCGTCGCAAAGGAGAAGGTTGGATGCGATGCCAGAACTCGAAGCGATTGCGTTTCTCAGCACACGGAAAGAGTCGTATACCCCTTCTAAAACAGGATCCATCGGGTAACCAGTCTGGAGGTTAAGACCCACAACATTGCCCTCAACTTGCTCATCTTGTAAAAGAGCCACTATCATCCGTTAGTTCGAGAAATCATAGCCAGTCAAAGTGTAAGCACTTACAAGCATCCTGAATATCATGCCCCGCGTTGGCTGCCAAAGTTTTGGGGATGATTAACATAGCATCCGAAAATGCTTGAACCCCATACCTCGCCTTCCCCTTGACCGTCTTGCGGAAGGCCTCGCTGTTCAGGTGTTCCGCCAATGCGACTTGGAAAGCGCCAGCACCAGGGACGACGCTCTTGTCAACAATCATATTGTAAACACTCCTTAAGCCATCGCGAACAGCGTCACTGATTTGAGTGATGGTGTGCGCATTAGGACCCTTTATGAGAATCGTAACGGACTTGGGGTCCTTAACATCTTCGATGAATGTATACTTCTCCTCCCCTAATTCGTGCTCGTAGACCAACCCTGCCCAGCCAAGAACATCTGGTGTCAAGTCATCAGTACTGTTTTGCGCAGTTCCTCCACAGATGAGCTGTAATCTCTCCATATTACGTCTCTTTGCACGCCGTAGTGCAAAAATGCCATTCTTAACGAGGACGTCTAGAGACAACGGGTCAATGCCCTTCTGGTTGATAATAACAAAACCTTTCTTTGGGTCATTGCCACAAACTTCCTTCTTCAGCTCGACGATTTTTCTTAATTTCTCGTCCACAAACCGACGTTCGCTCTCCACAAGCTTGTCCCGTTGTTCTGCGCTTGAGTAATAGAACCCAGAGTTGATTTCCGATTTTTCGTATTCCAAGCTGACGTTTAGACTTAAAATAAACGCATTCTCAACCCTTTTTGGCATATCTGGGTGTCTGGCTCCATGGTCCAACGCAAGACCTCTGATGAGTTGGGTTTCAGAAGCAGTTCGATGTTGCATCTTCATGATTTCAATCATGTGTAAATCAGGCTTGTTTGGTGGTTGATAGATGGCCAGGACAGCATCAACAATATCTGGAGTAAGCTTCTCTGCTAAGGAGTGGCTGAGTTTAGTCGAAAGGGATGTTCGTGCAACGCAAAGCAAAAGTTCTCTGTCGACTTCCTTTTCTAACTTGAAGGTGTCTAGGAACTATGTCCAAAATGTCAGTAAAACTTGCTACACGGAACAGCAGTACTAACCTTCAACGCCTCTGTCTTTGCAAGTTCATAACCATCAGTGATAATTCTAGGATGTAGGCCTTCCGAAATATATCTATCAGCTTGCTTTAGAAGCTCGCCCACAAGCAATACCACCGACGTCGTCCCATCACCACAAATATCATCCTGGGCGGTAGCTGCCCGTGCAATCATTACAGCCGTGGGGTTTTGTATTTGCATTTCCCGTAATAAGACGTTCCCATCTTTTGTAAGTTTGATCTGAGTGACACATTAAATCAGAAAGGTAATCGAAACAGTTGAGGGGTTCGTTCGTACTCCACCAGCACCATCGACAAGCCTTCGAGCTGTTAGCTTATGGCAACTTTAGCTTGGAGAGAACAACGCACATTTTGATCGTCCCTAAAGGACCGAGATTGGACTTCAAAACATCCTGTAAGCCTTCACCAGCACTGATATTGACTCGCAAAGCCTCTCCTCGTCTCTAGTTCCCATCAGCGAATATTTCCTAACAAGGCGGCAAAAAACCAACCCTCGATTCGGCTTTGGGGTTCAAAAGCTGTGCAGCAGACATCTTGGTAGCGAGTGATAGTTGGAATGATTATTCTGCAGTTTCGAGATGCGTTGCTGTCGTCACAAAAACAAACACTCTATGAAGCTTTTTTTCATGGAGACGCGAATAGAAGCAAAGCGCGAAGTTTATTACGGCGACCAGAATAGGCGGGACAGCGCCAAAATTGCCGATGATGATACCGACTTAAAAATTACTCGCTTTCCTTTCAGACACGGTTTGCAATTTCTTGGATAAAAGCTGTGTCTAGGAATAAGAGACTTACTTGAAGTCGAGAGAGGACTATTGAGAGCTAATTGAGTCTCATTTTCAGAGCGGAAAGTACAGTTAGTTTCCTTCCGCCTTCATCGGCAGGAAGTATTTTGCACAAGCGATCTCTCCTGGCACCGGACAAGGCTGGATAGATATTAGCAGACTGACGCTGATACACCAACTCCCAAAGTAAACATACCACACTTCTCCACGAAGGGGTATCATCAAAACCATCATCCCACAATGCATACAAGCTGGAGCCTGGTTCTCACACTAGTTGTCGCACTTTTTTGCGATCCAAGTCATGGCCTCTGGTGGCCTTTCATACCAAGTGCAGCTGCGACAGCTACGGAGCCTGACCAAATATATCCAGATTCCAGTGCCAGGCGTATTGCAATTATCGGTGCGTACCCATTTTGCTTGAACGTCGGCCATGCCTAAATCGCACTGACGAACTACAATTGTTTCCCCTTTCCACATTTAAGTTTTACTTGTATTGCTTGGTTCATGATGCATCTCTGTTTTCATTCCGGCATACCATGTGATTATTTTGGTGCTACCCCAAATTTTATACCCAGAAGTCAATTTGTCGTAGAGAATTCCTCAGTTGATTTTGCCCTGCCCACAGAAAGGCACGGTTTCAAGTGATAATGCCATATAGATTAACCTGTTCCAGATATCTGCGCTTTAAGCTTTCTTATATTACCCCATCTCGACATAGTCAAATACATAGTTCCAGAATTAGTTCCCTGCCAAACCTTCTCCGTATTTTAAGAAGCTCCTTTGTTGTAGAGTTCTTGCAAATACTAAACATACCACTATCCAAAGCAGCAGTTCAGTGCTAATACAATTTCAGGAGCTGGTGCGGCTGGAGCTTCGACAGCATATCATCTTCAAAAGCTCGCTCAAACTTCCAATTTTAGCCTGAACATTACAGTCTTTGATCGCCACCACTACATTGGAGGCCGCTCAACTACCGTAAATGCTTATGGACACCCCCTCGAACCTGTTGAACTCGGGGCCAGCATATTTGTCGACATTAATGCGATTCTGAAAAATGCAACTCTACACTTTGGCCTCAACCCGAAAGAATCTGAGACTGATGATCGCGAACTCCTTGGCATCTGGAACGGTAAGGACTTTGTGTACACGCAAAAGGAAAGTAGTTGGAAGTACTGGGATATTGCAAAGCTTCTCTGGAAATATGGTCTTGCACCTATTCGAACCCAACGCTTAATGAAGAAGAGTGTCGGGAAATTTCTTCAGCTTTATGAAACGCCCTTTTTCCCCTTCAGGTCACTGTCGGACAGAGCCCATGATCTTGGACTTACAGCGATTACATCGATGACTGGGGATCAATTTCTTACAGAGAACAATGTGAGCGTTCAGCAATGCATTGGTGCAACTTGCTGACTTAGGCTTAGATTGGAGCACCCTTTACGACTGACATCATCCAAGCGAGTACTAGAGTGAATTATGGACAAAATCTCAACGTAATCCATGGTCTCGAGACTATGGTGTGTATGTCCATAGATGGCGCCATGCAAATTGAAGGCGGAAACTGGCAAATTTTTGATGGAATGATCAAGGAGTCAAATGCGACTGTACTTTTAAACACTACTGTTACGAACATTTCTAAGCGAGGAGGAAAGTATCGTATCAAAACCTCATCTAAGCATACCTCTGGAGACACCACGTCAAACGAAGAGCCCTACGACTCCGTTGTCCTTGCTGGCCCACTCCAATTTTCTACGATCGAGATTGAAAAAGGCATCCTAAAACGAACCCCTGATAAAGTCCCTTGGGTATTGCTCCATGTCACGCTGTTTGCGAGTCCAAAGAAGCTGAATCCTATTTATTTCAACCTTGCTCCGGATGTTGAAGTTCCAACCTCAATTCTCACCACTCTCCCCCCAAATGAAGTGCCCGAGAAGCCAGAAGAAGGCGTTGGCTCGCCAGGCTTTTTTAGCATTAGCACTCTCCGAGTAGCCATCAACCCTAAGACATCAAGGAAAGAATACTTGTATAAAATCTTCTCGCCTAAGAGGGTGACTTCTGAATTCCTTTCTGGAATTCTCAATGCTACAAGTGAAGCTCCTCTGTCCATCCTTATGAAATCTACTAACGTTGTTACAGTCCCATCTGATCTCACCGCTCTAAACCTCGACCATGAAGCTATATCTTGGTATTACCCTCATGCATGGCACTCCTATCCCTTCGAATTCCCCCGCGTGACCTTTGAAGATCCCGAACTTGCAAGAGGCTTCTACTACACAAGCGGGATGGAAAGCTTCATTAGTACCATGGAAACAAGCGCACTGATGGGAATGAATGTCGCACAGTTGATTGTGGATGATTACCTAAACATTCTAGAGGATGAGAAATTGGTGTCGGCTGGAGCGGAACAGGTGTTGTTGGCTGAGGGTGGTCATATGGAGGAGTTGTAATGGGTGAGAGGGTGCTTTAGGTTCGCAAGGGAGGAGGCAGGGAAGGTGAAGGATATCTCGCTAATTGTTATTTTGTCGCCGCCGTAGAAGTTGGTCCTGGGCCAGGACTAAATTGTAATAGAATTCCTTAAATCAAGAGTTTTAAGGTATTAGCAGAATTTATAGTCCTTAAGCAGACACATGAAAGCAGAAGAGCTTGCCTATAGGATTGTTCGAATTGCGCGATGTAAACCAAATCGAGAAATCACTCATCCTGAGAGCTTTTAACATCCTAGCTTGAACCTAAGAACCAACTTGAACACCAAACTACTCACAATTGTATCCCTTAGGTCACCATTGACAGCATGGTGGAACCAAAGAGCGGGCTGACTCATTCTTCCGCAGAGGCCGCTGAACTCGCTACCTATATATTCCTCCACATGCGAGAGATGATTCATATATCAAAATGCCAATCAAAAGCAACACAGTCCTTTGTGGTCTAATGGTCATTATTTCTGCTTGTCAACAAATAATTGCACAGCGCGGGAGATCGGGGTTCAATTCCCCGCGGAGGAGAAACTTTTGGCTCATGTTCCCTCTTTTAGGTTTTTTTGTGCCTTCCCCTTTTGGCGATATTTTGAAAAACATCTAGAATTCTATCGAGGCCTTTTAACAGCCCATATTTATGCTATCATGTGTAAGCGATCTCTAACAAGTCGGTCTTCAATCTCATAGTTTACACCGGATTTAAATGATGGAGCAGTTGTGGAAGATCTTGGCTGTATCAACCTTTCCGTGTAGCAACAAGGCAAGAAGGTAAGATTGCAATGCTTGAAATAAGAGTAAGGCTTTATGGCATAATCTCCATACAAGCTTTAAGCTACAAACTAATACATATTGTTGAACTCGTCAACGGGCATTATTCCTTTTTCGGCTTCCCGACCTCTAGCACCACAGCGAAATATTTTAAGAACATATCGTGCTCAATGTCTCAAGGGTATCATCCATGAATGCAAACTTTCTAACGCCGTAGGTAAAGTAAACCTCGAATGCATCTTATTCAGCGCATCGAGAATATCGTTCTCCGTCATCAGCCCTCTGGCGGGAACTCTCCAACGTCCTTCAAAGCACACTCCAATACATAATTACCACGCTCGTTTCCCCAGTCATCGAAAGAAAGAGCCCAGTACGCTTCCCAGATCCTGCTTCTTAGCTTCTTTCATCATATTCGGCGCATTCCTCTTCTTGGATGTCTTAGTCGGCTCGATTGCTCCAGATGTTGTCATTGCGTATTCATTGTCAGGTTTGGGAGTAACTGGATTTGGTATCTTGATTCGGATGAAGGATAAGTGCTCGCCGTTTCCTCGAACCGACGGAAGGTGCTTTGAAGTACCAAGATGAGTTGTGTCTGATTCAATGCTTCCGTATAGTGAACTGTGTCCGTTATTGAGGAAGTTCGGAGCTAAAAATGGGAGGTTTGGGCCAAGTCGCAGACATACCAAGGGAACCGAATTTATTAACTCGTCGCCAACTATTGCTTGCTCGCCAATGTTGACACCAGCTCGCTTGAGGTCGGCATCATTTCTCAGCTCACCGACTCTAGTAAATACCGAAGTAGTGGTAAAATCCCATGTTTGAAGCTTTCTGGGTCTCTCGTATAGAAGATTATCGTCGCGAACCCAAGAGTCAGAAGACGTAGCAATCATGCTGATTTCTTCTGGAGAAAGCGACGAGTTTTGTATAGCGGTTTTGAATCTATCCCGAGGGTTCGGCCGTGCATCTCGTGCGAGCGGTTCCGCCTTAGTGACCAAAAATTCTGGAACATCCTTTCTGGAGATTTTAGACACAAAAGATCTTTCGGGAAGCTGCTCTGCCGATTTTCTTCGAAGCGGCTTGGGGGGCTTATCGAGGGAACTCGCCATCTTCACGGTTCTCTCGAGGCATGCAGCTTCCATTAGAGAAACGAGATTTGTCTCCAGGTGTGGTGTCCAGCCGAGAGGGCGAGCCTTGACTTTGCCTTTGGCCCCAAAGTCGCATCCTCTGACGTCGTAGACTGCAAGTGCAGGAAAATCGTTGATATGCTCAATTGAGTTAGCCGTGATATCTATATGGTTCCACAGCTTGAGGACTCTCAGCACGGGGAATGCGCCTTCTCTTAGTACCGAGTCGTGCCATGCTCGAATTAGTCGATCTGAGACGGGGCTCCGAACAGACTTGGAGAAATGAATAATCTCGAGAACACCCAGGTTGGTGATGCTTGGCAAGTGGACGAGGTCGTGGATAGGCACCACTGTTGTAATACTTAAAGAGGTTATGAACTCGAAAGATTGGGTGGTTAAAGGGATGGTGTAAGTTGTGAGATGTGACGTTGGTCTCTCGATTATTCGACGATAACGGAAGAAATCCAGAATAGAGGCTTCTTTAGGATCTAGAGCTGTGACAAACACTTTCCAGACATGAAATGTAACTAAATCACTATGGAAAACTCAATTAGCTAGCTGCTCCCAAGCAAATATTAGGAACCGGCTGTTAGACGCAGGACATTTCGAGATCTCTCGCTTAGTCGGAGCTGGGAGGGAGGCTTACTTCTTAATGCACTCGTCCCAAATCTGCCAAGCTAGCCTCTCAGGAATAGCCCGGATGCCGTCCAATGTGAGCATATCCAAGTACTGAAGGAGACGCCTGATGCATTGATCTACTAAAGATCGGGGCCCGATCATTCTTGGCGAGTCGAAGACTGGCAATGGATTGGCAGTGGAAGGGGGTCGTGATGAAGAAGCGTTCCTCGTGTATTCCCAATCTCGATCTTCATCTCCTTGGATTGCTAAGGTTGACTCGGAATACACTTGTCCTGTTCCTTCATCGAACTTCCATTGTACTGCTGCTGAAGGCAGTCCATGGGCCTTGCCTGCACCCCTTGGATTGCCTTTGGAGGCGCGGGGCCAAAATCGCGTTTTTGGCACCCTAAATTTCATGATGCAATGTGAACACGGCCAATCTCAAGACCCTGGTCAGCTCACAACTAGAAACGACGCAGTGGCTAGTGTGCAAGCGCTCTCTTGCGTGCGTTTGAGCATAAATTAACGTGCTAGTAAGGTAAGAGAAAAGGGGCTCGGCTAAGGGTTGTTGTTGTTGTTTGACATTCTATCGATAAGAATAAAGCGGAGTTACGTGAGAAATTCTGCCGATTGGGCTGACGCGCTTGAGGCTAGCCATATTGGGCACTAGCTCAATTTTCAGCTCCATCCACCAGTTGCTTGCTTCACCTCCCCGCCAAACCACTACCCGATCACATCTTGAAAAGTCCAATCTCTCAACTATGAACCTCATTTGTGTATGAGGACTAAGCGTTTCTCAATCATGTTCAAGAAGTATTCCATTGTTCTTTCATGCAACCATCTTTGTTATCTCTATACTCCTATGCTAATATCAACGACGTCATCGTCGCAACCTTATTCAGCACCCCCAAAACAACGGCAACACCGCTCTTATGCTATGGTGTCTAATGGCCACAGTAGGCATAATCATGGGCATGCTCGGTGGCCGGAATTAACTTCCGAAGATGCAATTCCAACTCCATACCAAATTTTTGACCAGAGGAAGGGCTCGCCCTATTCCAAAAAACGTTTCTACGAATTGGTAAAATACTATCACCCCGATCGGCACGATCATAATGCGTCCAACGATGGACTCTCATGCGCTACAAAACTGGAGAGATACAGGCTCATTATTGCTGCGAATGAGATACTCTCGAATCCAATCAAGCGGGTTGCTTATGACACGTACGGGGCGGGATGGAGTGGTCAACCAGAGGTAGCATCAGATCCATCGAAAAGATGGGGATACAAAGGTGGCTGGGATGGGCCTAATGGACCGAGCCAGAATGCCACCTGGGAAGATTGGGAGAGCTGGTACCAGCGTGATGCAAAAGGGCCACAAGAGCCAACATTCACCTCGAATGGAGTCTTCGTGGGGGTGATTCTAATAGCAGTGGTAATTGGGGGTATCTGTCAAGCTGCAAGAGCTGGAAACAATGGGGTGGCTTTCATTGAACAGACAGATGCTCTCCACCGCACCATTCATAAGGATCTCCAACGGAGAAGATCCGAGACCATCTCCATGTATGGAAACAGGGATGAGAGAATCCGGAATTTCTTGATGCAGAGAGATCCCCAAGGCTATGGAATAACAAATATGGAGGAGCAGAGTTATAGAAAGCTTCTTCCACAACCCGAAATTTGCTCCAGCAAAGATATCAAGCAACGGCCTATGGATATCTACAACCACAAAAAGAAGTCCAAGGACGGATAAGGTCGATATTTTTGATATTTTGGTCTACAATACCAATTCAGAAGGATTAAACTCACTTTTTAAAGTGAGCTTGAAAGTACATCTTAGGGACGGTATATTCTAGGAATATAGAGTAGATGCGTCTAGGATCACGTAATACTCCTTGGCTATCATTCCTTTCCAAATAAATTTAAAAAGGAGGATAGAATCGCGGCACTTCTTGCCATGTTGTGGATTTAGGGTGTTTGGTTTCCTTCTCCTTGGGAAGACGGCTAAGTTGTGCTAAGTCAAGGTAGACGATTCTTAGGCAGTCGTGAGGTGATTAACTATGCACAGTCATGCTGTACAAATTACACTTTGGGTAAAGATGGATTCACTTTAAAATGGTCTTCATGAGCTAGAGAGATTTGGTTTTATAAACCAGCTAAAACTATTACCTAGTTGTACTGTAACTATAGGTCTAGAATTAATAGCTGAGATAGCAATTCATGAATATAATATTGCTTCGTGATGTTCCATCAACTTCAAGATTGAAAGTAAGTAGTGTTGCTTTCTCTGGATTGTATCCACGCAAACCCCATATATCCGATATTGTACGCCTCTGACTGCTTCGTCATAGCGTTGACTCTGCCCCGCGATTGGAGCTGAACCCCGCTTAGCTGCGTCCACTGGATGTCTGATCACGAACGACAACACATAAGCATTGCCACAAAACAGGCTACATCTTGAAGACATAAAATTACCAAACGTTCTTACAACCTTTACTCGCCGTGGCTTCTCTTTCACCTCGTATCTTTTTCGTCTTAGTTACTGTTATTGCTTTTGTAGCCTTCTTCATTAGCTTCTTATTTCTCACCTTCAACACAGGGCTCACAGGATACACAAGCTACAAGGGTTATATCGGCTGCCGAGACTATAAAGAGTACTTTCATTCAATACTTGCTGAAGATAAGATGGGCGGTGGTGACGGATATCGATCTGTGGCTTATTTTGTCAACTGGGCAATCTATGGAAGAAAACATAAACCTCAAGATTTGCCAGCTGACAAACTTACTCATATTCTTTATGCGTTTGCCAACGTCAGACCAGAGAGTGGAGAAATGTCCGTATAACCGTATTTTATCAGTAGCAAGCATAATTCTAGCCCCATTTAAACATTACTCTACTCTCCATTCCATTCCAAAATCTTGAAAACCCAGCTAACAAATCTACAGATATCTCACTGATCTTTGGGCGGACAAAGACATCCACTTCGACGGGGATTCCTGGAACGATGTTGGTGATAACCTCTATGGTTGCCTCAAGCAGCTCAACCTCTTAAAACGCCAACACCGCTCTCTCAAAATCCTTCTCTCAATTGGTGGTTGGACCTATTCGTCCAATTTCGCCGCCCCAGCCTCCACACCAGAAGGTCGCTCAACATTTGCCTCTACGGCGGTTTCTCTACTCGGAGATTACGGCTTTGATGGCCTAGACATTGACTGGGAATACCCCAAATCCTCCACCGAAGCCGAACATTTCATTCTGCTCTTGAAAGAATGTAGAGAAGCCATGGATAATTACAGTTGCTCTCTTCCTTCTCCTCACCACTTTGAACTCACAGTAGCGTGTCCAGCCGGCCCGCAAAATTACAACAATATGAATATTCGGGGGATGGACCAGTACTTGGATTTCTGGAATCTGATGGCTTATGATTATTCTGGGTCTTGGGATCAAACAACGGGCCACCAGGCAAATCTATATCCCTCCAGAAGTAATAGTATAGCCACTCCGTTTAACACAGCGCAAGCGATTGAGCACTATAAGAGACATGGAGTAGTGGCGAATAAGATTGTTCTCGGGATGCCATTGTATGGGCGAGCGTTTGAAAGTACAGACGGTATTGGGAAACCGTATTCTGGGGTTGGACAAGGAAGTTGGGAGAATGGGTGTTGGGATTATAAAGCTTTGCCACTTCCGGGGGCTGAAGAGAAGTATGATGAGGAAGCTAAGGCAACTTATAGTTACGATCCTGCAAAGAGGCATTTGGTCACGTATGATAACGTTGCGATGGCGAGAGAGAAAGCAGAGTGGATCAAAGCTCATGACCTTGGAGGAGGGATGTGGTGGGAGAGTAGTGCAGATAAGCCGGGCAACGAAAGTTTGATTGGAAATGTGGTACAGGTTTTGGCCGTTATGGAGCGGAAGGAAAACTGTGTGGAATACCCACAATCAAAATTTGAGAATCTGAGAAAGGGGCTGTAGTGGAGGGCGATATTTAGCAGGCCGGGAGCAATTGACAACAGTTTCATGGCTTAGAAACCAGGTAGACCACCACACCGAAAAATCGACATTCCAAGCTGTTTGTAGCTTGGAGACTAGACTTGCTATTTGATTAAAAATACATTTGTTCTTGCAAACTAGCTTTACATAGCGAGAGGTGAATATTACGTGCACAATAGAAATGCTTTCTCTACACTTATCGCCATAGCCATAATGCAATCCACTTCATCCCCTGTATTCTAATATTAATTTCGAATAAGCCGTTACCCTGCTATTAGAGCAGCTATTCAACCCCTACCCCCTAAACCGCTTTGCGTCTCTCAACTTAAGTTCCTGTTTATCCCCCTTCCTCTACAAACCCCACCTATCTTTTTGTTTGTTTTACAAGTCTAGATCCAAACTGATTTACTTCTTATCAACTCAAATTAAGTATAATTTTCCACACTTTGTTACAAATTTACCATCACAGGCTCTATGAGCGAACTACTGCTGTGTATTATAAGAGACTAGCTTGCCTTCTTGAAGATAGCGGCTAAAAAGGTAAGCTTTCCTAAAAATACTAGCTCTAATAGAGACAAAGCTTTTATATTCAAAGAGGTTCATATCGTAATAAAAATGTGCATCATTAGATATAAAGCAAGAAAATTAGAGTTAGCAGCATCTAGATGAAAAAAGTTACCTTAAAACAAACAATTTTAAGAAGTCTGAATGAATAACAATTTTTTACTCACACTATCTTCAGAGATATCATCCGCACGCTAAAACATCCAAGTTCAATGCACATTTTGCAGTTTTACAGAATTCATCACTGAATATATGCTAAAATCATTCCTAATCATTGCATATTCGTCTATTCATAGACGTCAACCGACCAAATGCTTTCGTCCCCTGGCCTCCAATGAACTATTTCCACAACCATTTAGCCAAGCCTCGTAGGCTTATCCTCAATTGGAATATCGCTCCCTGCGACCGTCTTGTATTTCCCCCTAATGAAATCCGAAATCTGCTCATCCTTTGCCTGCTCAACCGCCGATTCGTTGTCTTGTGGACCCTGACCCATGAATTTCTCTTGCACGAAATCGATTCCTGGTTCATTACTAGTTAGCAAATGAAATTCAAGTCTTGATCTAGGAATTAGATCAAGACGAGGCCGGAGACGAGCATGCAATATGGAACAAAAGGCATTTGAGCCCGGTAGGAACTAGGAAAGATATTACCTTTATCAAGCATATCTTCGTTCTTCTCACTTTCTCGTCCACCACCGACTGCAGAATTGAGTTTATCACCTATACCAGAAAGGAAACCACCACCGCTGCTGCTATGCTGATTGGAGTTTTGTCCTTGACTGGGCTGCTTGTTTTGGTTGTTCTGATTGCCCTCCGCTAAATTCTTTAGGTAATCAATGGTAAAAGTGGGAGAAACAAATGTCAGGCAAATAACAGGGGACTTATTTGAACTCTTAAGAAAGGTATGTGAGCGGGAGATAAATCAAAGGGGGTGGGTAGATTTAATCTTCACATCAACTCAAAGCAACAACCCCACTATGGCGTTAGCCACATCGTCGCCCCGACAGACGTCATCCTAGAATTTGAATACTCAACTAAACCTTGGATCTTACTGGAAGCCATAGCAGAGTGTCCTTGAAAATCTGGGAAATATCTTTGGTTTGCATGCGCCAAGGTGGATGACTCTGGTTTGCAGCACTTGGGTTGGTTCCACCATGCTGGCAGTGCATGCTTGGCGAAAAGAGGGGTTTCATAGTAAGATGCCTTGATCCAACGGAACTAAATATATAATATTATGTTTGCTTATATTTCAGGATTGGAAACAAGTATAGAGTGCGAAGCATAACAGAGCAGCCGCTATAAAGAAGAGTAGACTCGAACTTGAAGAAATCTTCCTCAAGTAACATTCCCACAAATGTAAGGCTAGAAAACCCGTGGTTGTAGACAAGAAAACATACCGTATGAAGCTCTACGAAGTATACACTAATCAGCTTTGATGGGGTGGTGGCGCTCGGATAGATTTGGACTATCTCGTAATTCTGTGAGGACCAAAATGTAAGGGAAAAGCTTAAACTATACATCTTCACGCGAGTTTTTAATATCACTAGTCTTAAGTGGCTCCGAGTATATTTGTATTTCAGACGCGTTAGCAACTGTTTGGCATTTGAATATCCGTACGTAGGTACATCAAAGCGCTCCAGAAGCAATCCATCTATCCATCAACCCATATTGCTCCTAATTACCTCTACTTTCCGGCCTCGTCGAAAATGTAGGTCAAGTGGCAACGTCCACAGTATTGACGGTCGTGCATAGCAGCCATGAAAACACCAGCACCGCACTGTGCATTGTTAGCATTAGCCTGCCGTCAGAGTGATCGTTTAGCTTACGTCGGGAGTAGGGCACTCTCTGCGAAGACGCTCGATCTTTCCATCACCATCAACCTTGTAGTACTTGAGCACAGCCAACTTGGTCTTCTTGCGCTTGTGCTTGATCTTCTTAGGAGTGCTGTACACCTTCTTCTTGCGCTTCTTGCCACCTCCACGCAGACGAAGCACAAGATGAAGAGTGGACTCCTTCTGGATGTTGTAATCAGAAAGGGTGCGACCATCCTCGAGTTGCTTGCCGGCGAAGATCAATCGTTGTTGGTCCGGGGGGATGCCCTCCTTGTCCTGGATTTTGGATTTGACATTGTCGATAGTGTCCGAAGACTCCACCTCGAGGGTGATAGTCTTGCCCGTCAGGGTCTTAACGAAGATCTGCATGACTGCCTATGAAGATGAAGGTATTAGAATGTAGACCGAATGCTATAATCAACATACGAAGGGATGTGTTTGGACGTACCTAGACAATAATTGTCTTCCTGAGCGGTCTACAGAGGAATCTGTTTGGGGTCAAGAAAAGTTCGAGATTGGCGAAAGTAAGCTCAAGAAGTGCGACGCTAGCGGCTAGCGTGGCTGAGTCATTCAACAATTTAGGGTTGTGGGATTTTGGCCCTCGGGGAGAGGGAACAAGGCGGCGGTGGAAATTGGCTCGTGCGCTAGCACCAAATATCTATACTTGAGGGTCCAACCCATATTAGATAAGATAATCCCACATAAGACTGCAGTAGAAATGTATATTACGCTTCTCACAAGCCTACTCGCATGAGTATCTAATTCACAGTTGTTTTGATATCGAATTAAATAAGTGACTTCAAATTTGGGTGCTGAAGATGCCCCATCTATACCCACGTGATCCGCTGGTTTTAGTCTGTGCATTTCTCGCTAAATCTCGCACTGTGGGTTTGTGGAAGGTGCAGCTTCGAAAAGTTGACCCCAAATACTATTTCGACAACTCGACAATCAGATTTGAACGATATATCAATTCAGTACGTTAACATCTCGTCCACTTGCTTGGGCATTCTTCTAATCAGTTATCTATAGAATCCGCCAAAATGGTTAAGAAGCGCGCGTCCAAGTATGATTATATCCCTCTCATCTTGCTCTCCTCTTCACCCCTCTCCCAATCTGCCACCAGTGTCTATCAGTCTATCAGCACAGCCAGGGACTCTAGGCCAAGATTGCACCTCCTCAGCCTCCTCAGCTCAGTACCAGACAATGATGAAGAAAGCGACTAATGTCGAACAGCGGACGTAACAAGAACGGGCGAGGTCATGTGAAGCCTATTCGATGCTCCAACTGCTCTCGATGCACTCCCAAGGATAAGGCAATCAAGCGCTTCACAATTAGAAATATGGTTGAGTCGGTGAGCAAAAAACCCTCTTCTCTATTGCTTGATTGGAAAAGGGAAAGTTGCTGATGAAACTTTCCAGGCTGCCATTCGTGATATCTCGGATGCATCCGTATTCCCAGAATACACTGTTCCCAAGATGTACCTCAAGTTGCAGTACTGTGTCTCTTGCGCCATTCATGGCAAGATTGTTCGGTACGTTACGCACTGAGATGAACCTTGGTCGAGCTTCTTTCCTTAAAGAGAACAGCATGGCTGACAATTCTCTCATAGTGTCCGTTCCCGCGAAGGCCGCCGAAACCGTCTCCCACCACCCCGTGTCCGCTACAACAAGGATGGCAAGAAGGTCAACCCAAACCAGGCCGCTGCCAAGACAACTCAAGCATAAGGGATTCGTCACGATTTGTTATGGGGGTTGGGCGTCAATTGCATGGATGGAACATACCGGAGGCTAGCTAGACTCTGGAATTGAGCTTGCTTGGCCAATAAGAATTATCAGTGACTGTATTCCTTGCACATTTTTATTCCTGGGTTTCCGTGGTGACATCAAAATTGCCAGCTGTGTTGTGGTCAGTATTATGCCGTGTTCCACAGCAAAATATCAACTTCGACGCTTTCTGAGCATAACACTTAGAATTGCTGAACCAAAGCCTCATATACTGCAAGCACTTCCAGACTTCATAAGTTATAATCAAATTACTGCCCATCAAAAGGAATCAAATATGGAGACGAATTTTACCATACAGGCTAGTAGTCAAAAATCTATAAATACAACAAGCACAATGAGGAATCAGATATTTGATTTTTAAGTTCCAGAATACACAGCAGTTACGCCTCTCCCGCATTCGATTCTTTGCTCGACGCTCAAATTCCTTCCTTGGTGCTTTATATTCGTCCGCGGGGTGATCTGAAACCTATGTTCCTCCCTCCTACCCTTCTCCTTGTCTGCTTCGATATCCATGGGAGCGATGTAAACTGGGTTACTCACATTATTCCTCTTCCCTGTTCCAAGCTGATAAAATTCGTTCCCGCCCCACCATAATACATCTGCACCCCAATTCGTGTCATTCTCTGAGCTTCGATCGTGAACTCCAATATGTGTGACGTTGTTCAGAATAGCTGCGGCATGGGTGTTTCCAACCGAAAGATGTGCTAGGCGGATTGGGATGACATGACTTTTCTTCTCGTCAAACTCGTAGAGACTAGACAATGCCTTGACTTTAGTTGGAGTACCTTGGACATGGGTCCACTTTCCATTTCCTAACCCTCCGTAAATACCTTGTCCGCATGCCCAAGTGTCCGCCGTGACTCTCCCAAGTCCACGAGGGTCCTCTTCGGCTTGTCCAGCTATACGTGTAGCATCTATCATGAAGAAACTGTTGACACCTCCAGCGGCGATATTTGTTACTTTGGGGAGTAAGTTCGTTCCTTTGTAAAGTTTATCGATTGGAAGTAGAGAAGGAGCATCGATTATAGGCGCTTCCGGAGAATAGTCAAATCCTAATTGACCAAGACTATTATCTCCAAATGAGAAAACTCTTCCTTGCTTGTCAACCACCAGTGAGTGGTAGTCGCCTGTTGCTATCTTAGTAATCTCAAAGCCTTTCAGAGTGCTAATCTCGTGTGCTTGATCAAAAGGGCCCTCTGGTCTAGTTACGGATGTTAGGCCTGGAATACCAAGTTGACCCTTAGAAGGAAAGTCCTTGGTTCCAGAAACTGCCGAGAATGTCCGTCCATTCGAAGTCAACATGAGACAGTGCTCGAGACCACTGCTTATATCTGATATTTTCTCTCCCCATGACATAGCTTTTGGCTGAATAGTTCGGTAGCTAATATTCGATCTGCTACTCCAGAAAGGAAACCATGTACTTTCGAGGGGTTTGGGATCTAATACCTGGTCTGCTTGAGCTGCGGGAACAGAATACACTGTTCCACTCGAGGAGAGGACAATAATGCGATCCTTGGAAATTGCAAGCTTAATCAAATTCTTCCCCTGCAAAGTAGGTGTTGGGTTTCTATTCGTTGTTGAGAAGGCCGCCCCCCATTGAACGAGATCTCCATTTTCTGTAATCGCAGCTCCAAAGTTTCTGTCCAGCTTGATATCGCGAATGACCTTGCCATCAAAAAAAGAGAGTCTTCTGGGCGTTTTGAAAGTGGTCTCTTCGGAATCGGGGGCTACCACTCGTCCGGTATTTGAGCCCCAAGTATATACTCCAGGATTTTCCCAACTCTTTTTCACTTGCAGATGCTGAGAGCTTAAAAGGTCCCTGTTTTCTTCGCTGGAAGAGGTTTTCTTTCGGGGTGTTTCAATTTTTATCTCCGCCTGTTTTAGTTTTGCCTCTGCTTTGGGAGCTTGGGTATAGTAGGCGTATGTCCCGTATGCACCTCCTCCACCAGCTAAAGTAAATAGAAGCAATGCGGCAGTCTTCGTGTTTATGCCAGATTTCCTATTAACGTTGCTTCGCAATCGATTGGTGCTTTGGAAGTACCTCATTTGCGAAATGCTGGACCCTGGCGATCGGGTGGCTGCTCGTTGAGAAATTGAGGCACATCGTGGAATTGCTCGCAAAGAAAGCATTGTGGGAATTCAATGGTCATTCAAAATTTGAAGATTTCGTCCATTGAGGGTTTTGTAGCCTACAATAGGAGTGGTTGAAAGTATTGTATTTCTGAAAGCGCAGGTTGAATGGTTCGAGCTTCAGCCTCGTCTTCAATGACACTTCGATGTTGTCAAACTACGGGAACCGAAACTGTCATTCTGTGCAAAGCCTTCTCGGTCAGGGTTCCTCGGGGGAATACGAGTACGAATTGCGTATTCGCGACTTTAAACTCTGGCCTGTGTCCCTGCCAAAGTATGCCAGTGCGAGAAATTGGAGGCGTGTTCTATACACAACAGCAACTTCATCCCGAAATATCTAGACTGAGCCTAATACCAATATGTATGACGATTCATGGTACAGTTATGTGCCCAGTTCACTTAAGAAGGAAGATGAGCCTCAGACCAAAAAGCATCGCCGGCGAGAATCCCTTTTGAAACAGACAAATGTCAGCCTCCTCTTCAAACTCTCACGTCTGATAACGTGACTAACATTTAGAATAGGGCAACGACCAAATTATCGATCAGCCTGAACCCATCTTGGAACTATTTGAAGACAAGCCTGCTCTCAAAAGTCCTCCGAAGGCCACTCTTGCAAAGAGGGCTAAATCCTACAGTGACTTTTATGAAGTGGCTACGAAATGCTTGACCAACGAGACCAAGGTCAATAAGCCTAAAGATGTCTTAGAGTATTTCCCCATAAAGGAAAGTAAGTCTCTGACGGGGGTTCGGTTTGAAGATGTTGAAAACGAGCTTTTAGCCGCAAGCAATCAAGTATACCAGTATGTAATTCATGATACTCTGGTAAAAACAACCCGGCAGCTGACGTTCAGGCTTTACTATGACCAACTTGCATCATCAGAACAACATCTAGATAACCTACTCCAAGATACCACATCAGCCTTAAACCTACTCGCAACACTCTCTGAATCTTTCAAAGCCGTCGAGACAGAAACCACTGCATTCCAAGCTCAGTGTGAAGATCTCTTGGCAGAACAAAAGCGTCTACGAGATCTCGCTGATGAGATCGGGACCGATTTGCAATATTATGCATATCTCGAGCCACTTACCAGACGCCTCAATGCCCCCGGAGCTGGAAGGCTTGTTAAAAATGATGATTTTCTCGATATGCTTGTCAACCTGAACACTTGCATTGAATTTATGGATGAGCATGTACGTTTGCCGATATTATTTCATTATTCATTATCCCGTGTTAGGGCTTGCTGTTTTACGGGGCCATCTGGCAAAAATTTACGCCTAGCACATTTAAGTCATTACTAACTTTTGAAGCCAACATATCGTGATTCACTTATTTATAAGACGAGATATACATCTTTATTGGAAAGATCTCTCAACCTAGTTCTGGTAGCCTTTCAATCAGCTTTCCATGAGGTCACTGACGAAGTTGTAAAACAACTTAATTCAAAAGAAGGCCAGAGCGAAACCGCCGAATATATCATGTTATATGGCAAATATGAAACCATCGTATCAGATCTTGGCATCCAAATAGAAAAGCTCCTAAGAACGGACGAATTCGCATTCGGGAGAGAAGGAGACGATAAGAATTATAGTTCTTACGCATCGCAATATCATCAACTCTACAAGCCTCTCTCTGATGCTTACCTCAAAAGCCGAGAACCCGTTAATACTGCAGTTCTCAAGAGTCTGCAGAAGTTCGCACGTATTGAAAAGGCTGATACGGACTTCCAATCATTTGCACGGCGCTGTATCCAATATGTGCTAGACATTTGTCACAATGAGCAGAACCTCATCAATCGCTGTTTCCTTGGCGGGCCTCTTCTCGTGGAGTATGATAGCTCAGAACCATGGAACACGTATGCCAAGTACTCGGACAACCTTTGGGAGAGTTCCATATCGCACCTTGCAACACTTCATAACTTCATATTGCCATATTTGGTCAGGGGTGGTTTAGAACGGATCTCTGATTTGATTGACTGGCTGGAGAATATTTACATGGCGAAAATCGAGGGAGAGGAAGACGAAGACTTAGAGGGCGAGCGGAAACCAATCGAACTAATCTTGCTCAGCGAGTACTTTTGGCCGTCTTTGGATTCGTTCTTAAAACAAGCTGCAATCGAAATAGGAAATTATAAACCATCTCAAGATGACCTCCGGATAACAGCTAGACCAACAACCTCTAGTTCCCAAGCCAGCAAATCAACAAGCACCGTTGGAATTGAGGTGGGTAGCAGACTAGAGGAAGGAAACACTTCAGCGATCTCGGATGCATTTCCAACCGTTCAGAAGGCGGTCAAACTTCTTGTTATGTATAATGATGGTTGCTATGAGAGGCCAGTAAGTTATCCTTCGCTCTTTCCACGTATATACTACTAATAGTGGGCTTTGCAGAGAAATGGGGATGTCCTTTATGAGATTGTTCATCAGACCACAGAATCTCTTCAAAAAGCTGCTACTACCATAAAGCGCAATTCCACAATCATGGAAGCACAGCTTTTCCTCATGAAAAATCTCTTGCTCATCGAGAATTTATTCTTGATGAAAGAGATTCCTGAGACTATTAGACAGTCAGCGGAGTTTGATTTCACTCCTATCTGGGACACGATCAAGGAGCTCCAGGACCGAAAACAACTATTCAATCCACTGGCATACATCAGACCTCTCGTCAAGGGTCGGTTGTTGCCAGCCGTCGTTGATCGTCTTCTAGATGCGAGAAAGGAACTGGAGAAAGTACTGGTACAGCAGATTACTGCTTTTACCAAGGATTGGCAAATTTTGCTGAAGGATCCCAAAAAGAGCAAGGCAAAGGCACTTGAGTTGGATGCCCTATTGAATAGGGCTTTTGAGGATGATACTACAAGGGCTGCTTTGTGGAAGATGATTAGGGCGGATGAGTAGGCTTTTACCATCACGTTATTTGATATCGAATTATGCACCATTCTTTCTCGAGGTTATGCCTACTCGAGAATAATGAATGCTTTGAAAGGGGAGGTTAACTCATTCAGCCATTCGGGTCAATTGATGAAGCGCACTAATAAAGTATCTTAATAAAGTTGCCACAAACTAGTAAGCATCAGGAGTAGGCTTTCTGATAGGATTTTACTTTGCATGTATTTTGTCAAGTTTCTTCTAATACATGCCTTCTATATGCCAAAGAATCAACCTAACTACTCGCTTGGTACTTAGGCTGCTCTGATGGTGTGTCTATAATCACGTGATATGTTGCTTTTTAATCAGCGCATCCGTCTCAGCCTCGTGGTGCCTTGTCTCGAACTCGGCGACCATTAAAGTATCCTTCCTTAATTGCATCCAGCGTCATTCTTTTCGTCTTCTTTCAATCAACTCGAACAAATTCATCAATCTCTCAATCGCTGAGCCCGGCATCAATCTTTGATATTGAATTGGAAGCCGTAGCCTGATCATGTCATAAAAGTCTATACTCTGAATACCCAGCACAGGCTTCCCTGTCCCTTTGCGACTACGATTGCGACAATGCCACCCATTTGCAGGTTTTGGCAGCAGGGGAACTGCCGGAATGGAGGTGCGAGAAATTCATCTTTGCTTGAAAGCATATGCTAACAATTTTCAAAGACAACTGCAGGTTTCAACATCCTGGGAGCACTCCAGTCGCAAATGATAACAACAACAACCGCTACTCTGCTTTACAAGGCCCAAGCAATCCAAATCCGAGAAGCAGCACTAGCTTCCAGAATAAATGCAAGAGAACAACAGATTCCTCTGCTCTTCCTAGCTAACCATAATCAAGATACTTCGTCGTCCTCTACGATTCCCTATGGACTGGACAAGAAAGCGATAATTTCGGATCTGACAACGGAGAGACCACAATGGATACTCTCAGCGTATGGACCGGGACGACAAGCTCCAGCCCAATTGTTCGGAGGGCCGTTACGAGAGCAGAGCTTTGAAGAAATGCGGTTAGCGCATTATATGGGTATGGCAGCGGGAAATCCTCAACAAGCAGTACGTAAAATCTGGAAAATGTATGGTTACCTATTCATACTTAGCAGGTCCAAGAAGCAGAAAAGCTGTACCAGGCAGCGGAGCAACAAATTCAGACGGCACTAAACAACGTTGATGGCGCTATAGACTTCATTGTTAAGGCTGACAACGAGCACCCGAACCGGATCGATATTTGTAGTTCAAGTCGCAGCAATGGACCCAAATTCCAGCAGAACCCGACGGATGTGCAACCAACCCCACCCGTAAATGCTTTTGGTGCACCAAGTCAGCCAGCTCCAGCTTTTGGGGCACCTTCTGCGCCTTCTGGAGCATTTGGTCAACCATCGGTTTTGGGCCAGAAACCAAACCCTTTTGGAGTAGCAACTCCAGCATTTGGAGCCCCTTCACAAATAGGTACTGGGGGAGGGTTTGGGCAGCCTTCCATGTTAGGACAAAAGCCAAGCCCTTTTGGAGCGCCATCTGGTACAGCCGCACCATTCTCCGCATTTTCTAACCCTGCGATCCCCTTCTCTCAAGCACCAATATCTAGTGCTTTTGGGGCCCCATCACAGCCTGCGGCACTCAGCCCGTTTAGCGCCCCTTCGCAACCAGTTGCAACCAACCCTTTTAGTGCTTCATCTCCGCCAGCAGCAGGCAATCCCTTTGCCGCTCCAGCGATTGCATTTGGCCAACAGCCTAATCCCCAGCAAGGGAACCCCTTTGCCTCGCAAAATCCACTTTCCAATACTAATTCTATGACAAATATATCTGCGTCACCATTCGGCGCTCCCTCACCTGCACCCAAAAATCCTTTTGCTGCTGCAACATCCCAGGGCCCCTCCACCTTTGGTGGAACTCCAGCTTCGCAAAATAATCCATTTTCAAGAAGCGCGGCAGCTCAGCCAACGCCGAACGGATTTGGGGCACATATACAGCAGCAGAACCCCCCAAATAACGCGAATCCGTTTGGGAAACCTTCGGTGGTGCCCAGCGCTCCTAACACTATCAATCCCCAAACCTCTGTAGCTTCCCAACCTAGCATGAATGGGATGGGCGGAATGGCAACGAATCTGTCAGAACACCCTCACCCAGATAACTACATCGTCAAGGATGCCAGTGGTAGACTGCTGACATTCAACAATAAAAGAGTTATTTATAAGAATAACGAACCTGGCATCAGCCGGCCGGATGGATCTTGGGACAAGATATGGTTTCCAGACGGACCGCCAGTATACAACAAGGATACTGTCGGCGAAGATAAATATTATGATGATGCGACAAAACAAGCTTACATGTATGCAATCCAAAATGGCCTGTTCGAGAAAGGGATGATGCCCCTGTTACCACCAAAAAGAGAGTGGTGTCGCTGGGATTTTTAGAATAGTTTGTAGAGTATACCAAATAGGCTATCTCGCACTAAGGCGTTTATATGGATATAGTTAGTAGCATATGATCTGCTTCGTTACATAGATTGAGGGAAAAGCGTAAATATACCACAAGGCTCAGTGCCATTTCCAGTTCCATGAAATCACTCTACTCCGCGTTATTTGTTCACCCTCTATAAAGCAGTAATTCATTTAAAAGGGAGGCACACCTTCATATTATACTTTGGCGAAGTGTGGGGATCTGACCACGGATTGGAAGCTTTGGAGAATTTGTCACTTCACCAGAGTTAGTTTTGTTCTTTATTCTCGTCTCTTTGCAACGAAAGCTCAAAAGCAAATATTATGTATGCTACGCATGGTACTCTATTCTACGTAGATAATGCAAAGCTAATGCTAGTCTACGACACATTTTTCTATTTCGATATACTATGTTTAGAACATGAGGATTCGCCCGACGTTGTTGTACTCTATAGACTTCAATAAATTTTAACATCTTTTGAAATCGTTAATATTATTAAACAATTTTTAATTGGAGTCTGCCTTTTAAATAACATTGGCTTTTGTTTCCGGTGCTTACCTTACTAGTTTAGGTTTTCGGATAGCCATCTCGACTCGCGTTGCTGAGAAATTTTAAATATACCTTTCGTAGCTTGACTTACAGGATAGCCAGCCATTTTGGCTAACTCTTTCGTAAGTTTGGCATTAGCATACACTAGCGTCAATTTCCTAGTGTTGTATGTTATTAATGGATTGCTGACCTACCTCTCGTATCACCAGTTGTAGGATAAACGTCCGGGGTATCATGATTATCAGTATTATATTTGATGTTCAGGCCAATACATATATTAGTTCAAGAAAATCAATCCCGGTAACAGTTGTTCCTAAAGCACACGAGTCATTTATTTATTTTCAAAAACTATGTAGAATCTATTCTCCCGTCAATGAGAGGTTATCCTCACACTCCAGTTTCTTGCCTTTCTTAGATACCTCTAATTCTGCACGCTAATAAGTAGAGCAGCTATGGTGTTCTACACCTTTGTCACAACTATTGCCGATTCGGTGTATTCCACTCCAGCCATTGAAAATGCTGGCGTCTTAGCTTTGTGTCAATACCCTACTCGCGGGTGACTGTATATAAAGCTGATTTATGTCTCCTATTCATTTTTATTCTTAGGAACCTCACGTTAAAATCGGTCAAGTAATATGACTTATGAGGTTAATTCGCTAATCTTTCAATTGCGCTTTCAAACTATCCGAACGAACCTTGTCTCTTAAACCAGATATAAAAGAAGGAGAGTGCTCATTATATATTAGTATCTCAGGAGAACAGAAATAACGGGAACCGTGATCGATTGTTATGATCAAACCATTCTATGCTATTTTGATTCCATGTATCTTATATTATCAAATCTTACAATTTCAAATCCGACAGCGAATGATGCTGTTATCTCGTAATTAGTGTTTTGGAACTTCAGCAGGCAGGCAAATCCAAACGAGATGGACGATTTGGTGCCACAAATCTTCCCAGAACTTGATTCTAGATGATTATATGAAGCCAAGAAGAGATGGTTGCAAAAAGAGCTTTCGATTTCTCGTATAACTCAAGGATCTGAAAACTTGTCCTAGCGAAAGGCTTTAACGCAGTACAATAAATTAGGTGGTGATGTAGGAGGAGAGATGGGCGACTAAATGTTACTAATTAGACATAATAGCTCCCTACTGTTGGGTCCAGATTTATTCTCCCTTTCAATTTTCGCTTAGTGCTTCATTCGAGCAAATCGCATTCGAATACGTCAACTTTCCAGACGCGGTTTTAATGTATGTGCCTAGGTTAGCAATTCAATGTTTACAAAGGCTTATTCTACTAAACATTATTAACTAACAGGTTCTCTAGCACTGGTGCACTAGCTAGCAAGCTCGAAATTTCTCGGAAAAGGTAAGCAGGATGTTAAACGGTCACACTCGATCTAAGAAAACTGGCTGATCAGCCTCCATGGCCCTACCAATCATACCAGCAATCGCATAAGCGATTTTGCGACCCATGCTGTTTGTTAGAGGATGAAAAAAGTAATCGGTAGTACCACACAACTTTAAAAATGTATCATTAGGCTATTTTACTTCTACATGTGTATAAAGTTTTACAAAGCCTCAGGATCAATAATTAATCATTTCTTAACCAAATTTCTCTTTAAATATCTCCTAGGAGCGTGCTACTCGGTGTTGTTTTAGTCTTGCTTTAAAATCTCACTCTTTTCATACCCCTACAGCTTAGCCCGGAAGTAAGCACCTAAAACTAACGATAAGCAAACCATCTTATATATTTCAATATGTTTTGTTTAACTTCAAATGACTGAGTAGAGTCTCAGAAATTAGACTTGAGTTCAATCTGCTCAATCGCTATTATCAACCTTGAAATACCCGCCCAAGCCTTCAGGAAATAAGCTATCAACCACCTAGCAATGGAACCCGACACTGTCCCCCTCCCTGACCCCGAATTTCTCACAATATCCAGCAAGCCATCTGCTCCTATTTCTCACACTTTCTTCGCCGCTACCACGGCCACATCGCGAAACAAGCTTGTTATCTTTGTTAATGGCCTCGGTCTCCCTGCAGCTTCATGGCGTCTAGCCATTTCAACATTGAAGAAGGCATCTCAATCATGCCCCGCCATTCTAACCTATGACCGGTTCGGTCAAGGTCTTACAAAATCTCGCGACCCGGTGGATGATGAGAAGGAGCTCGGCCATGATCTCCTTAATGTCGCAATTGATCTCCATGAAATCATCAAAGTCATCGCAACTACGAAGCTAGACCTAAGCGAACAAGACCTCGAAGCTGGGAAACTTCAAGTTTTAATGATTGGAGCATCAATTGGAGCCCCGATCGCCCGCCTTTATGCCCAGCATTACCCCGGAATTGTGGCTGGAGTGGTCCTCCTCGATTCCAACATTGCGAATGCCAATTACTCGGATATCTGGCCTGATCCAGAAGCACCAGGATTTGATCCAAAACTTGTTATCGACGAAGATTGCACTCTTGAACAATATTTGGAGCATAGGAAAAAGATAGTTGGCCTGTTTGATTTAGGTGTGAAAAATCCCGAGAACTTGGATAGGAGCAATAGCTCCGTATTGTTGCCTTATGCGGATGCGCCGAAGCTTGTGGGACTACGAGGAAAGGGGCCGCTATTAAGTGTTGTAGGACATGACCCAGAGGCATTTGCCAACATCAGTTTTGCGATGATGGACACACCAAAGAGTTGTAGTCAAAAGTTTACAAACCCGTATGCACTCCTCCTGTGTGAATAAAGCACCGGAAGCTTGGGCCGCTTGGCTAACATGGATAGGGCATGGGCTGCGTACAACCAAAGCCTTACAAATATTACAGATGTTGAAAGATGTGGCGAGGTTAAAATTGCTCCGGGCTGTGGGCATTTTATCCAGAAGGACAGTCCAGAATTCGTTGCGAAGGAGGTTGCAGCTTTGATACAGAAGCTAGAGTGGTGAACATTTCAAGGGGGAGATGTTAAGCCGCCAGCTACGAGCAAGGGGCTGTTCGACTAACCTTTTACTTTACGGAGGTACAGCGATCAAGTATTATTACGTAGTACGATCAAGGGTTTTTCCCATCATAGGTCCTTGCGAGCCCTTGACTGTACTAATAATACTTAACCGCTGTACTGTGCTTCCGCATGAACATGGAATAGCAGTCGTGAAATATGACGCCGTTAGGTAAGGAATCTTAACCCTCTTCGACTGTTCAGCGCCTCTTCCTAATCTCTATATCCTTTCTAAGGGACGTTAACATCTGTGATCCCAAATGGCACATATGAAAACTGTGCCTTATTGTGATCTAAAAGGAAGGTGTTTAATTATATCCTCAAAGTTTAATGCTAAGGTTGTGGATATAAAACCGAGGAAGATTCGCGTTTTTCGATCTCAACCACATCACAATCACAACACAACAACATCACAACCACATCACAACCACATCACAACCACATCACAACCACATATATTTCATGTCAGCTAACACATTGTGCTAATTTGTAGGCCCGAGATAACACCAGGACAAAAACAAGCTGTTAAAGAATTTATTGAAAACAATAAGACTTGCAATGTGAAGACGATAATGTCTAGGTTAGGCTTGCCCGAGCAAGTTGTGATGGAAGCAATTTATACCTTGAAGAGGTCGGATCCGGCCATCGCTCGCATTTGTTAGATGGACCAATATCTGAGAAGTCATGTGGTGAGATTTAGAGCGAGACGAGGAGGACAAGGAATGTGAAATTAGGTTATATAGAAGCAAGCGAAGCTGAGTGGCTGTTACCCCGCAACATTCTCCATATTCTCACCTCCACTTGAGGATTGCTCCTTGTGGTATTTGTTTCGTCCTTTGATATACACTCCTACCTCTATTTTGCTTGAGTGCTAGGTACTTCTCAAATATACTAGACCTATTCCATGTGTTTGCAACAGAACCTCGAAGATCTCCGTTGACTTAGTATACTTTCAATTAGACACGGAGATTTTCTATCTTCTTCTTTCTTACTAAATAAACTCATAGACGCTATGTTAGAAATGACGGTGAAGGAGATTTTCTACAAGTGAGGTAGTATTTAGCTATTTATATGATATTAATCTTAACACTCATGAAACTGGAGTATCTGACGAGGTCTGCTGGAAGCTGTAATTGACATAAATTGTTATAGACTCGACGAAAGCCTAGTAGAAATAATTATATCTCATTCTTCGAGGAAAGATGAGATTGTGCTTTTAAAGATGCTTGAGTTAGTTAAGTATTATATACATTTAGTAGTCTTACTACCGTGGTGGAATTAGAAAAGATTATGAACTAGGATGATGGAGGAGGGTATCAATGACCATCAGTATTAAAATATAATATCAATCACAGTAGGAAAAGCGAATATCCGACTGTAGTCTCATCCGCAGGAACTTTGTCGAACATACCCCCTTTCACCATGCAGTAGCTCCTCTGCAGAAGGTGACTGGTATGGGCTTATAAAGGAATTGAACCACTTGCATAGGAATGAATGACTCGTGAACAAAGGTGCGGATGTAAATGCAACGGCGAAGGTAAAGGTGAAGACAAGGCTCTGGCTCTGAATATGTCAAAAGCAGGGTGGGGATAGTAGTGTGCATGAGCCAAAGGCAACGTTGGTTCAGCATGGTAACAGGAAGGTCAAGGGCTGTTGTTGTCATCATAGGGTACAATTAGAGCAAAGATAGAGGATCTCGTGTTATTAAGTGAAAATATAAATGCCCCTAATTGTCGTTATCCGTTATCCTTTTATGACACATTCCCTTATAGCTATTTATGTCAAGTACGGCACCAAATAAGAGAAATGCATAACAATCCACAAGAGGCTCATGAGATTCGGAGTTTGAAACTTTGATAACAAGATATTTGCCTTCGGGACAAGTCCATTCGTACAATTGTCACATTTCTTTCTTCTTCGTTGGATAGTAGTTGAAGTATATTCTCCATTCTAGAAGAGCTAAGCTAAATACCAAAGAAGCAAAAATACCCAGTTACCACATCGGTCCTAATACTGCAAAGCAATACTGAGCATCTTCACACTTCTCGAACGACAAAAAAAACATGACATCAGATGCAGGAAAGCATTGGAACTCCACTTGGCCTAGAGTGTCTACGCAATCGTACTGTTTACACATCAAGTTTCTCATGTCACTGAATTTCATTAACAAGAACTTGTGTCCTCTTCGCTATGCTCTCTAAATCAACCCGACTTAATCAGCCTGATGCTGGTGTCTATCGCCACCCATCAAATTTCGCTATTCTCCCATGTGCGCCGATGTTGTACAAATTTCCGAGTAAAAAGAAAAGATTTTAAACCAAGAGGCTCAACGCTCTGCTAGGTGCCGCTTATCAGAAATGAAATCCGGTAAGGGGAACAACCTTAGCCTCTTCTCTCTTCTTCTCACGCTCCTCGTCTCTCTTCTTTAACGCGTAAGCTTCCTCCTGCTTGATGATTAAGCTTGCCGTATCATAGCGACGTGCCTCCAGCCAGTTTTCACCATGCATTTCCTTGTACAACTCGTCAGTGCCCTTCTCCATTCCTTCACACCATTGTTCCAATGCCCTAAGTCTCTGCTCGACTAGCCATTTCTGCTTGCTTTCGTTGGTAGATTTGATGCGCTTGTATCGTTCGCTAGCCAATGTCTCAAGTTCCGTCTCACGAGCTTTGCGCTTCTTCTCGTCGGCTTCCTTGCTACGAGCTTTGTCTGCAAGGTATCGCAAACTATGACCAAATTCATACTCCTCTGGAAGGAGGTTGATATCAAGTGGAGGGACGGTGAAGAACAGAACATTACCACTCTCGTTGTGTTGGAATTGGTTTCGAATGTCTACTGGAATAGTAGCGTTGGCAGAAGGGGGTAGGGTGAAGACTTCGATAGGACGTGGTGGGTTGTAAGCATTGTGAGAAGAGCCGTGCGAATTTGTTGTTTGCGCGATGGGGCGAGGTGCAACGTTGGCATTCTGGTAGTGGTTGTAGTTTGCAAGAGCACTAGGCTGTTGAGGAGGAGTTGCTGTGGGAGCATATTGATTGTAGGTTTGGGGTTGATACATAGGAGTTTGAGGCAAGGCAGAGTGGTGATGGGCAGAATTTTGAGAGCCGTAAGAACCTTGAGAGCCATAGGATAGCTGTTGCGCCATTGGAGCAGGAGAGACAGATGGCCGGGCACCTGATGTAAATTGTTGACCATATGGCGTCTGAGCGGTGCTCTGGTGAGCCATAGGAGAAGGCAGAGGAAGACTTGGCATAGTCATATTCGTTCCTGACATTGAACTATCTCCTCCCTGGGAACCATAACGAGATCTATCACTCATGATAGGACGGCGACTTGGCTCTGGTGTTGGTGGAGGAGGCGATGGGGTTGGCTCTGGTGGGGGTGATTCCTATCGGTATTGTTAGATCAACGCGCCGGGTAGGAAGAAAAGATTATAGGGTTTGGGACCGAATAAACTCACGTTTGCTTCTCGAGGTCGCCTGTGAACCGCGCCAACAATTGGAGGCGCGTTTGGCGCACCCCAAGTTGGCTTTGGTAGTGGATCAGTCTCCTTTGCGTCCTCTCTCAGAAGGTGCTTAATAGGACTTGGCACCTTCTTCATCTTCCTTGGTACGTCAAAGAGATCCATCTCATAGTCTTTCTCCCTGACTTCATCTGGCACGCAGCTAGCCCATGTCTTAATCTTGTTGAGCTTGAACTTTTCCTCATTATAACGTGCCTCGCACACATAGACCTCCTTATCAGTTGGAAATCCGCGGGGCCGGCCTTTATTATACCGAGTAAAAAACATAACAAAACATCTATCAACAACCTCCTCGATTTTGTGGTCCCGATACTGCCCAGTCTTCACAACTTCATTTTCAAAGAAGTGTTTTTCAAAACTATGGACAGTCTGCTCTGGACGGTAATACCAACAAGCGTTGATCCACTTCTGGCCTTCAGGATCTTGCCATGTACGGTATATTTGTGCGACAATTGGTTTAGTCACATCGTTGGGGTTTGACAGGTGGATCCAGTCTCCAACCTTCCAGACCTCGTTATTGTAGAGGATCTCTGGCAAAGGCAAGCGGCCATCCTCGTCAGCAAAGTCGCTATCAGGTTTCTTCTTCTCTTGCTCTGCAATGATTCTAGCTTCCTTCTGCAAATCAACCGCATCCTTGTGTACTTGGCTATCATCGAGGTTGAACAGCTTCGCGTTCTCGAACATGAGTTCCAAGTCCTTCAAACATGCATCGACTGACTGATACTTTTTTCTCTTTGCTTTTCTCTTGATCAAATCCATGGCGATGGGATTCTTGATTTCTTGGTAATAATCGGGCATGACCGTCTTGTCGGGTAGCTTTTCAAAAGGCAGGATTTTTAGATCTCCGCCAGGATTCTTGTATTTTCTCAACCCCTTCAATAGCGAGTTGATACGAGCTTCCATAGGAGTATGTACTTTTGGAGGTCGTCCACGCTTTTTTTGGGAATCGGGATCATCCTTAGCGCCATCATCTCTTGAACGCTTAGCACCCTCAGAGGTACGGCGTCCCTTTCTTCGCCGGCGCGGGCGATCGTCGTCTGTCTCGTCGTCCTCCCCATCTTCGTCCTCATCCTCCTCCTCCTCCTCCTCCTCCTCTTCAATCTCTTCGTTTGGATCTGGCGGAGGGGATGGCTCGAACTCAGGAATGGGGCCAAGATCTGGCATCTCAGCGGTTTCGGCGGTAATAGTTCCATCATCGACCAGCTTCTGCATCTCAGTCTTGAACAAGCTCCTAAGGGTAACGGCATTCTTGAAAACTAAGGCCGATGGACGATTGTACACTTGCGCATTATGGCAGATCAGTGCAAAGTCTCGAACGTACTGCTTCCAGCTCGTGTACTGCTTCTTCATGATTCTTTGCTATATTGGTTATTTAGCTTAATGTGGAATGCTGGGGATCTAGCTTAGAATCACTAACCCTCAGCGTACTAAATGCCGTCGGCTCCTTGATGATATCATAGTAATCGGGTATGGCTCTCTTGCTAACCACACGTTGAAAGTCCACTGCAATATCATTGCCTCTGCAGAATATTCAGTAGGGGATTTCACTGTTTACGGGCATCAGGACCCACTCTTCGTCTTTATATTCCGTCAAATAGGCCAAGACACTGCTCATTGTAGCGAAATCCTTCTTGGTAAGACCGGCTGGAGCTACGGGTATAGGAGCTGGAGTTGCAGCAGCTGAGTCTACTGGGGCTGGGGTAGTTGTGGTAGGAGTTCCAGTTGCTTCGGGGAGTGTCGCATTGCTCGCGCTGACCGGAGCATCTTCCATCTTGACTTCTGGCGTTGGAAGCATCGAAGGAGGCTGTTGCGACTCCATTTTGGGGCGGCCAGCTTGGATTGTAAGGCGGCGGACACTGTCAAGTTCAATGTTGTGTACACTCAGTAGAGTTGCGAATAACTTCAAGTCGCGAGGTCTAGCGCGCCAGAGTCTTGGCAATGTCACGTGAGCACGGGCCTTTGGTCGAGGAGGCCTTCGCTTTAAGGCTTGAACACAAATGTAGTCCACCCCACAATCATATGTTGAGCAAGCAGAGCGAGCTATCTCCTGGTTGCACTTGTATGTACTTGTTTACGCTATTTGAGACCTAATAGTATGACGGGCTCCCCTCGTGAATGGCTTTGACCTGCTAGCTGATTTATATTTCTTGTCAATCAGCAAGAGACTTCTGAGTTGCATTATTTGAGGACACCTGCACTCGCATAAATATCCGGTGACGGAATCCTAGTTGAACTAGAAGTTTCTTATCCCAGAATGTATATTTTCAATATTATCTCGCATTCCCTTATAATCATCATCTTGCTTTTGTGGCCGCTTCCGCTTTAGGGGGTCTAGCCGGCTGAATGTCGGGAAAGCGGTTCTTCAGCCTTATTAAGTTTATTTAAGAGTAAAGCTTGAATATGAGTAGAATGAGTCAAAATATCTAAAACTAAGAACTTGATTTTACAAGAGGCAGTAATACCTACGTCAGCTGTTACTACAAGTACTTGCATTATTTTCTAACCCTAGCAATCGATCTTGCTTTGTTGAATATATCAAGCGATCCCAAATCCACCTCGAACGGAAACCATGCGGATCAGGCTGCGGACTCCCGAGGGAGCTCTCGCCATCACCCTCCCAGAAAATGCTACCGTCAACGATCTCTTTTCCCTGATTACCGAGAAAACATCTATAAAATCCTTCGACATCAAATATGGCTACCCGCCCAAACCTCTCCAGCTCGCCGACACCTCATCCCCCCTCAGCAAACTAGACGTCAAACTCGATGGCGAACAACTCACGATCAGTCCAAGGGAGGAAGACTCAACCGCAACTCAAGATGCGTCGTCGGTTGCAACAGAAAAGGTGATATCTGGGTCGCCCTCCTTCGCTGGAATGACAGGCAAGAAAGCAAAAGAACAGATATCTTTACAGAGAAAAGCCATGGAAGAAGATGTCCCCGAATTGCCACTCCCGGGCAGAGGTGCTACTCTCGGTTCGTTCTCCCTTTCCGTTATCCCTCCTCCACCTTCGGGTGGTATTAATCCCCTGTTGCGGTATCTCCTCTTGATATGAAAGTTCGTAAATTCAATATTAACTTTGTCATTAGTCCTCCGCGTAATGCCCGACGATAATTCGTGTCTGTTCCGCGCCTTCGGAACGGCTGTCATTCCAGGCGACGACCTCTCGATGCCCGAACTAAGATCCCTCGTTGCTTCTGCTATCCAATCCGACCCTAAAACTTATACAAAAGTAGTCCTCGAGCAACCCCCCGATGACTATTGCCGGTGGATCCAAACCACCGACGCCTGGGGTGGGTTCATAGAGATGGGCATCCTCTCCAAACACTTCGAAATCGAAATCTGTTCCATAGACGTTCAATCTCTGCGGGTGGATCGTTTCAACGAAGGTGCCCCTACCCGTTGTATCTTGGTCTACAGTGGCATCCACTACGACACTATCGTCCAATCTCCTAGCGATCCACCACATACGAAAGCAGACAGTCCGCCCGAATTCGACAAGAGAGTTTGGGACAGCGACGACGATGAGATTTTAGAGAAAGCCGTGGAGTTGTGCAGGAAGTTGCAAGACAAGCATTATTTTACCGACACTGGCGGGATGGCTATTAAGTGTACTATATGTGGAGTTGTGGTCTATGGAGAGGCACAGGCGACGGGTCATGCAAATCAGACGGGTCACTATGATATGGCCGAGGTGAAGGGATAAGAGAGAGATGTCTGAAAAATGGAGAGGACTCGCCCCTATCATTTGATATAATATCACCAATTTGGAAGTTGATCTCTGTTTTATCCGAGAGAGTGAATGATCTTAGTTGAGGGGCATATCCAAAGATTTAGAACTTACTTATACCACCGGTAAGGGCAGACTTTTCTTCAAACTTCGACGTTTAAAAAGGCACTCAACACGTAGGCCTACATTCAGATGTCAAAGTCACATAGATCTCAACAACAGCTTTGTCTAGCCTGTCTCCCCAGCTTGCTTTCTCCCTCCCAGTAGCTCTCACACCCCTCGAACATAATATCACGACCTCCATAATCACCGGCTTACCTCTTGCACAGGCGATATATTCGATCCCCATTCACACACCTCCCTCCATACGGATCACTCGACAATCAAAACACCCAGATATCTCTCCCACTACCCCAATCAGGCGCACGAACTATCATCTGCCCCCTGATCCAACTCCCGCAATACCCTATTCTCTCCTCTCCTCCTAAATCCTCAAGTAAGCCCTATGTGAATCCCGCTCATCTCACCCCCCATCCAAGCTCGAGGGAACCAACCAGTGAGAGTTGAGTTGGTCCAGACGGCGGGGGGGGGGGGGTATCTTGATACCAACCGGTAAAGAGGGGTAGGTATCAAGGTACAGTACTTCGTACAGTACAGTCAGTATCCACACCTAGGTCACAATCCGTTGCTTCTCGCCCCCTTGGTGTGAGAAAGAGGTGTTGCGATATTGTTCACCCCACGAGCATCGGCCCCCTCCATTTCACGGTTCTCATTGCATGGTTATCAAGGATCCTTCCTTTTTACCACCGGCATGATTCAATCATGTACAAGCAGTACTCTTCTCCACTTTCAACATCAGCATCGGCGCAGTAGTATCTTTAGTATCATGCTCGAAGCCTTGAACGCTAGTCAACTGTAGACGAGTTCTCGAGGCACTTCTACTAGACGCTCAAGCTTGAAAAACAGAACTGAAGTGGCCAAATTACTACGAGATCACTCCTCTCGGTCATTACTCGTCACCCTACGCTCAAATTATATTCACGGCTTAAAACCTTGAAGACGTTCAAAAAGGCATTTCGACATTGCAAAAATTTCCATAAAAGACTCCACTCCGTTTGGTTGATGAAAGAAGTATGTACAAACAAAGCGATCAGATATCGCTCTGATCTAGGTGTGCTTGAAGAAGAACCACAGTTATCAACTCATCTCAACCCATCTAAGTCGATCCCACCACGCCTGAAAAAGCGAACTAAACAACAGATAATAAAAGCACCGTATTCATAATATGTACTTCGTACCATGCACCAACCCCTATGTTGGTCCATAGTATCGAGTCCGTCCATCCCAATTTTCCCATTCCCCCCTCCATCCACCCTAAACGCCAATCCTAAGGAAACAAAAACAAATATTTGGCTCCCGAGCCTATTCATCAAGGATACGATAGCTCTGCAAGCTCCGCAAGCCGATTGACAGGAGTATGTTCCAAATGTACAGAATGTTGAAAATGCTGCCAGAGAGATGAATTCTCGCCATTTAGAAGTGAATTGGATCAGGGCATTCCTGTATCTATGGATTCGGATCCGAGGGAGAGTTGGATGTGCCGATACCCCAGTATGGCTCCGCATTGTACGCACCGAGCTCCTTCCACCCATCATTAAAGGCAGTAAAGAGAATCACAGCATTTTGCTTGCTGGTAAATGCCGACTGTATGGACGACACAGCGGCTGCTTGGTTGGCAACTGAAGGAACGGCAAGATTGTTGGCGTCGCCCTTCCATGGCCATCCAGTCTCAGTAACGACGATCTCCTGGTTCGGGTTCGCCAAGACTGCGGAAAGAGTAGGAATTTGGGTTGTCAAGAACTTTCCCGAGTCTTCGGCCACAGTGTTCCCATCGAAGAATGGGTGACAGTTGACGGCGCAAAAGTCCGAAGCATCGCAAAGGGAGGGGTTGGCTCTAGCAGCGACGAGGGTGTCGACGGTGACAACATTTCCTGTATATCCTTGGGCCTTGAGACCAGTTCTGACTTGGCCAATAGCCGCGACGACTGCAGCAGCAGAGGCAGCACCCGAGTTTACAAGCTCATTCCCAACGGAAACGGTATCGAAGGCGGTCCAATTCCCGTTGGCTGCTGCGGCAATGGTTGCAATGTCGCCACTGATATTGCTCAGGTCATAGATTCCAGCAAAAAGCTTGAGGGACGTGCTCTGGATAGCCGATAACACGTTGACAACTTGGTCGCAATCCGTCCCATAGATTCTCACGAGAGAATACGTGTTTTGGCTTGCAAGGTAGGCGATATCCGTCGCAACTTGGGCTGCAGTCTTGCACCTAATGTCGGCAGCTTTATTGTAGGGCGAGTATGCGACCCCAAAGCCACTGCTCTCAACGGAGGATGACGGAGCTGCACTTGCCGCACCTGTCGCCGCGGCAGCCGCTACCTCGATCGAAGTTGTCGGCGTATCCGCTGGGGCCGGGGTTGCCCCAGCCGCGGTCGCTCGAGTCACGGTCGAGAGAGGAATACCATCTTGGTCGACATAGATGATAACCTTGGGGGCATCAGCAGCTTCGGCATAGACCGTGGCTACGCCGTTGGCATCCTTCTTGACATTCTGATGGTCATGAAGATGACGTCTAGCACCTTCAAGTTGTTCTGTTAGCATGGTGGGACCGAAGACCAATGGGTAGACAAACCATGCGGTTGGGCGATTGCCAGTTGAAGTAGCGAGATGGCGCCGACAGCAAGTGCCAAAGTGATAGACTTCATTTTCGGGAAATGATATAAGAATTGAATTCGAGCGAGCGAGCGTATTTTAAGTCAACTGCAACCAACAACGGGACCTGTTAGTAAATGAGTGTAGGTTCGCTTTCCGGCACCGGTACAGGTTGCTGTTGGACGTCGAGGGCGGAAGCTGTAGACTGGGCGTAGGAGATCAAACATTCAAGAAGAAGAAGAAAAAAGTATACGAGTGAATAATGGGCTTCGTAGGTGGACATCCCAGGTAGATGAATGGAATGTGCGGCTGCCGGGCGACGGCCTCGCCTTCATAGACGCCAGTTCGGACGACAACAACAGCGACAATAATAATAAAGCCGACATACCTATTTTTCTTCGCCCTTGAGAGGGTCACGGCAGATCAAAGCAAGAATGCGTTGCAAGGCGGACCAAAGCACCAATTGGCTGCAGTAAGGAATGTATGAAGGGCTGGTGAGATGCGTTGATTCAGACGGAAGAATGTGGCGCTTCCAATCAAGGGAATATAGTCGAGATGGCCAAGCAGAAGGAGGGGAAGAAGGTGAAGAAGAAGCCCAAACTGTGACGATTCGCATTCAACCAAAAGGAGTGAGAAATCGCACGCGCGATAAGATTTTCCACCGGGGAAAGAGGGAAGTTTAAAGAGCGGAAGTGTGGAAAAGATGGTGAAGGATTTGTTGTTGTTGGGTGTGGTAGTTGGCGGAGGAGGAGGAGGAGGAGGAGGCTGTGATTGTGGTGGTGTGGTGGGGGGGGAAGAGGTGGGGAAGAAGAGGGGCAGAGGAAGGAAGGGGCGGAGGGGGGAGAAGATGATGGTTCATATATCTCGGCAGTCATGTATGATGATGCATGATGTGCTTCTTGTTCGATGGATGATGTGATGTACTGTACTGATGGGTTCGACAGCGACTCACGAGCAAGGGAGGAGGTTGGTGCCCGGCGCTGCGAGGGCCAAATTAGAAGCGTCACGCCTCACGGTACCAAGCCAAGCAAAAAGCAATACACAGTCAAGAGCCCGACCTCCAATCACCATGATCCCGATTTGGCTATTCATGTACGGCGTCGACATATCGTTTTGTCATTCTTCTCCTGGCAATGAGTGGCTGACTCCTCCGTATGTCTTCGTCCCATCATCTTTGCTCACCCCTCCCTTCAGTCACCATCTTTTACAAACCTCCGTCTGGAAGAACTTCATCACGACCTCTCCTCACCTCGACCTTGGACGATCGATGCCTTGCGGAATGCGAGTCGAGAGAAAGCATCCTGCCAAGGAGAGACGGCCAAGGAAAAAGCGATCGAGGGAGAGGAGGCCAAGAAAAGGGGATTATCTTTGGCATGCAAGGCAAGGCAGGAGATGGTTTGGCCGTTGGTCGTCGTTGAAGGCCTTCACATGTCGGGTTGGGCACTGGTCGTCCGCATCCACGTCGCCATGTATGTAGCGTCCTGTCCGAAGTCCTGTATGTAGGTATATCCCGTCTCGTGGCAGCTAGAGGTTGGTAACGCTTTGACAGCTTCGACAGCCTTGGAAGGAAAGCCATGCTGTATCCGTAGAAGCGCATGGTGTGTGCCATGCGTCCCGTGCAAGATGCAAGGTGCAAGGTGCAAGGAGGCGCCCCTGCCTTGGTTGATTTGATGGGTTTGATCCATCGACCGATCGGGTTGATGGACTGATTCATTGGTCCGGAAAAGACAGGTGAGGCTCGTTGACTGGAAGAATCGGATGAAGAGGCACGGGCGCGTGTGATTCGCAGCTTCCGTGTTTGGTACAGTACTTTCGTGCTTCCGTACCTGGCTAAACCGCCCATCTCGCCCTCCGATTGGTTCTCCCGTCGCAGGTACCAGTTGCCATTTCGGTACCTGACGCTTAGCCCGATGTGGCAGCAACAGCAACAGCGATAGCGGCCGCAGCAGCAGCCGCCGTCGTTCAACAGACGCACTCTTCGGTCGAGTCGCACCCGGTTACAGCGGACCTCGAAGCTTCCTCACACTCGAGAAGAGCTTCCTATGATCTTGCTTCGGTGGTCGTCTCGTCATGTGACTCTCGTATCTTACTCTCCGGCGAGATCTGATGTGAAAAGGACACCTGTCGCACGTTCAGCACCGACTTATCCTCAGCTCAGCTGCTCGGCATCACCCTGGACTTCCACAAGTACGGAGGACAGCGCCGGACGGTAGAAGCTTGGAATAGAGTTTCATGACCCGCCTGGTGGAATGGATGGGACCCGTGCAGGCACCATACAGTAACAATCCAGCTCTCCAGTATAGATCCCATGTCGCTTCGCAGACGCCGTCAGCCCACCGAGGTTCCGCCCCCAACCCGATATAAATACACTTACTCGTGAACAGAGACAACATCACCAACTCGACATCGGCCGGGTGGATCGGTCGAGCAAATTATTAGAAATCCCGCCGCGTCTATTTCCATGTTGACAAAAGTGCGAAAGCACTATGGTCTACATCTCCAAAAATACGTCCCATAGCCACACAAACACACCTCGGCAATCCTTTAGCAACACAGCCAGAGTCGGGTGCTATATGCAGAGCTGATCCCAGACCGGAGCCCTATTGCCAAAGATTCCAATTACTTCGGTCCCAAGCTCGTTTATTTGGTCGGTTGAGAATTACGCTCACTACCCGCTTCTATTTGTACAGTTTTAAGTTTGTACTTTGCAGTCAAGTGTCCTGGTTGTACCGTAGACACAACTGCGCCGCCGTGTTAACTACTGAAGAGATTCGAGCGCCGATTCGATCCAGCACATATTCTTATTGCAGCCCACTGTGCCTGACTTTTCAATTTCATTCTCTTGTCACGATCACGATGATGGATTTGCCCCGGAAGTCCGGATGGCTTCTTCATCAGCAGGGCGGGACCAAAAAGTCCTACCTATCCTACCAGACCTCATAGCCAGCCGGGAAAACTCGATAAATCTCTTCATACATCGTACTTCCGTGCCCACCTCTCGCACCCGCAGCCAACAAAATCCTCCGACTCACGTCTTGTTCCTGCAGAGATATGGTGAACAGCTGTTGCACCGTCCCGCTAGCGAGTAAGCGCATGCATATTTATGCACTACCATTATGCACCGCGAAAATCTACATTCCTCGCTTGTCGTGCTGTCAGACTGAGTGCATTCGGTTGTGCCTGATCGAGGATCCGAACCATGTCAGGAGCCTCGAGAGATTTTCCCAACGATTCCGGTGGTCCCCTCCTCACTTCACATGCAATTTAGAATCTCAATTGCCGTGACAGGAGAAGGGGGTTGAGAAGCGTTCAACCGGTTTGGTTTTCCTCTTGCCTCTTGGGGAGTCCAAAGAAATAAAACCAAGTTATAAGACAAAGTGAACACATTCTATTCACTACTCTCGTACTCTCGTTGAGCGCATACAATTTAAATTCAAATATGTTTTGTCTTTATCTCATAGAACACTACTAGGGGGCACAGGAAGTACATTTACTCTCCATGTCTTTCTGTTCTAGTCAAGCTACTTTGAAGGCTTGCTATCTTCAGATACCAAATTGATCTCATGTATCCTTCAATAATCTCGTCCCTAGAAAAGAAAAGCTAGAAATGAAATAGAGGATACAAGTTAATAAGTTTTTATGATTATTGTTTTCCTTGATATCTCTTTGAACCAAATTTATCAATTCTACTTTGCTATTCTATCAACGGGGATAAATCTAATGTTCTGCAATATTTTTTCTATTCAGATCAATTCGGAGTTCAGAATATATCTTATAACTTTATATAAGCTAGGTCATCTCTTCTGGTCCCCCTTCGGGCCACATGATGTATATAAAAACATACTTCGGATTTTCAACTCTTAGAATGGGAACTAGAGCGAAGGAAGTAAGCATTTAACAATTCGAAATTACACTAGCAAGAGGCAGTTATATCTGCTAGTTAAACTTTAAATAGTTGGTGCTTTATATTAAATAGTAGAGGTTCTAATAGTACGTATATAAGAAACAATTGAACACACCTCGTGAAAACCACTCAGCTACCAATCAGGCGTAAGGAAAGTAATAATAGTTTAAGAGTTTTATTCTTTTTTAAAGCTACCGCTAGATAAATATATTAAACGTGTCTTCTCTCGATAGCAGTGGCAATTAATTAACCGCGTGGCTATTCTTGTTTTCAAATATAATACTAGTAATCAACTTTAGTCTTTATATAAGCTGAATCCCTGGAGCTACTTAACCTTTAATAAGACTATAAATAAGGCTGGAATGAAAGAGTAGTTTACAACGAGTTAAATTTATTTATAAATCTAGCGGGTATTTAAAAAAAACTCTATGTTAATAAACCACATACTAAAGCTTGATATTATAGTAAATGAATTATATTATATACAAACCACCTCTTTTTAGCAAATACAAATATAAAATATAATATCAAAAGCTTATATTTAACTATTGTACTCCTCTTCTTTTAATACAGTAGCTCGTTCATTTTTATCTAAAGCCAAGTTGATATTTTTCAAGTTTAGTATACATTTAAATAAACTCTACTGAGTATGCATCAACTTTTATATCCCACGCGTATGAAATTATAAACCAAAAGAAAGTTTGGTTTCTTCTCTTTCACTTTTAAATGACAAGTAGTTCAGCAAGCAAGCAGCTGCTTATAATTGACAAGCGAGAATATAATGCAAAATCATATATTAAAATTATAAGTTTTAATTCTCCAAAGTCTTTACAGTAGACTTTCTGCGTGTGGAACCTGAGTACTATCTCCTTTAGAGCTCTACTTATATATGCTTATTAAACCCTTCCATTAGCCGTTGAGCTCAAACGCCCTTTCTCACTTTCTCGTTCCTAAAATAGAAACAAAAGTACAGAATGATGCACATAACAGCCCCGCTGAACACATATTCAAAAGACAAAGATCACTTGTAGCATTTCCTCAGCTGTTGAGAATAGAGTGTAACGGCAAAAGAGAATACTATATGCACTTGGTAGTCAGAGCCACTCAAAAAAGCAAGAAAGGGGCCTTGCCACCTTGAATGTAGAAACCAATTAAGGCACGACCGTCTCTCATAGATTAAACGCATATAAAATATGCTGCAGCCGAATCTAGATGTTACTATACGACACTACTCGAAAAAGGCTGATACAGGGCTGCTCAATGCTGTAACTGTTCAATCACCAAGAACCGCAGAAAGGTAAACGAATACTGATACAAGACTCGAGCAAGAAAGCAGCCTGATGTCATGTTGCAAAAGCCAGGCAAAAGTTCGAACGACTGGAGAAAAAAAGAGACGAATATATCAGGATCGAATTTCCACACTCGAAGGCTAATTGGTAGTTCTAAACTATACAGCATTCATTAAACATTATGGTCACTAAACGCCCGAAACATGCTCTGCGCTTCGCGCTCTATTAATACTTGTACAACCAAGTCATTATTTCCCCTGTTCATCAATATCCACCAATTCAATTCAAGCTGGAGCTGGCATAACCAACTTGCTGCTGCTCTTCCTTGTCAACACCTTCGTAATTGCATGTCTAATGGTAATACCTGCCTTCTCGATCTCCTTCTTCGAGAGTCCAGTTGTAATACAGACCTTGAGTGCCGGTTGAAGCTTCCAATCGTCGTCCTTGCCGTTACTCCCATTCATGACTGGCATGCTCTTGAGGCGGGTGATGAGGACACCATTGGCAAGAGTCTGAGATTTCGTTAGCTCGATGTAGTGGAGTGAAATTGGTAGAAAACCGTTACCTCATCGACACATTCTTGCAACACCCTCTCTTGCTCCTCGATGCTCAATCGCCTCGAACTCACCACATCTGGTTTGAGAACAAGAAGCATGATGGGATTCTCAGGTGCGCTCGAGCAGTAGACCCAATCACTGCGGGGATCAAGCTGCGCTCGCATCGCTTTGATGTTCTCTCGACACTGTAGTAGAATCTCTGGATTCGTTTGAAGCATATTGAGCGTTTCGCTTGCAGTCGTTGCAAGCATAGCTGGCAAAGCGGCGGAGAAGGTATACGAAGCAGCGGTGATACGTTGGTGCTCAACGACATCGTTAGATCCGGCACAGAATCCGCCTCCTGCGCAGAGGGGTCCCGCAAGTGACCCAACAAGCATATCAATCTGCGAGGCATCTACATTCTGGGCCTCGGTAAGGCCGCGACCAGTTCTTCCAAGGACGCCAAAGGACCATGTTTCGTCAAGCATAAGTCGGAATTTGTATCGGAGTTTGAGCTCAACCTGAACATTTTGTGAGCATAAACACTTAATACTGAGAAGGCAGTCCTTACCAGTTTAGGCAAATCGACACAGTCCCCCACGGCTTCCGACAACGCCTCTGTCACAATAAATCTTCTTGTTAATGGTTTCTTGGCCTGCTCCTTTACCACTTTTTGTAAAACCCGTTCCAAGTCCTCCATATCATTATGTTCATAGAAGCGAATCGTACCTCGACAAATCTGGAGCCCCTTTCGTATCGCATAGTTGACTGCTCGATCCGCAACAATAATATCTCCTCGTTTACAAAATGCCGGGATAACGCTAGAAATCGTGGAGAATGCCTGGGCATACATAATACACCCTTCAGTCCCCAAGATAGAGGCAATGTCGGCTTCAGTCTTCAAGTGGACATCCTGTGTGCCGTAGAACTGAGGAGGCCCGCAAGGTCCCACACCATAGGTTCGTAGAGTCTGTATTGCCTTTTCCTTGATCTGTTCATTGCCGACGAAGTTGTAGAAATTGTACGAGGCAAGATTCGTAACAGTTCGGCCGTTGGAGAGCTTGGTTTTGGGGCCGGAGGGTCTGCGATGCAATTAGTAGGAGTTCGGAAGTCCGTCCGCATCAGCGTACCCAACAATGATAGGCAGCTTTTCGTTCTCTGCTTCTTCGAAAGCAGTCTGCGGAGCAACCAAAGGTTCAGGAGTCCATTCGTCAACCAGTTCATCGATCTCCTATTTCACAGTTAGAAACGTATTAGACAGATGAGAAACACGCTTACCTGTTCACTTAGCTTAACGAAAGTTCCATTATGCGTCGAGTATGATGGCGAAAGAAGATATCGAATGAAAAAAATCACCAAGACGAGTTCAATAGCGGAGCGAATAGGGTCGTCCTGGTAGCTGGATTGGATATAGCGGATGAGTATGGCCGAGCCGGGGGCCTTTTGGAATGTGCTCGAAATCCCATCTAAGGCCCTCACTGCAAACTTTTGTGCTTCCTGGAATTCCATCGTGAATAGCACAATGGTGGAAGAAATAAATGTGGACACAAAAGGAGGTCGATAATATAAGCCTAGCCTAGGAAGTTTCGTGTCGGCATAGCTTGATGCCGAGTCACGTGACATGATATACTGCAGGGGCTGTCGATCCGTAACCAACGAGAGAGGGCAGGGTAGGGTCCACTCTACTACGGAATGATCATACAGTAGGTCATTATGAAGCATCGCCGTGATGTCAACTTAAAGTCTGGGTGTGAGATACGATCATGCATTTTAGCAGCACGAGGGAAATTTTAAATATGTAGATAAGCGCACACCTTTTTTCAAAAATCATTTGATACGGCAAGAGGGGGACTACAAGACTCCTCGATATCCAAATTCAAGAACTTGAAGGTAAAAGGAGCATATATAGCTTACCAGTGTAGTAAAATTAAGGATTCCAGTAGTTTCACAATTATCAGTCAACTACACTAGAGCCCAAAGCATTGAGTAACCTCTGTATTATATCATGCGGTACGATACCACATGCAGCCCCATATGATGAGGTTGCGCCATCCTCGAGGCTCCTTCACTCCAGGGAGCCTATGTGGTCATTACAAGAACGGTGATGCAAAGGAAAAAGAAAACATATGTCTAAGCCGTTTACCATGCAAACCCGCAAAAAACAATTACTGGAAACACTGCCATAACCGCCTGTCATGCCAAAAGTCATTTGCAATGTACCCCCATTATCCATCTATACTACAGTTCGGTAGCTAGTCTGTGACATCGTCTCGTATTCTAAAAGAGACGTGCCATCCTCGCGGCGGCAGTAGAGGAAGACGCCGCAGCCCCCGAGACAAGGCCAGTACCTGTTGCTGTCCTATTACGGGTGTCGTTGTGGTTGAGACCGACTGGCTGGAAGAGGTACATCGTGCTCTTAGAGTCGCTAGTCAAGCTCTTGGTTGAAGAACGGATCATGGAACCAGCGGCAACTGGCCCGGCAACAAGCGCAACAAAGACGACGAGCAAGACGAAGTAGAGAACAGCATATCGCCACACACGTCTCTTACGAAGCTTCGACTGCTTCATTGAGTATATTGGCGGCCGAATTTGACGACTGTTGAGTATGTTAGAACAAATTGGGCAGCATAAGAGGGGAATTACATACCTAGGACGTAGCCAGAAGAGCATGACCGAGTGAGCTTTGTCAACATGCGGTATAGCAATGACAGGGAGCATGATGAAGAGGAGGACGTGCCCGAGGACGAAATCACCCGCGAACATCCCAAGCTCGGTTATTTTACACAAGAACTCACGAGCTGGCTGGGACACGGTGTGCCAACCCATTGAATACCATTTACCTGTCCAGAAAGCAATGTTGGAAGCATCGCTCTTGAACTCTCGCGTCAAGGCCAAACAAATAATAAGCTTGTATACGAAGCGTTGAATGGCGGTAGCAGCAATCATACCCAGGCATGCTTTCGCGAAATCGAAGCCTTCCAAGAAGAACATGACTTCGAAGAATACTAGAAGCATGATGACCGAGACTGCATGAGCAATAGCTGCCAAGACAGAGCCGAATTTCTTACAGCACATGTTGAGTACTGGTCCCATACAGCAAGCCATCCCAAAGAAGGCAGCTAGAACTCCCGCGTTTACCGCAACAGGCGCAAGAGCTACAAGACCGACTCGAATCAAAGAATTCGTGGCGTGGAGAGTGGCGTCCGGGTTGAGTTTCTGGGTAACACCAACTTGCGAGTTGATGAACAAATAGGGAATCAATGTGACTGCGACAATCAAGAGTGGGCTGATGATTTCTGGAAAGATAGTATTCGCAAATGATGCTCGTGGGACATCGCCAGACATTTTGGACGATGGATCTCCCAATGCCTTGCGCTTGTATCCTGTAATTCGAGTTCGGCTCAGGCGGCAATATGAGATCCAAGAAGACGCATGCGACCGCGAATTACCTCTGGAAAGCCACCTTAAGAAGTCGCGATAATCAATGAAGAAATCGTTCCATGCAAATTGATGTGGGTTGTATATAAAAGGCGAGGCGCACATGGCAGTCAAGGTGATCCAGAAGTAAACCAAGGCTCCTTGCCAGACTGTAAGTGTGCCGAAGAGAAGCATCATGAGAGATCGGGCTCCCAAATAGATTGATGGGCCGGCGAATCGAGAGAAGAGGACACCAAAGGGGATTCGGGCAGTCGCAAAGCCACGACCTGTACCAATGTATCGAGCACCACCAAACGAGAGATCCTGTTGGACGGCATTTGCATAGATTTGGCACACAAAGACTTCGAAGAATGGTGACAGAGAAGCAAACTGCTTCCCTAGACGGGTTGCGGCACGCCAAAATCCACGCTCTGTTAACTCTTGAACCACGAGAGGAATGAAGGACATGAAGAAGACGATGAAAATGGAGATAACACATCGATATACCCAGTCTATGACGGGTTGCAAGTTGGCGCAACCAGTTGGGTACAAGGGGTCAGTGATGGGGACGTCCTTGTTGTAATCGCAAAGAATGGTCTGGCTGCGCAGGGCTCCCAGGTTGATCAAACAAATCATGAACATCTGCACCGAAAGCATAATGAACAAGTTGTTGAGATGGAATCCTGGATGAGCATAGTAGAAAGACAAGAATCGATCCAGAGGAAGTTGGGTCCCTAGGTAATAGTACTCGCGAGAAAGCATTTGCTCGCCCATACCAGTTCCAATTTTGGTTGTGAAATTGAGAATGGACCCAAAACCTAGATCACGACCTTTGCCGCATTGATAGTACTCGCAATGCTTGATACGGCCTCCACGGAGGAGTGCAGTCATTCCGGCGTAGATATCCTCGTTGAGATGCAAGCCCTTTTGTGCCTTAGAGACTCCACCTCTGGTATTCATGAAAATGCCGTTGAGGAAATCAGGATGACCATAATGTAGTTTACCTCCAATGGTAGCCAGAGTACGAGCGAAAAGAGTACCAAATGTCTGTTCCTTCCCGGCTGCGACATCACCAAGAATACCAATATTCTCCGAAAAGATGTATTCACGAGCTCCGAGAATAGCGACAGGATTTGTCTTGATATTGTCAACACCAGGGGTATAGGGAGAAACATTCTCGACAGTCATTTCTTCGAACTCGGCTAGAACGCTTCTAATCTTAAGACACTCCTCTAGGTAGTTGTCTTGGTTGGCATCGATAAGTTGGATATATTCGCCACGGTAGAAAATGATAGCATGATTTTGGTTGTCGGATTTACCGTCACCAAGAATAGGATTGCCCGAGAGTTGAACGCGGAACTTGGGGCGGCGCATACCATTCTCCATGATTTCGGAGTGGCCATCAATCAAAGCCGAGTACAAGCGTGGCTCTTCGCCTTCAACCAAAGGTGGTTCCTCGTCCAGATACGCGATTTGAAGATCCGGGTAAGCTCGGAGAAGGAATTCGGTGTTCTCCATTTCTTCTTTCTTGAATTTGGCATACCGTTGCATTGAAACCATAATCTTGAATTTACGGCGGGCCATTCGTTCGAGTTCGCGCTCAAGCTTGTCAGAGTTTCCGCCAAACATTTGAACCACCTCTGGATTTTCGACACGGTAAAGAAGCTTAATTGCGCGGCTATAATTCATAAATCCAGAAATGGTACGATATAGAGTTTGGGATCTTAGTGAAGCCCAGATTCGAGTACGCAGGGTGTATTCCGGAGCGGCAGATTTGAAACCAATGCAGTAGAATGGCAAGTCGTCAATCTTGCTCTTGGCTGTGTCTTTCTCGCCCTTCTCACTGTCACCGTTGAATTGTGATGTCTCGTCGGCCAGGATTTTGGTATCCTTGACAAAGCAATCCCATTCATGAGGATGCAATTGCTTCAGATACTCGAGAAGGGTGACACGAGAGTATGGTTCGTCTTCACGGATAATCTCACGAAGCGAGAGCAGGATCTTCTCGCTGTAGTGAGGGATGAGGACGGTGAATGTTGGCATATTGTCGACAGGAACTGGCTCTGGAATGGGCGTAGACAGAGACTGGGCAAAGAACGATATACGTCGCTCAGCTTCGCTTTGACTCGGGAAGAATTCCGTCTTGAAGGAATGATCCTCTTGCGAAACGAAGAAGGTGGGTGCCCTAAGGGTTCGTTTACCTTCTTGTTCGGAGGGAACTTGATGGTAGAGGAGCTTCTGCACATGATCAATGGCCAGCAAATGCTCTCGGTACATGGAAATGACGATAGCGTTCCATATTTGGGATATTAACACCTTGGGCTTGTATTTGATTTCCATATCAGTAGTGGCCAGAACTTTGGAGTATATGCGCTTGGGAAGTCGAGAGAAGATATTTCTCCACGGCGTCCAAATCGAAACACCCAGGTAAAATGATCGAGCAACAGAGTAGATGGTGTTCATGATGATATACCACAAAAATGTGTCCAAAAAGAATAGACATAAATCGGTAATAAACATCAATATCAACAAAACCCTGGGTTGCTGGTAGCAAAGAACAGTGCCAATGATGGCGTCTCCCCAGCAGGTCGAGATTTTCATCGAGGACAAGTATCGGATGGGGTCACGGAATGACAGAGTGAGGAAGACGTAGGATTCGGCAAGTTTAGCACCAAAGACACAAATCCAGAGCCCGTAAGACATCCACATGTCATTGCCAGAAAGGCGCGGGTAGCTCGCTGTAAATGTTTGGCTGGCAACATACTGCCTAGAGTTTTTGGTGAGATAGCTTCCAAAGAGTCCGCCCAAGGGCATGACGGAAAAGAAGAAGAATGTTATCAGGCCGATGAAGAACTGGACAATCCCTAGAATCAAGCATATCTTCGACGCTTGGTCTGTAGCGATGGCGAAAATGTAAACTGCGGGAGCCACATTGATGACCAACATTACAATAAGGAACATCAACCTCTTTGTCAAATGCTGTGCGCCTGCCCATTGCCGAGGTACATAAGTCCACTCGAGGATAGTAGCGGCAATCATAAGGAGACAGGCGACTGTACCACCCAAGCCCACCATCGACCATTGTACTGGACCAGGGGAGGCATTGTTTCGTTCTTGTTCGTAATTCTTGACCAAAAGAGTATCCGAATTCTTGGCTGTAAAGAACCAGAAAGCGCAAATATGAATAACCCAAATACGATTGAAGTTCACCACCATATGACCCCAAGACCGAGTTTCATAGTACGTCTTGAAAAAGACCTTGTTCCAATTTACTTCCTTGAGCTTCAAATACCGCTCCGCAGGAGGCAAGTCAACGATTCGGGACTTATCTTCCATGATGATCCGCTCAATACCCTCCGGGTACCAGAACAGCTGATTGCAATCATCATATCCAATGATTTTGTTGTGGTCCCTTTCACGTCGGACGTACTTCCCATCCTGGATTTCATAACCCTGGTCTCGACAGTACTGGTACAATGGGGTAATGACATTGTTGAGAAAGGTGAATTCGTCGACTGGCTCCACCAGGTTTTGGCAAGCCGGGGAGTTGAGATAATCATCAGCACACTTGAAAATGAAGCATAAGCATTCGGGCATGAATCGGACTTGGTTGGCTTCGCCCCAGCAGAGTAGGAACAGGGCTAATTGCCGAATACGATCATGTTGTGACATTCGGTTCATTCGGGTCTTCCATCGGTATTCAGCAGCCTCGAGACTGTTATCTCCTTCCAGCTCCTCTAGCGTTGCAGCCTCATTCTGAGGATCGGCATCTTGTGCCTTCTTTTTTGCGGCTTTGCGCGCCTTTCGTGTGCGGCGGTTGCCTTTTCCGAGCTTCATGTTGGCAAATCCAACAGCATCATCAAGATCAAGGTGAGCAGCAAAGTACCACTTTCGATAGTTGGCATTATCTCCTCCAATGTAATCAGCATGGAGAGATAACAAAGCTTGATTAGGAGTCATCCGGGAGGCCCGGGAGTCCAATAAGGTCATCAAATGATCGTACATGTTCCTCATGCTGTCACGTTGGAACCCAAACTTGGCGGTCAGATCTAGAAATATGTCCTCTACTTCTTCTTTAGACAGAGGGATTTGCGCGTCAGAGGTCCAAGCTGGGTATGGTTCTCGAGATCGTTGACCAGCGGGAAGGACATTGTTGTAGTCCATGCCATAATTTGGTGTGGACGCTCCAGAAGAGCGGTTGCCTCCGTAAGAGACCTGGGAGGATGGAGGGCGATAGCCTCGACCACCCATTTGGCTTTCGTTGTAGCTGTTGTATCGCTCGTCACCTCGACCATAGTAGTCCATGTCGGTGGCTCGCGCCATGTCCGATCTCATAGTGAAATCACTGAAAGTCTCGGAATCCTCCTCGGAATCGCCACGGCGCTTCGGGTATGGTTGACTGGGTGGATGCTGACCAGCAGCAGGTGCTCCTTGGTCGTAGTATTGATCATTATAGTATTCGTCCTGATATTGACCACCATGCTCTTGGCCTTCCTGGCCCTCATAATACCCGCCATCTTGCTGATATGGGTTATTGGCATCGGCATTGTAGTAGCCCCTAGTCGATGTTAGTACTTGCTCATTGCGGACAGGAATCGGCAGTAGAAAGCGTACGATTCATCGTAATAACCATCTCCACCCGCTGCTCCATGCGGTGGTGCCTGTTCAGCATAACCTCCATTCTGGTCGTAATAGGCCTGTCCTTGCTCGTCCTGGTAGTACGAGTCGGTGTTTCCTTGTTGATGGCCGTAGCCATCGTCATATTGGCCCTGTTGAGGGTGTCCCGACATCTTTGCGTGCTGGCAAAAGTATCTTAGGAAAGCGGGTTAGTCCATGTTGTCACCCCTTAACTTGTAGGATTTGGATAGACAATGGAAGGACGGTTAGAGCGTGTCGATGATGACACAAAAAGGATCGGGGCAACTCACTATTAGATGTACATTTGAGAAATGACTGATTCCGTGACGGTGTTGTCGGGGTGGCAGTGCGGTGCAGGTTGAGGGTTCGTAAGTTCAGCGAGCGATTGAATACGAAGCCAGTCGAGATATCGATTAAGAACTAGGGGGAAAACAAGCGTGATCAGAGGACTTATCCACAAACGAGTCGTGAGTCCCCAAAAGGCTGCCGGACCGTGAGAAGTGAGCGGCGGAAGGAAGGTAGGGGCGAGAAAAAGATGGAGGGCTGGTTGTTGTTGTGTTGCTTGGACGATGTTGTGCCTTCTTCCAGTCAGAGCGGGTCAGGCCAATCAATGGATGGATAGCGAGGCTCTTCGCGTCTCCGCGTTTAAGCTTTTACAATTGCAACCGAGCAAGTCGACGAACGAGCGAGTGTGAGTTGGAGGGAAACCGGCACCGAGAGAAAAGCAAATGAAAAGCAACACAGGACCGTTGGGACTTGCGAATGCGGAGAGATAGATAGAGTGATGAGGAGGAAAGAGGGAGGGAGAGCAGATGGAAGGATCGGGAGAGATAGAAGGGGGGAATTCTCTTTCAGACCCGTTGGCGCATCTTTTTCCTGAAATCTAGTTTCGGGCTGGGGGGCTCCAGTGGAATGAAGCAGGAGGGGGGCCTCTTCGGGACTAGCACCACTACCCGATGAGGACTAGAGCGACCGGTGCACACGAACCACCCAGTCCCGGGGGGCGAGATGAGTGGAGACGCACCAAGCAGGATTTGTGCACCTTTTTCACAAATTCTCAGGGGCCGCTCGCACCCATGCATCATGGATTTGGCTTTTTCCTTGATGGGAATGGGATGGATCTGTGACGGCGACATCATCGCCCGACCCATTCATCGCCAGAAGGACGACGTATACGAAATGCCCGTCGCGGGATGAACGGTCGTCTGTGGTTCTCCGTAGCTTCTCGCTGTCCGGCTTCCTCGCTCCTCCGGGATTTTAATTGGCACGGTTTTCCCGGAGTGGGCAGCAAGGACTGTTCCTGTGGCAAGGCAAGTCACTCCTGAACGGGGGGATCAACTCGGATGAGGAGATGGGAAGACTTGCTTGCTTTTGCTGGATTCATATCTTCACTTAACCATCTGCACATCTCGGCATGTCGACATCTTGGGGATCAATAATTATGTTGAAGCCTACTTGATACAGAGAAGAGCCGCACGTCGAAGCCGAAATACACACTCGGGGTATGTTGCGTATACGAAGTACTACTCCTCACGAGTAACTCCAGTACAGGATGATACTATCTGTGGCATGCAACAACACTGTTGACTTTTACGAGGTACGAGCATCACCATGTCAGCACGCATGCCAGCCTCGTGGTCAGGTTGATTCAACAGATGCTACTGGCTATCGACTACTGGTTACTAGCTACGGGCTTACTGGCTACGTAGCTAACTGGCTACTCTACCGAAGTAGGTACCTTTCGTACTTCCGTACAAGCTTCCCCCTTCGAAGCTCGGAAACGTCGTCTCTATTAACAGCAGCTCCCGATATGGAGACCGTCGAGAGAATACAGACGCCAGCGGCGCATCACGTACGACCGACGGCCGGATATATATCCAGAGCCTCCTATCATCTACAGAAGACGGAGGCCAAGCAAAGTACAGGAGAATCGTGTATAATTTCCGATCGAAGCAGCGCAGCCTTCCCACGTTTGGCCGCCGTAGACGGACCTACGTTCGTCCTTTCGTCCTTTATGCCTTTATTCCTTTATCCCTTTATTACCTGCCATGATCGCCAACCAACCTGGCCCTGACTTCTATTACCTCCGTATCCGTCCTCCGTCGTCCCAAAAATAGAATGCCTACCCGTTGCATTGCCATCATTACTGTAATTTATCGGTCTTGGCATGATTTCCAATCACAGACCCCGTTATTCCCGTGGTGCAATCTCCCCGACGTCGAGTTATCAATTGTTCTGTCCGTCTCGCAACCGAACAGCATCCAGCTCATCTCGAGTTTCGACCATGAGTAATTTCTGCAATTTCTCATGCAACCATTGTCTTAAAGGGCATGAAGGAGTGAAGGACATCCTCCGCAACCGACTCACTCCACCCTGCACCGCCGTTTCCACTCCGGCCGGCCATCAACTGAATCGGCCGAGTTTCCGGCTTCTAGTTTCCAGTTTCTACTTTCTCGTTTCCAGAGCATCGTTCTTCTCGAGGTGGAAGTTTTGCAGTGAGGCCGGGTGAGGCAAACCGAGCCACGAGTTCGATGTTCTGATACACTCCTGACACGGGGGAGAGAGTGTGTGGCATGCTTACCCATCACCTTTCTTTATTCATTTACACTGGTCGTCCAACCAAAGGGCCCATCACTTCCATTGGCTCTTCCCCACGGGAGATCTCAAACCCCCCGGTTCGTCTGGTTCGAGAATGAGAGAGAATAAGGACCACTGGTTCGTGTCTCTTGCTTGCTGCGCCTCACCGAGATGCTGCCTCCTCTGCGTCTCACGTGCGAGAGGCAAATTGGTCCTCAGGGATGGTTTTGGTTTCTTGACCGATCCCCTACCCCTAACCTGCTTCGGTACGACTCCTTCGCGCGAAGTACGTACTTGGTGATAAAATTTATGAAAGATGAAGATCCACGGGATGGGAGAGCAGGTGGAAGGGGCTTGCAGACGCCACTGGCTTTTCGTTCGGGATTCGGGGTGAGCTCGAAAGGTTGGTGGTTACCCACACTCACTAGCTGGTAGAGAAGCTGTACGGGACGGCTTATCCTGCACGCAATGTCGAGCAGAGCAGAATTATATTCAATCGCTCAACCACCCAACCTGCACAGATGGACGGTCGAACCTCACGACTGGGGAAGACTGGTCAAACTGCTGGAAACGAAGACGGCTCCACATCTTCATCTCCCAGTCTCTCTTCTAATTGCCGATGATGGGCCATGAGCCACCGTTGCGCGTCTCCTACACGCTAACCCACAATAATAGTCCTCTTTCGTCCATGCTTCCCACAACCCATCTCTTGGCTGCCCTTCTTGAATGCCTTCTCATGCTTTAGCTAACCTCTCTGTCCCTCCCTCTTAACGCTCATTTGTTTGCACTCCTTTTGCACCTTCATTTGATCTTTGAAGTAGCTGTTTCTCATATTTGCTCGTCGGGTTTGGGCAGCTACGAACATCGACTTTCTCGACTTACCTCGAACTCCCTGAAACGGACGTCTGTTTCCAGTTCCAGGAGTCCACACTCGCTATATAATCTTCTACCTCGAGAACCATCTATCACCCGCAATCATGAAGACGTTCGGTGCCGTCTCGATTGCTGCAGCTGCGCTCAGTGGTGCCCTCTTCGCAACATCAGTTACTGCTGATCTCCCCCCTATCGTCATCAAGGTGCGTCGCTTTTCATGCCTGGCCTAACCCGCCGTCGCTGATGAATATGGTTTTTAGGGCTCCCATTTCTTCTACGAGAACGGGACCGAGTTCTTCATCCGTGGAGTTGCATATCAACAAGATGTCAGCACCAATGGCACGACTTCTGATGATGCGACCTTCACAGATCCGTTGGCAGATGAAGCTGGCTGTACCCGAGATATCCCCCTTCTCCAGGAACTGGGCACAAATGTCATTCGGGTCTATGCTATAAACGCATCTCTCGATCACTCCGCCTGCATGTCATTGCTCCAAGATGCAGGAATATATCTCATCCAAGATCTTTCAAATCCGTCATCTTCGATCAATAGAAATTCCCCTACGTGGACGACGGAGCTATTTTCCGAGTATGCCGCCGTTGTCGATGCTCTCGCAAACTACACGAATGTGTTGGGTTTTTTTGCCGGCAATGAGGTCTCAAACACTGTCAACAACACCGACGCAAGCGCCTTTGTCAAAGCCGCCGTTCGAGATATGAAGGCGTACATCAAGACCAAGTCCTATCGAACCATTGGTGTCGGCTATGCTACTAACGATGACGCTGCTATTCGGATTCCCCTTGCGCACTACTTCAACTGCGGTGATGCCGACGAAGCTATTGATTTCTGGGGTTACAACATTTATTCTTGGTGTGGTGATTCGTCGTTCACAGAATCGGGTTATGACCAAAGAACTGCCGAATTTGCCAACTACTCTGTCCCTGCTTTCTTTGCTGAATATGGATGCAACACTGTACAGCCCCGAAAGTTCACTGAAGTTCAAGCCATCTTTGGCGATAACATGACTTCTGTTTGGTCTGGTGGAATTGTATATATGTACTTCCAGGAGGCCAATGACTACGGTAAATACGGCCTTCTACTTCTTTATGAGCTTGCTAATGGTTATTTCTAGGTCTCGTCTCACTCTCTGATAACACTGTGAGCAAGCTGCCAGATTTTACTGCGTTGTCAAGCCAATTGGCTCTAGCTACTCCCAGCTTGACAGCCTCGTCTGACTATTCCGTTACCAATACTGTTGCTCAAGCATGCCCAGCAACCGGGACTGCATGGGCCGCTGCTAGCGCCCTTCCTCCAATCGCCAATGCGGACCTGTGCAGCTGTATGATGGCGTCGCTTTCTTGCGTGGCTGAAACCGGCCTTACCGGCAATCAGACCTCTGCTCTCTTCAGCAGTGTCTGCGGCCTCGACGACACAGCATGTAAAGGGATTACTGCCGATGCCACTACCGGCGTTTATGGCTCATACTCAATGTGTTCATCGTATCAACAGCTTTCGTTTGCCTTCAACCAGTATTATATCAACAACAACAAGGTTTCAACCGCATGCGACTTCAATAGCAATGCCAAGGTCCAGACGGGATCTACAAGCAGCACATGCTCGAGTCTCTTGAGCCAGGCCGGCACTGCTGGCACTGGAACAGTTACAACTGCTCCTACTGGTACAGGATCGTCAAGTGGCTCCAGCTCTACTGCATCCTCGTCCAAGACGAGTGCGGCAGGTGCTCTCATTGTGCCCCGCCTCGACATGGGCCTCTTACAATTGGGTGCTTATTTATTGGTTGCCGGTATGGCAGGAGCAGGGATGATCTTGTTGTAGGCCGTCCTAAACTCTAGTTTCCGTCGTGCATAATCCGCATTGGGCGTTGAACGTCCTGCTTGGATGAAAGGAAGCTATAAAATAATCCCCTTTTTGCAGACCTTTGTCTGTTCTCTACTATGTTTCCTGGCCCTAATCATGATTTGTCTGCGAACCCACCTGGCGTCGAGGGATAGATCAGAGAATTTGGGTTTAATTGTATAGATGGTAGCTTTAAAATGACAATTTTATGACTAGCATAGTTTCATAAATGTGTAATTTGATATGTGATGCGATGCGGTAGAAGTCTTTGTTAGCTGGAGCCTCAACAAAGTTGAAATTGAGGTGGCTGATCATAGTAGGTAGCAGCTATCCATTATCCTTTTTACAAGGAACGCGAAAAGAGATGTGTGAGGTGCTGGATGTAGCGGAAAACTTAAATCTCCCACCATCGTTGCTCAGCCAACGCGCCACGGAGGAAAACAACCGTTCCACCTCATTTAATAGTTTCAACATATGGAGGCATGACATTCAATTATGACGAGATCAGTGGAGGACAGTGATGCCGATTTCCCCGAACTAGAGGATCTATTGAAGGAATCAAGGGAGGAATCGAAGGCGAGAAATCAACGATCGACCTCCAGCCGTCCTTTAAGTACCATGCCGATTCGAGATGGATCAAGAGATGTGTTAATAGGAAGCCCCTATAATCGAGAAAACAGACATGTGAAATCTGGGAAACCTCTTATGGATAGAGAGAAAGAGGTGGAGGTGAAGGCCCGACCGAAGAAGCGCGTATTAGGCCGAAAAATGGATAACCCACTCCTCAGGCCCCTTTCTGCCGTGAATACAGTAAGGAGGAGTGTGTCGGTCGATTTGACGAAGAACACGCTGGGGATTAAACAGAACAAACCGGATGAAGATTCTAGACAGCAGGATGCTGACCATTCCACTGGATCCCCAGTTGCTACCGGAAATTCTCAAGGAGAGAAGTCGGCCGAGGTCCAAAGAAAAAGTTTGAATGAAAAAAGGAGTGCTCGAACCCAAGGAAGAAGACGCCGAGTCCCGAGTTTGAGATTAGAGCCGAAGGAGAGCACGCCCAAGGAAGATTCTGATGGCCTCTCGGATTTCATTGTCAATGACAGCAGCCTTATGGAGGATTCCGTCGTCGAAATAACGCCACCAAAATCAACCAGGAAGCTTGTGAGGGGAAGGAAGCGTCAAGTGAAAGAAAAGTGGGAGAATGAAGACCTTAATGCACAGATGAAAAGTCTTCTAATTGAAGATGGTGATGTTTCTGCCAGCACGAGAAAGCCTAAGTCGAGTCTACCCAAGAAGCTTCCTCCCAAGTCCAGAGCAGAAGATAGCCATGGAGAGATCAAGAAAACCTCAATGCCAGCTAGAAGCCCTGATCTTGATAGTCCGTTTTCTCCGAGTCTGTACGTATATTTTAAAGTCAAGGCACTTTAAACAATCTAACCTTTCTCCAGCTCCGTTTCACAAACAACACCCAAGAAGTCCTCCAGAGAAGCCAGTTTTGCGACTCCCCCAAGCAGGCCCGAGCCCAAACCTAAAAGTCTTGTCTCGCCTAAGAAACTTCCTCGTTTGCCAGCAACACCTCATAGGCCAAGTATGGACAGTTTCTGGCAGCAAGATGTAATTAATGATTGGAATGACGAATACTCGCCTCGAAAAACTCTCAAGCCAACGATTCCGCTCAAATTAGAAAATGATGCTCACCTCTCTAATGGCACTCTTCTCTTTTCGCCCACCAAGAAAAGTCCGGTCAAAGCTGCCAATCGAGAAGCAAAAGAGGCAAAGAAATTGTTTTCTCAACGTAAGAATGCTTTAGCGGAAAATTTTCTCCAGGAACTAGACGAGAAGATCACGAACGGACAGATCACAAAGTTGGCAGAAGCAACAGGAGGAGTGAAAATCATTTGGAGTAAAAAGTTAAATAGTACCGCTGGCCGCGCAAATTGGAAACGAGAGACGCTTAAATCATCCACCCTATCTTCCGATGGCAAGCCTCAGCCAACTGTTACATATAGACACCATGCGGCAATCGAACTCGCGGAAAAGGTCATAGATGATGAAGATCGTTTGATCAATGTGATAGCACATGAGTTCTGTCATTTGGCGAATTTCATGATTAGCAACATCAAAACAAACCCCCACGGCAAGGAATTCAAAAGCTGGGCTGCCAAGTGTGGGAAGGCGTTTGGGGGGAGGGGGGTTGAGGTGACGACGAAACATAGTTATAACATTGATTATAAGTATGTGTGGGAGTGTGTCAATTGCGGGCTGGAGTTTAAGAGGCATAGCAAGAGTATTGACCCGAAGAGGCACCAATGTGGGAGTTGCAAGAGTAAGTTGGTGCAGACGAAGCCGGTCCCGAAGAAGGGGGATGGGGAGGTGAAGGCTATGGGAGAGTATCAATTGTTTGTGAAAGATAATATGAAGAAGGTTCGGGAGGAGAATCCGGGGAGTCCCCAGAAGGAGATCATGGGGTTGGTAGGGAAGAAATACCAGGAGGAGAAGGCGAGGAGGCTTTTGGTGAAGGTTGACGAGAAGGAAGATAATGTTGTGAGGGTGAAGGAGATGGGTGGAAGTAAAGAGGGAACCCCCGACGACGAAGGAATTGCAGATGTGGCGAGAAAACTTGTCTTCCTAGATCTGACGTCAAATTCATAGACAACGTATGTTAAATTTAAAACTCGAATCCGTATGTATCGAATCTTTATATATTATTTAAAGTTGACCTTGTACTCTCTCTCGCCCATCAGCTCTGGCTTGAAGATTTGAATTAAAAGTCGATATCAAAAGAACAGAGACTTTATTTTCTAACCCCCGATATATCCTATCTAGTTAGAAATGTTCTGCATATGTACTATACTTTTGTTAAATTAAATTACAAGTATACAAACCAAAGGGGAAATTTACAAGGCGAATGTAATATTCAAATCTAGAAGCTCTACGATAATTACCTCACTCTACTCTCCATCCTAGTTCTATAATTCTTATAGCCCTCGGTTCCATATAATCAATATAAAATCCAGCTTGAATAAAGCCTTATACTTTTTAGAACCAAGCTCTTCAGCTTCTCCATCGCTACACCATCACACTAGTGTAAGCCAAACCTTTCTCGCTGAATATAAGTATCGCACGTTGGCTAGGTCCAGCACTCGACTTTAGGCTTACTGCTATCTGTACATCCCGTTACGCCGAAGCCTCTTCTAGACAAAATGTTGTGGCAGTACTGAATAGTTGGATTACGAGAGTACACGTTTGTTTCGGCTCCAAATACCATCTAGCTAGTCGTGGATATAGATCAAATCAGGATGCACATCCGCAAATATGACCACTGAAATTAATGTAGCTGGGAGAAAATGTATGAAAGTAGCGAGTGCATATGGATCTGACCAAAGGGTCGGGTTAGATAACCTATCTACTCTGAACTTCATGCGTCTTCTCTCGCCTTCCTGAATTACCCTAGTTCCTACTAAAGTACGTGAAATCGTTATGAAAAGTGCTCCATTTCAGGCAGTCATTCAGCCATGACCTCTACTCAAGAATCTTGCCACCAGAGCTCAATCCTTCCATCCTATGCTAAACCAATAACCCGATGCAATGCCATTTCCCTGTTTCTCCCACCCCCTGCCCCTTCCATCCCTCAAATCTGACTACGATCCTTCATTCCCTCCCACGGCTCCACCCTCAAACCTCTTGGAAAAGATTCCAATCCTTGATTTTAAATGTCTCCCAAATTTTAGCTGCAAACTCCACCGCATTCTCAATCAACTTCCCCTGCTTCCCCACCTGCATATCTACCTCCTCCTCCGTATACTCACCCTTGATGTGCGGAACGTTAATCGTGACCAGGATATCCGTCTTCTCGCTCTCCAGCCTAATGAGCGTTAAGACAATAGCCGTGAAGTCAGGAGCCTTGGATGTTGGCGATGGAGGCGGCGTCTGTGTGGCTATGAGTGTATAGGCTGGTGTCCCCTCTCTGTTTGGAATTTTTAAGCACACATGTCATGTGACATAAAGAGGGACAGGAAGACGAACGGCAATTTTGAGAATTGGGTGTTGGATGTATTCCACACCTTGACGGTATCATCATCTGAATCGACAATGTCTTCAAGGTGCATAGTCAAGGCTGCGCCATCGACAGCGGGGCCGGTGCCTGCGACACCAACCCGTTCAGTGATATCAAAGATGATGCTTGTGAAGCCATCTTTGTCAAGATATACTTCCTGGTGGTCGGGGACCTGGCGAATAGTACTGGCGATTGTTAGTTTAACAACATGGGAGGTGAAGTGTCGAGGCTCTTACCTGACATCAGCGAAGGTGGAGGGGAGGTCGACGATAAGAGCCCCGCCAAAGAGTGGTGTGCTGGTGTAGGTAGTCATTTTTGCAGGAATAGCAGCGTGCTCGAGTCTGCTCGAAACTTGGAACCCGAAGAACGAAACTAGGGAAATGCGTGCTTTTTAAAGGTTGAGTAGGTGTTTTGGGGGCCTTGGAAGGATGTCAGGAAGCTTGTTTGCCCGATGCCTGACTCGCTTGTTGGTAGGTGTGGAAGGAGGATTCTGAATCCTGCTTGTGATTGTTTGTCGTTAGTCTTTGATTAGCTCCTCAGCTTTGAATTTCGAATGTTAATGGAAAGAATTAAGAGTATTTGTGTTTATGCTCGAGTTCCACAGTGATATGAATACCCAAGCCATAAAGGACAGCCTCAGAAGGTGGAGTTCACCATTTGATCGGTCGGCCGCAAAAGCCATCATCACAGACCTCGCTTGCTAGCCTCGCTACTCTATTGCAAATCTTGCAAAAAATATGCACAACTCACTCCTCGAGCGGGTTTCTCCATCTGCGCAAAGCGATAAAAAAGTTCAAAAAAAGAGTCTGGATATACCAGAAGTTGGGTTACAAAGATTGGGTGAATGGAGTATTTTGGGCATGAGCCACGGTCATCTCTGGTAAAAGGCCTATTGCTTTATTAGTTTCACTAGAATCATTGTTTGGAGTCGAGCGAACTTACAAGAAATGAATTCTGAGATAGCTTGTCCCACTCCAGGGTAGATTTCGAATTATTAGGCTATATACACCTCGCACACTACTAGCTAGACAAGCAAACACCACATCTAGTGATGCCCATCATCAACCTTTTCTCCGCAGCCTTTTCCAGCTTCACAATTCGCGATTGTAATTAGCTTTAATCCCAATGCATTTTTTCGCGTCTACGATTCTGAATTTGAATTTCGAGGCCTTCGTAATCCAGTTGTTGTAATCTTCTTACCCAAATTCTTCACATCCTAGCTCCCCCAGCTACAAAACAGCCCTCGACCCAATAGCTAGAAATCTTAGTTTAGCAACAAAGCGCAGTATATAACCAAAGTCACATTCTGTGCATCAAATTCGATATTATCACGTGTAGGCAGCTTTCTCGGAGCTCTCCAATTTTCCCGAGCTCTGAGTCCCCTCAACTTGACCCCGCGATCTCACCACAACATCTTCTCTATCAAATCTCTACCATTCCCTCATACAACATCAAAATGTCTGCTACTTGTATTTTCTGCAAAATCGTGAAGGGCAAGCAGCATCCAATTCTATCCCGTTATACCACCTAAGCTCTTGGATAAACCTTGCTGACCCCGAGCTTGAGCTTGAGCTACACAGGCGACATCCCCTCCTTCAAGCTTTTCGAATCCGACAAGGTCCTCGCTTTCCTCGACATCAACCCTCTCAGTAAAGGGCACGCGGTATGGGCCCTCTTCTATCCGGATTCATATATCCACTACTGAACTGGACATAGCTCGTTGTGCCCAAACACCACGGAGCGAAGCTCACCGATATACCCGACGATGCGCTCGCTGAGATATTGGTACGCAAAATTCTATACCATAATATATATCAAATCGAAAATATACTATTATGGGCAAGAACTAAGGATAAAACAGCCCGTCGTGAAAAAAGTGGTCAAAGCTACCGGGGCGGAGAATTACAATGTGCTGCAGAACAATGGACGGATTGCACATCAGGATGTTGATCATGTATGTTTTGTTTGGATCCTTAAACGCTGTTTACTTTGCACTCTACACTTGCTGACTTCAACCCACAGGTTCATTTCCACATGGTTCGTCGTAACTCCACCTCCTTTCACCCTACGATAGCTATAACTAACCGTCCTTATTACTTACGACAGATCCCGAAGCCAAACGTGACCGAAGGCATGTCGATTGGGTGGCCACAACAACCAACCGACTTCGATGCATTGAAGGCACTCTTTGAGGATATTAAGTCGAAGATGTGAATGTTCTCCAGCGGAAAGAAATACATATAGGATTGGTTTCGGCACTAAAAATCAAGTCTTAAAATACGCGTAAATATAATTCACGAAGACCTGTGTACTCGATGCAGCATCTATGCTACTAAAACACCGCACAAATGCCACCAGATATACGAGCCTACGTATAGTTATCGTCTATTTTACAGTTGCTTCCTATTCAATCCCAAGCCACTTTCTTTATCTGTAGTCTCAACTTCAATCCACATCGTCGGCGGAAGTGTTAACATGATCAGCGCCGTTTATCGTAGTAGCGGAAATAGGAGTGGCAGCAGGAGCTTCGGTCGTAGTGTCAGGGTAGAAATTAATTTTCCCGCCTGGCTGAATCATTCCTGAACGATCATAGAATGATCTCGCTCGTACGTATGGATCAAGACGCCAGTAATCTTCTCTCAACGAGACTGCCAACTCATGTCGTCTTGTTTTTGTTTTCTCGGCATCCCCTACACCGTGAATCCAGTCTAGAGTCGATTTCTCGTAGTCTTTGACAAGCGCTTCTCTCTCAATAAGCAATTTGTCTCTAGTTGCGGTATCTTTCATGACATCATTCTCGCCAGGTACCGGCTCGATATATTTGTATTCCCAGTCTTCGTGACCACCAAGCTCTTTAATCACATGGGACTCCGGTACAAACTCTGCCATCTCTTCGTTATTGTTTGTAAAGTTGACTTTACTGGCCACGACAGGATCAAGCCATCCTCTGACGATTTTCCATATCCCTAGAAAAGAGCAAAAACCGGTTACTGATAATTCCCAAAAATGCTTCCAGGGGCAGAAAACGAACCTTGAAAGATCCAGGGAGCTTTATGAATGAGAACAACGCCAAGGGACTCTGGGTAGTTCGCTTCGAAACATTTAATCATAAATTTTACTGGCGTATAATCCTAGAAGATATTAGCTCATCACCTAAGGTGCAAGCACCGAGACTTACCATATTGGCTAGTGAGAAACCAGTCATATCAAACACAACACACTGATGCACATTAGCAGACTTCGACTGTGAGAGTGTCATCAGCACTCACGGCGGTATCCACAGGAGGTGACAGCGTCATACGGGCGGATTCGATTATGAAGATAGTATATCTCTCCAAACTTTCTGGGCTCTGTTCCCCCTGCTTATGAAGACGAGCTCTCACATAACACATCGGTCTTCCGGCCTTGTCTACTCCATGTAGAAAACTTTTCCCCATCCGCATCTGATCTATAAAACCAAATGCGAGTGTTTGCTTTGCAGGATCGCTCGAATCCAGGTCCTCCAAAGCAGCAAGCTCGCCGTTCTTCATTATATCGTCATCGACATGCACATCCGTAGCCCTCCATTTCATTGTGGATATCATCATGACAATCGCCTTCTCGATGTTCCATTTTCTTGCTCGCAAAAATCTCAAGAGGAGTGCATCTGGATGATCGTGCTTCACCATACTCCAGAACGTTGATCGTAGCAATTCTGGAGACTGGCTGGCCAACGCATCCTGGAATTCTTTGGTTTGTCCATACTTGTCATCTTCTGACAATCCTGTTGGAGTACGAGACTCAGAGGATGTAGTTGATTCCGCATCATCATCTTTTTGCTTACGAAAAAGCCCAAGTCTTTTCTTTTTCTGCTTCTTTGCAGCTGTCCCATCAGACTTCCCTCTACCATTTGGAAGTTCTGCAATGGCGCCCAGCTCAACTTCTTTCGCATCCAAGACTCCGAAGACCTGAAGTGTTGCAATCCAAAACTCCCGCAATTTCTCCTCTTGTTCTGGTGTCAAGGTGCCGGGCCGGCCGGGAAGAGATTCTCCTGTCATCTTGCTGATGGCTTCTTCGATTTCGTCTACCAGCTCGGGCGGACTAGGGGCCCTTTTCTTTTCCTTCGGTCGAAGTTCGTCGCCCGACGAAACGGAATATATAAAGGCGACTGTAAAGACAATGATGGCCGCGGTCCAAGAACCTAAAGCGCTCTGCAGGGATCGAGGTTGGTAGCCAGGTCGCCTATGGGCAAACGCCTCTCGTTTGGGAAGTCGGGGCCTTGCGCGAGAAGTCCAGGTTTGCTGACCCGAATGCGCAGAGCTGAAAAGGTCGAGGGTGCCTATGGACTTTCGGCGGAATACGAGAGGATCTGTGGATGGCAAGGGCGCTGCAAGGTGAGAATCTCGCAGTGAATACGTGGAGTGGGGAGAGTAGAGAGCAAAATGATGAGCGGTGGGCTTTGTTGAAGACGAATGGAACCTGCGGTCGATAAGCCCGTGGAGCCGGCGCTGCAAGACGAATGGCGTCTTGGTAGTGTGATGAGAAATGGTTGCACGGCCAAAAGTCAACTGGAGGAGCGGTGCAGCTCTCATGTACATGGACTCTCGGAAAAGAAGGGAGGAAGGGGCAGCGAGGAGAGAAATCTCTGGATTTTGTTGAGGAGCCGCCTGCAGGAATCAGGATATAGGACTGTAGCGCCGGCGCAGTGGATTCAAGACCCAAGGGACGGTTGTAGAGGGCTCTGTTCCTGAAGTGAGCATGCGGTGGTGGGGATGAGAATTGTTGCGAGGAAGATTGTTTACACCACCGCGATATACCCGTGTTCGTGCTGTCCCGCTACGTATCGTATCGTATCGTATGGTACCGAAGCTCGAGTCAAGGAGGGGGAATAACTACGGTGTTTTTTCTCTCTTCTACAGTAACAAATCGTCATCATTATGCTCTTGTGCTCTTGTTCTGCACAATTTCTTGCGACTCGCGTGGCTTGGCTGGGGTCCAAACTTTAAACCTAACAGGGGGGTCACCGCGTCAATCCATCGCCAACCGGGGAAAATACTCAACGCTTGGTCTTGCGTGGCTATTCGAGAGAAATATACTTGGTACTGTGGATAGGTGCAATTCGAGAGTTCGCAAAGCTTCAAACGCCCTCACAGAGCATCTGACCGATATTACAGCGCTGGCCCGCCCCCTCCGGATCCAAACCGAAGACCTAACAGCCACGCACAAGGTCAATTACCAGACCAGACCTCGACTGGAATTAGAATGTCATTCACCACCCCTCTAGCAGGAAGCAGCGCGAAGCGTTCTACCTCTGGCACTCGCAGGCCCCTCTCGCGGCCGACTACGCCTTTGCGTCCATCTTCTCGGTCGTCTCTGCACGAGTCTTGGAAAGCGAGCACTGGAGGGGCGTCCGGTTCACTCCCCCTCGAAGCTTTTGAACCGTCGTTTGCAGAGCTGTCAGACTCTATGGCAGATCTGGAGGCCAACTTTATGCATCTGCAACTGATGCATGAGAGTCTTTCTAGGTTCAATGAGAATTTTGCTAGCTTCCTTTATGGCTTGAACATGAACGCATTCTGTGTGGACTTTCCGGAAGTAAAGATTCGACACACTTGAACCGAGAGTCATATTACTAAGAGCACTACTAGGCCCCGATTCCAGATTCTTTTCGCAGAGCCCAAGAACAAGAAGAGAGAGAATTGGGTAATTCCCGAGTTTCTCTTCGTGCTCCTTTTCCTTGCACTGACATTCATAGGCCGCTCTACAAATTCCGACAAACTTCATGGCGAATTCGATGCCGAGACAACATTCATGTGGGTTTATTCCAAGACCTTTGTATTCTACTACAGCTCATGCCTTGCAGGACAACGGACACTTCATTCGTAGACAACCCCCCTCAATCCTCAAAGGCTACACCCAAAAAGTTTTCAACCCCAGCCCCAGCAATTCGGGGAGGTGGTTCTAGTAGAGGAAGTGTAGCGTCTGCAGGAAGAGGTGGAGCAGGACGAGGCGGTCTTCGAGGAACTAGGGGTAGTGGGCTTGCTAGAGCTACGAAAGGTCGAAGCGTTAGATAATCGAGCCTCGATGTCGACCTCTGTGTCCGTTCATCAATACCATAACATGATAAGTGCGCTCTTATACATAGCGACATGATTTTCATGTTGCTATGTCATTCCCCAAAAGCCTCGAATCCTTCATCTCTATCTCCGTATCCCTGGTATTGTCTTTGGCCGCCTGTCGAGGACCATTATCAGTGCGCAAGCCTATAGCCGCTTCTGCCTCCTTTTGCGAATATGGCTCTTCCTTCAGCGCTTTAACTCTTCGCACGGTTAGCTTTCTGCCTTGTGCGTAGAGGAGTGACGCAACCCACTGTCTCTTGTGCGTGCTTCCTTTCCGATGAGTGACCATGCTATGTTCACTCTCGAAGAATTTTGCACATTCCACGCAATAGAATTGACCAAGGCCTGGCAGATCTTCTGCTGGTTTGGCGTTCTTGTATTCCGCCAAGTGCTTTGGTGAATGGAGGTCTTCTGATATCTGATCCAGATCCCTGGCGTCATAAATTTAGCCCGAGTATCGCGAGCAAAGAAGGGCCCACTTACCTCAACCGCCGCCTGGTCTTCGTGCGTGTAGACTTTTGTGGGATACCCATGATATATTTGGAAAGAGGACGACCGGACAATGGTGGGAGGCGTTACAAATCCTGGTGTTGGGGTGTTGTCTGGTATCAAAGTGCGGTCGTGGGGTCTTGTGGCATTTGGGTCTGCAGGTCGAGAAAAAAAATGAATGTGCCGGAACGACGCAATGACCATCCCAGCAAGCTCCGGTTTCCATCCGATGGGCCCGAGGCTCAAGTTCGACTATCGAGTTTCTCACTATGAACGGAGGTTGCCCGCAATGTGACCTAGTAGTTGTGACATGGAGAAAAGAGAGAATTTTAGTTGTCAAGTCCGTCTATTTAGGTCGCACCGACCAAGGAGATATCTCAAGGCTCGAATGCATTTTTCCGCGCTCTTGCCAGTCTCCAAACTCCAAATGTCAAGATTCACAAAACAGGGAACAAGGGAGACTCCCTTGAACCGGTTTCCACGGAGGAGATCGCCTCGGATGATTGCGTAAAGCGCAAAGCGGAGGCCCGTCAACCAATTGACTCGCTCACTTTTTACCTGCAGACCTTCAAAAATTCTCGTGATAAAATTGGTTTGTTTTGCCCGTGAATTCTGCTGCTGAAATGCGTCTCTGCTTATTGGCCAAAGCTGCACCCCCTACAGCCGAGAGATCAAGATAAGCTCGGTTCGGGTACAACCCAACCTCAAATCCTTTCTCTCCTTTGCTTCTTCCTCCATCTTTCCACAACCACTTCTCCACTCACCATGTTGGCAACACGACAACTTCTGGCTGTCTCCCAGCGGCGAGCAATTGCTCAGCTGGCTCTGCGACGTGGTATGGCCACTTCCAGCAATCCCCTCGACAAGAAGGTCCGCCAGAACAACCAAGAACCGAACAACTTCATCAACTACAAAAAGATGTCCGAGAATCTTGCCATTGTTCGCCAGCGACTCAATCGCCCTCTCACATACGCCGAGAAGATTCTCTACTCCCATCTAGACGATCCCCACGGACAAGAGATTGAGCGCGGTGTCTCCTACCTGAAACTGAGACCTGACCGTGTAGCTTGTCAAGATGCCACGGCCCAAATGGCAATTTTGCAGTTCATGTCGGCTGGTATGCCTTCTGTTGCCAACCCAACCACTGTCCACTGTGATCATCTAATTGAGGCACAAACCGGCGGGACGAAGGATCTTGCCCGCGCTCAGGATATCAACAAGGAGGTATATGATTTCCTTGCCACATCTTGCGCCAAGTACAACATTGGTTTCTGGAGACCTGGTTCTGGTATCATTCATCAAATTCTGCTAGAGAACTATGCCTTCCCTGGTGGTCTGTTGATCGGTACTGACTCGCACACTCCTAATGCTGGTGGTCTTGGAATGTGTGCTATTGGTGTTGGTGGAGCAGATGCCGTTGATGTTATGGCCGACCTTCCTTGGGAATTGAAGGCACCAAAGGTCATTGGTATTAAGCTTACTGGGCAACTGTCCGGCTGGACTTCGCCAAAAGGTACGTATCTGCAGCTGATCGCTATACAAATGTTAATCTCGTTTAGATATCATCCTTAAGGTTGCTGGGATAATGACCGTGAAGGGCGGAACGGGTGCCATTGTAGAATATCACGGACCAGGAACTGAGACCATCTCAGCAACTGGGATGGGGACCATCTGCAACATGGGTAAGGCTTTTCTTCTCTTAAAAAAATGTGTCTTGCTGAATTTCCATAGGTGCCGAGATCGGCGCTACCACATCGCTCTTCCCCTTCAACGACCGTATGTACGACTATCTTGCCGCCACAAAACGCTCTGAAATTGGTGACTTTGCCCGTATCTATGCCAAGGAGCTTAGAGAAGACGAGGGTGCAGAGTACGATGAATTGATCGAACTCAATCTCTCGGAACTTGAGCCTCACATTAACGGTCCCTTCACTCCAGATCTTGCTACTCCCATCTCCAAGTTCAGCGAGGCTGTCAAGGCCAATAACTGGCCAGAGGAGTTAAAGGTCGGTCTGATCGGGTCCTGCACAAACTCTTCTTATGAAGACATGTCCCGCGCTGCTTCGATTGCCCGTGACGCTCTCGACCATGGCATCAAGGCCAAGTCTCTGTTCACTGTTACCCCCGGTTCCGAACAAATTCGTGCTACCATCGAGCGTGATGGACAGTTAGCTACTCTCGAGGAATTTGGAGGAATGATTTTGGCAAATGCTTGTGGGGTACGTCTTATGACATTTCCTACTTCTTTAATCCTATTTTTATGTATATTAACTAATCATTTGTGGGTTAGCCGTGCATTGGGCAATGGGCTAGGCAAGACGTGAAAAAAGGCGAAGCCAACTCTATCCTGTCATCCTACAACCGAAACTTCACTGGTCGTAATGATGCCAATCCCGCTACTCACTCATTTGTTACCTCTCCCGATCTCGTTGTTGCTATGACCATTGCTGGAAGCCTTCACTTCAACCCTCTCACTGATAAGCTAAAGGACAAAGATGGCAATGAGTTCCTATTGAAAGCGCCAACTGGCGCAGGACTACCATCAAGGGGATATGACCCTGGACAAGACACTTACCAAGCACCGCCTGCTACTCGCGATGCCGTCGCAGTCGCGGTCTCTCCTACAAGTGATCGACTGCAACTCCTGAAGCCCTTCAAGCCATGGGATGGCAAAGATGCGGTGGATATTCCCATCTTAATCAAGGCTAAAGGCAAGACCACCACCGATCACATCTCTATGGCAGGGCCTTGGTTAAAATACCGTGGACATTTGGACAACATCTCTAACAACATGTTAATTGGTGCCATCAATGCTGACAATGGCGAGGCAAATAAAGTCAAGAACTTTACCACTGGCGAGTATGATGCTGTACCAGCCACCGCTCGAGATTACAAGAAGAAGGGTATCCCGTGGGTTGTTATCGGTGACTGGAACTACGGAGAAGGAAGCTCGCGAGAGCATGCAGCTCTTGAGCCTAGACATCTTGGTGGCCTCGCCATTATCACCAGAAGTTTTGCCAGGATTCATGAGACAAACTTAAAGAAGCAAGGCATGCTTCCATTGACCTTTGTCAACCCGGAGGATTATGACAAAATCAACCCCTTTGACAAGATAGACTTGATGTGCACAGAATTGGCGGTTGGGAAACCAATGACGATGAAGGTTCACCCAAAGAATGGAGAGACTTTTGAGGTTAAGCTTGCACACACTTTCAATGAGCCACAAATCGAGTGGTTCAAGAACGGATCTGCATTGAACACAATGGCTAAGGCACATGCATAGGCACGGGGAAAGGCGGGGACGGTCTGGGAGTTTTGTTTTTGGCAGTTATGACCTGTGAATTATAAGCCATGGATTTTTCTTGTTTTCTTAGCCGAAATGCACATACTGAACCGAATTTGTACGCCCTTGGACACCGTGTCCAAAGAGGAGTCATCTATGGCAAGCTGGGTTTTCAGCCGTGAGTATTCAGCTATTCTAATACTCCGTGAGTCGTCAATATTTGAATTGCCATTCCGGCGCCATTACACGGTCGATATTGTAAAGAGCGTGTAAACAATAAAGTATTAGAAAGGCTTTCCAACATTGTTTATCAAATCGACCCTTAGACTAACTTTTTTTAACTCTGACATTCAAAAGCGAGTGGCCTTGGTCTTAGAGGCCAGACTCGAATAATACTTCTTCTAAAGTTGAAGCTACAGCTGAGAGATAAAAAACCCCCACCTACAAATTCTAACTCAAAACCACTATAATCTTTTAAAACTATTTATAATATTTAAGCTAGTTGTTTTTATTATGATCAATCTTAATTTTATCATGCAATTTTAGACATTTGTAGTACAGTAAGAATTACTCAGTATCATGTGGGCATATTGCCTGAGGCACCAAAACACTGTATTTACTCTTGAATGTACGCGACATCTCAGGTGGTAGCCTTGTTGGGTCTCAGCCTTGCATCGTTGTTTATAAGCGATCAGGAATGGATAATACCGAATATTACCCGTAATCTATGATGTTTCGGCAACCTAGGTTCCTCTCCTGGTTTTCATTCTAAGCACTTTTAGAGAATGTAGTCATACTTTTGACGCAAATCTCTCGATAACCCAAAACTTTCTCCGTGTACAATCCATTGATTTTACTCGGCCACCAGATTCTTTAAAACAGCTAGGACTTTGGCGCGAGAGGGCTGGCTTCTAGCAAGATGGCGCCTAGTCTTCCACAATTTTCTGCAGTTCGACTACGATCTTATATTTTTCGGCTTCCTTTATTTACTCGCTCTATTATCCTTGTCATAATACTACTCTGGATTGTTAGCATACAATCAATATGGGATCTTACACAATGGGGGGCTCTGATACCAAAGGAGATTGGTTTGAGTACCAGTTCGTCCCCTCTCTCCCTTTACTAGGACCAAGCAGCGCTGCGAGATCATAGTTAACCTTTTGGTATCTGCAGTGTATAGAACAAACACCTTTCCTCTGATTCATGCCGGCTTCTTCCACATGTTCATGAATGTACTTGCTTTAACGCCTTTATTGGAGAGATTCGAAGCCGAGTACGGGACACTTGTTACAGTTGCACTTTTTCTTGGTCGTATGTCTGCTCTGACGTATTCGAAAAATGTACCAATGGGAGATTAGCTGACGAATACAATAGCACTTTCCACTATTCCAGCCCTCCTATATACATTCATTGAAAGGGGAATTCTTCGGATGAACACTACGGTCCTAGGCGCAAGGTATCTTGACGGATCCTTGAGATACAATAAACAGATTCTAACATCTGGAATAGCATTTGGGTTTTTACCTTGATTGCAGTCGAAGCAGTTAAAACCTACAAGACAAATCCTCACTTTCTTCTTGGTACGACCCAGATACCGACGTGGATTACGCCTTTTGTTATGGTTCTTTTCGTTTCCTTCCTCATCCCGAATACTAGTTTCCTAGGGCATATTTGCGGGTTGGCTTTTGGCTATGGTTGTGAGTACTGGGAGAAACATAACAGCTATTCATTTGCTAACATAGCACCAGGGGGGCTAGGATATCTCAAATTTCTCGCGCCGCCAGAGAAGGCACTTCGATGGATAGAGGGAAAACTAAATTTACTTGGCCGCCTTCCCCATTACGTCTCAGTCGACCAGAAGACCTATGGGAGATATGGTGTCCTTCCAACCACAAATCCCACGCTCTCGGGCACAGGAGATGCAGGTATCGCCTTGGGTTACGTGGGAAGTTCTCAGAGGTTAGGGCCTTGAGCAGGGCTTATGTTTGAGTTTGGAGGGTCTTTTGTACAAAGAAATGGCAACGGCGTTGAGGACCCAGGATTGCATTGTCTCTAGTGTACTTTGATAGAGACGTAATGTGGAATTAATTATTTAAATATCTAGATCACAAATAACAAGTCTGCTTAAATTTCATAACGGATTTATTTGTGCTAGAGATAGTTTTCAATTAGAGTGGATGATCTTAGGTTGAAAATCCACCAGTCGTGTTCGGCTGATCACGACCTCGAATTAAAATTTAGAGCCCCAAGGGGCTTCGATGTTCAAATCATCAACATGCGGAGCTCAACACGAGTTCAATATAGCATGTGACTATGGTTTCTTTATTATGTGAGTTCTGCTGCCGAATACTAGGGCAATTACTGATATTTTGAAGCTTCTGGTTTCCTTTTGCGACAGGATCCGCGAATCCGAAAGATACCTCCATACTTGTCATTTCTCTGCGTTCTGGTTGGCGTAGCATGGCTACTAGTCTTACCTCTGGACGATTATTCACGAAGAACATATATTTCAGAGAATGCCCTTCTGCCAGCCCAAGTTCATACATATTTCGCGGGGAGTGACCAGAATGTATTCCGGGGGTATAAGCATGAGGTGGATGCATTAGAAGAGAAAAGCAATGCCGAGTATGTTATGAACCATATCCTATCTTGTTAATTGCTCCTAAAGCTGATGTCGAGAAAAATATAGAGTCAACGATAAACTTGAGGAGTTCTTTAGGGCCTCTGGGTTGAAAGTCGCACGGCAAACCTACGAATACACATCCGCTGGGGAGACATATGCAGGAGAAAACATATATGCAATATTGCATGCTCCTAGAGGGGACGCCACGGAAGCTATTGTGCTTGTAGGGGCCTGGAGAAATAGCGAGGGGATTTTGAATCGTAGTGGCGTCGCCCTGGTGCTGACTCTTGCTCGCTATTTCAAGAGATGGTCGTTGTGGTCCAAGGATATTATATTTCTGGTTACTGCGGACAGCAAAGCAGGTCCCCAAGCCTGGGTTGATGCGTATCATGATACCCATCAATCACCGGGCATTCAGTCACTTCCATTAAAGAGCGGCGCTCTACAGGGAGCAGTTGTCATCGACTATCCATTCGACCATCGATTCGAATCTATTCATATTGTATACGATGGCATAAATGGCCAGTTACCGAATCTAGATCTTCTGAATACCGTGGCCACTATAACTACTCACATGGGCATTGGGGTTTCTCTCCAGAAAATGTGGCATCACTCGGATGATTATAAGGACAGATTAAAAACTATGCTCAGGGGCATGATGAACCAAGGCCTAGGTCATGCCTCCGGACCCCATAGCAGCTTTATTCCTTACCATGTCGATGCTATCACTCTACAACCCTACGGTGATGGTTGGCAGGATGAGATGGCCATGGGAAGGGTTATTGAAAGTACCTTTCGAAGTCTGAATAACCTGCTAGAGCATTTACATCAGAGCTTCTTCTTTTATCTACTTATGCAGTCCGGTCGTTTTGTTAGTATTGGTACCTATCTACCATGTGCTATGCTGGTAGCTGTGAACTTCACCATCATGGCCATCTTTTTATGGATCCAAAGTGGCTCGCCTCAAAAACCAGAATCCCAAGTTGATTCAGTTATCGAAAATATAGAAAAGCCAACACCACTAAGACTCGTGCAAGGAGGCAATATTAAACCTATAGCTATGGAAGTTGCTCCTAATGTGCAAGAAAGGCAACTCTTCTTACCCTTAGTTGTTGTTGCAAGCTGTCATCTCATGGGCGTATTACCTCTCTACATCTTTAACCATACACCACAAAATGTAAGTTCAAATTCTACCTCGAATTCTAAAATAGCTAACGATTTCTTCAGATGCTCACTGCCATCTTCAGCATCTTCGTTGTAATCACTAATATTCTTCCTATTGTAATCTCTAACACCATAACACACTACTTCGCCCCTACAATCCAACAATACAAACTCATCAAAGCATTCTCCCTCCTCCTCCTCGGCATGTTCCTCTCCTCTCTTGCCACTCTCAACTTCTCCCTCGCCTTGCTCATCGGTCTCGTCTCCGCCCCCCTCACTTTCATCCAACCCAGTCGTCTCTTCATCGCCATTGTCCTCTCTTTCCTTTTGAGCACGCTAAATCCTACCACTATAGTTTTGGCAGCGACTTGGTACTGGGGACTCGGGATTGGAGAGGTTCTGAAGGAAGCGGCGTTTGGGTGGAATGTGTGGGGTATGACGACGCAGGTTGTGGTTTGGTGTGTTTGGTGGCCGGCTTGGGTTATTGGGCTAGTGTTGCTGTTTGGAAACCCTAGAGACGATGAGGACAGTAAGGAGGAGATAAGGGAAGTGAAAAATGCCGAAACAAAGGGTCATATAGATGAGAAGAGTGAGGGCAAGGCGGAGAGGTGGAAAGGAAAAGTCTCCGCTTATCAAGAGCTGTAGATTTAGGGGGCTGTTTGAAAAAAATTAAAGCCCCTCTGGATCAGAAAATCTTAGCAACCTACTGTCTACACCATGAAAAACACGCTGTGTTCCTCTCATTGTTAGGTCTCCTGACTTCCTGTCCTTGCCATTGCCCTTTCTTTAGTTTCCTATACTTATCTAGAAGTAACTTTTGGATCTAGGAAGAGGAGGCAAGTAAAAGCTTTTCCAAAAGGGAGAAAAGGAGCAATCATCAAATTTGCCAAGTTCGCTTTCTCGTGAACTTTATTCCTCGACTGAATTTTCGAGAAGTGCGCATGCAATAATGTATCAACCGACAACTATATCTCTTCGGAGTCTAGGTCATTAATCAATGCTACTGCTCTTAAACTCTCTTTTCAACCTCGACGATAAGTGGTAATTAGCCCTAGCCTTAAGAACGAAAGCCATATTCAATTTTGAATTCTAGGTTACAAAATAGCAATGCAAAAGAGCGATTTACAAATGAAGTTGCAAAACTTTCAAACCTACTAAAAATATAATTATGTATTTTAAACTTGCACTTATCAAAAAGCCGATCCAGGACTTTCATTCCTTCATTATTGGCGGCTCCTCTAAGACAAAAACGACGTGGCAATATCAACTGGAACTTTCAACTTGGTCATAAAACCTCACAGGACAGCAGAATCTTAGGTTTCTTGCTTACTTAAACCAACCCTCGCCCTTCGCGACGAAGGAAGCTCATTTGCGCCTTGGGCAGTGCCAAGTATCTCATCCTCATAGAGATTTATAATACATTTCACTCCCAACCACCATTGAAGCCCGTACGCCATGCAATGCCAAATCATGCGGCCCAAACGTCTTGTCCCTTGGCCTCGATCCAGTTGCCCAAATTATTGACACTGGAGTCCCATTCCTGCAACCTTAAGCGCATAGCATCGATCTGCTTCATGTCCAACACCTTAGGCTGTACCCAGTTAATGCGTGCAATCTCGTCTACTTGATCGATGCTTCCCCTTAGCAGCCCTAAGCTCAGTGCCTTCATAATGAGGTGCTCGATCTCGTCTGGTCGAACCTTAGTCTCCTCTGCGATAGTGCTAAAGGACATGGCTCGATCATGAGGTGGGCGCCGGAAGACGGTTTCGGTCAAAGCTGAAAGGTAGATCTTTTGTCTTAGACCATCACGATGCTCCGCTAGGAGGGGGTTTGAGGAAATGTGACCTGCAAGAACATCATATGCCACCAAATCGCCGCGGTTGAATGCGAACAGTAGATCGTATAGCCACACATCCTCCTTCTTAAGTGCCTCAAGGATGGGATGTAAGAGCAGTTCCCCGAAATTGTAAATCGTGTCCGAAACCAGAGCTGCGATAGCAAGGTCGTAGGCGCGGCTCCTTCGCTCAGCAGGTGTGAGGTCTTTGAGGTCTATACAAGCAAGGTAGAGGAGAGCATTTCGATAGTAGGAAGCGAAGTCGAGTTTCGACTTGAAAAGTTAGCAAGGGAGTAAATACAGATTGGGGAGTTCCAAACCTGGTAGTATTCTGCGTTGACACGATAGAAAGATGCATGGACAATAGTCTCCACCGAATCAAAACTATCCAAGATCTTTTCCGACTTATCCAGGTCCTTTCTAGCTCCGTCAGGATCTTTCAACTCCAGCTTTACTGTAGCAACCGCAACCGTTGCATATACATAGGCGTCTTGCGAATGTAGATTGTTGACTTTGGTTGCAGCGGCTTCTAAGAAGGAAAGGCGCTCGTGGCTATCTATAATCTTGTTAGCTGTGATGCTGACTTTGTGGATTTTGGTCCCCGCCTTTGCATTGTGACGCTGCACTCAGAGCCAATGTAACAAGTTTCAACTGGTTGATCTTATCGGCGAAGGTGAGGATGAAGGTCTTATAAAAGGGTAGGCGTTGATGGGCACTCTCTTTATGATTGAAGAACTCGATCAAAGTGTCGGTAAGTTGATGCCACAGCTTTCGCTCCCATAGGTCCTCGAAGGAGATGAAGAGATGCTGCAAATCAGCGGGAGCAGCATCGCGCTGTTCAGCTAGGAAGTCGGGAATGGTATCGATATTCATAGCGGGCAGAGATTTCGGCTGACGACTTTGCGGGCGCCTTGCAGTGAGGTGAGGACGAAGATCCACCAAATGTGGTGTAGCTAGGAAACACAAATAGGATAAGTGGAAAGAAGCTTGTTGTCGCTGGATATACGCCCTCAAAAGACTTGGAGTTTTGGAGATTCGCGGTGCTTGGTACCTGGACCTGGACCAAGCTGGAGAAAACTAGCGGCCGCTCTGCGACCAGGGTCTCTATCAACGACAACCTCACTTGCAATTCCCGAAGGAACCATACTAGACCACCAACCTCAATTGAACCCCAGAGTGAATTGAGTTCGAGCACAGCCATGCAAAAGTATAGTCCGTCGAGTTTGAATAGCCTTCGGACTATCGTGCAGTCCGGCAGGTGCACCATCCACAATGCGCCTCGCAGCCGCCAGGTATCAGACATCGCCATTACCAGAACCGGCAGAGTTATACATCGCACTCAAGGAGGGAGGTAAGTGCTCTTGCTCTTGCATCAATTGAATTTCTTCTGACGAAATCGGCAGGTCTTCCCTCGGAGGTAATTGGCAACTAATGCTTGATGGAACTTGGGGCTGAAGTGGCTATTTAGGACACACGGTTACCGTTTTCGGTGCCACGGGATTTCTCGGTCGTTATATTGTCAACAGGCTCGGTGAGCTCTCCAAGGAGTGGATAAGGTTTAGGTGGGACTGATATTCGGGCAACAGCGCGACAAGGAAACACAGTGATTGTGCCTTTCCGCGAGGAGATGGCGAAGCGACATTTGAAGGTTGCGGGAGATTTGGGGAGAGTCATATTCATGGTAGGTGAGGCAGGATCTTAAGAGGCTTGTGTTTAACCCTTTATTAGGAATATGACCTCAGAAACACACCTTCTCTTGAGGAGAGCGTCAGACATTCTGACGTTGTGTACAATCTGGTGGGCCGGGATTACCCCACTAAGTAGCTCAATACCATGTCGTCTACCACTTCTTCAACGCTAATATGTCACAGAAACTTCGATCTGGAAGACGTTCATGTGGAAGGTGCTGAACGTATTGCAGAGGCTGTGGCAAAATATGATGTCGATAGGTTCATTCATGTTTCTTCCTATAATGCCGATATAAATTCTCCCTCGGAATTTTTCAGGACAAAGGTGAGTTTTCCCTAATCCTCTTCCTCGTTTAACGAAAGCACTAAGTCTTTTGATTAGGCCCGTGGCGAAAGTGTGGTCAGGAGCATTTTCCCGGAAACCACCATCGTTCGGCCAGCTCCGATGTTTGGTTTTGAAGATCGACTCCTCCGTAGACTTGCTGGTGTTACCAACATCTTTACTTCAAATCATATGCAAGAGCGCTACTGGCCAATTCATGTAAGTAAATTAATGTAGCATGTAGATTTTGAAGACTGACTTGAAAATAGGCAGTTGACGTGGGTCAAGCACTTGAGAAAATGCTCTATGACGATTCTACGGCAGAGCAGACCTATGAATTATATGGTCCAAAGAATTACTCAACTGCAGAGATCGCCGAATTAGTCGACAAGGAAATCATCAAGCATCGCCGACACATTAATATCCCAAAAGCAATCTTGAAGCCATTTGCAGGCGTCCTGAACAGAGTCCTTTGGTGGCCGGTACTTTCTGCTGACGAGGTGGAACGGGAGTTTATAGACCAAAAGATTGATCGGTCAGCAAAGACCCTCAAGGACCTTGGGATCGAACCCGCGGAGTTGGCAAGCCTCACATTCCATTACCTTGTAAGTGTCTCCTATTTCACGAGATTCCTTTTTAGCTCGATTTTAATCCTCGTGTAGCAAGGATATCGAAGCTCTGCGTTCTATGACCTGCCGCCTGCAACTGAACGCGAGAAGAGGGAAGAGAAGAAGTATCTGCATGTTCTCGACGATCAATGAGATTGCCGAGCGTGTTGAGGCTAGATGAAGGCACAACTGTACATAAGTCTTAAAAACATTTACAACCACCAAATCTTCCAGCTTATATTTTAAATCTTACTGCTCTAGAAATAGCATTAAAGTAGAACCCCTTATTAAAAATACGCTTCGAGACCGGTAAAACTGAGAGTATTTATTTGTAATCGCTATCCTAAGGGAGAAACTTTACTGTGTATGACCTGGTTTAGATGTGGCGTTTGCGCGTAGTCGTCCTTAACTTATATTTTATGCATAAAGGTCTGTCGAACAAGTGTATACGCCTGCAAGATTTATTAGCAGACTCTCTTTATGTTTTGTGCCAACTTGCTATTCAATAGACTATAAACTCTTCGTTACATAAAATGACGGCGCTTTAGATATAATGAAGATTAATGCCAAAAAAAGCCGGGCACTACTGATCAATAAGCACCATAAACTAACACAAATATAGCGCGTTTTGTAACAGTAAACTCAGTCGAAAGCCTTACTCTTCTAGTCATATCTATAGGTTCCAAGGTTATCAACTTGTATTTTTGATCTCATGCACGTGACACGCCTCTCCGAGTTCAAAATTTCAAGGCTCAAAGATTTTTCTCAATCTCATAACCATCGCTCAACACAACATGGAGTCTAAATCAGCGGTTAAACAAAGGAGGCGCAAGAAGAGGAATATTAGAACCGAAGGTAATGACACAACGTTGTCCACACTGTTCTCCCTCGTAAAATGACTCACAACTCACAAATTTTCAGTATCCTCGGATAACGAAAGTATTGCTAGTTCTAGCGATGCGGAAAATAAGAAGGCATCATCGAAATCGAAGTCTGGAATTGTTTGATTCCCAACTACCCAGAATTCAGGATAGGATACTGATAATCTTTAGTCTATCATCAAATCTAAGGACCAGGTGGGAACAGAGTTCACCAATTTCTATCTCCAGCGCGCCACGGTGGAATTTGCTGAGGATCTAGATAAGATCCGGAATGCGGACGATTTCAAGGATGAGGCATTGCCAGTCTTGGTCCAGGCTCTGCGGCAGGGGACGGGTTTGTTCTCGGCTGATGAGCAGAGGAGGGTTGTGTCAGCCGCAGTGGAGAATGGGAAGGATAAGAAGTGAGGATGAGGATTTGTGTATGGTGACGTTTGCTATGGTGCTTTCCAAGCGTCTCGTTCAAACAGAAGAGACTTAAGAACAAGTTCGAATTTCACTCATGGGATGAGGATGGGGTTGTGCCATCAAACAATTTCAACGAGCGACGGAGCCTCTGGCTTCGCCGCTACCCAAAAGTGCCAATCCTAGTAGTATTCACCTAGATGGTAATCGCCAAGTCAAAGTGTATTAATTATATGTCCTAAAGGAAAATCTTGTCATTAAGACACTTCATGATACTTGAAGTTCGGGCTATTATTATTGCACGAAGGTTTAATAAAAAGCAATTAAATCTTCTGAATTTACGTGTAAAGTTTTTTGGTTGGTTCATTATCAATCAACTTTTTATATGACACTAAGTGAGACAAGCATAAAAGGTCGCTTTTGATCACGCTTTCTGTCTCTTAATGTTTATCTTTTTTAACTCTAACTCACCGCAACTCGCGACTATTGCAGCCGCAGCCGCAGCCTCGCTAAATACTGAACGTCCAAAAAGACGCATACCTCTACAACAATGGAAAAGAGCCCAATGGTTATTAAAAAACTGCAAAAGAACAGATCTGTGGTTACGACAACTGCAGGATTTGAACCTACGCGACCTAAGTCATAAGATAACTCGATGTTATTCAAGTCTTACCCATTAACCACTCTGGCAAGTTGTCTTTGAGAATTTTGGCGCTTATCTAGTGCTATATACGACATACGACAAGAAGGTGGGGCCTCGGCTAACAAGAGCCCGAAATGAGGTGAGCGCCCGCAGCATTTCAGAGTGTGATTTACAGCACTTGTTATTTATTTATTGCCTTGAAGTCCGTGGCATAAGTATTTGCCTAAATGTTAAGATATCATACATGGCCAAACTCATAAGCTATACCTTTAGCCAAATTTGTAAGGTAACTGATAATTAACCAAACAAAGCACACCGATAGTGAAAATACGTATTAAATATTAACCCTAGGCGCTTAAATAACAAGTCAAAGTGGTATCTCTTTATGCCTATAATGTAATGTAATGAGAACAATAGCAATCATACCGTCCGCTATCTATCATGCAATTTCTCATGCCGTAACAGGGTGGAATCCAAACGCCCCAGTGGCTCTGAGCTCCCTCCTCACAGCCCATCCTTTAACCGCAATAACTAATATCACCCATGCCATTAGGAAGGTGATCATTCCCATCGAAACAGTGAAAATAAACATGGCATCTAGATTATTGGCCTCCATTGCAGCGACTGTGTCGTGAGCCTAAAAAATTAGAAACGTCCAAGAATGTGGACTCGGATGTGGAAGAACTCACACTGGACATAAACACCATCCCTCCAGCCATCAAACCAAAAGCAGTGATCAGCTCTGTCGGCGGCCTTCCAGGCAAGAAGGAAGTTGGCGGTGAAAGATAACATATAATATAAGAAGCACCCCGCGCAAATGCTGCTCCAACTAATAGGTTTCCCCATTGTTTGTGAATCATCGTGGATACCATGGATTCTTGATGATGGGAACCCATCATGAGACCTAGGAGAAGGACAATGAGAGCCGGAATGGGATTCATTGAAAATGAATAGCTCTTTGGTTCCTCCAACGTTCCCATAATGTTCATGCCATATGAGACGTTTGCGTTGACTAGCTTTGATTCGTTCAAGAGGTTGCGAATCCTTTTCGACTCGATGAGCATTCCGCACTAAATCTTGTTAGCTCAAATCCCGTAAGTGCGTGCAAAAGACCTACGAGACCCCCACCGATAAACATAACGGTGATTGAAATATGTTCAAGATCAGTAGCACTCCACGCACCTCCCCACCCCCCCAAGTGCTCAAGGAAGATGTTTGTCGCGCCATAGAAGAATATTAGAAAACTTTCCATAAATTCTGCGCTTGGTTGATGCGCCTTCTTAGAGGGGCTAATGTTCCAAGACCAGCCGATATCCGCAAAACATCCGGCCCATCGTCCTAGAGTCAGAACCCCATACCAGAAGAAAACCCCCCCTTTAATAAAATGGGCGAGTCCACTAAAGACGCCTCGGCCCATCTGCGCCAGTTAGTAATAATTCAAGGAACTCTCGCAGTAGATACTTACGAAGAAACCCCCATAAGTAACAATCCCACTGGTTAATGTCACAAATCCGAGTAGTAAGATCAACCGGTCGACTGTACTATAGAAAAGCTGGAAAACTCGCAAGAACTTGGACGAAACAATCCTTGGAATTTTCTCTGCCAGATATTTATCCACCTTGCTACCATGCATCAAGCCAAGTTTCTCTCCTTGTTCTTCCTCGTGGTGACTAAGTACTTCTGGAAGATGGTCCGAGTTATTGGATGAGATCGAGTGACTTCGCAGTGACTCGGTGTTTGGCTCTGTCCCTTGACCACTATCATTGGAGAATCGGTATGTTTCGGCTTGCCTGAGATTGTGGATTTGTTGGTGTTCTTTCATAGCCTCTGATGTGATCGCATGATATGATATCCTCCCCATGCCCTTCTTTCGCCCGGCATATGCATTTATCAAACCGATAAATGCTTGTACCCCCATTACCCAAGTCACAATCCATCCCAGCTTGTGGTGAGCATTATAGGGGTACAGATCCGGAGTACTGGTATTGTAGATGATAACCAATAGAACCCCAACTGAATTGAGGACTAAGAAGCTGAACTGTACTGGGAGGGTGTATCGGGACCGAGAAATTGAGAACATAACACCTGCAGATATTAGCAAAGAGGCGGATCTGAATTTCTGAGCGGCAATGACACACCTATTGGAAGAATGAAAACCCAAGATATTACCATAAGCAAAATATGCGCCGTCAACAGCGCAGAGTTCGCATTATAACGGAAATAAGTCTCCGGTGTTGCAAGAACGGTGGCATTGGGAGTACTTTTCAAGGAAGGAAGCGTGGGCCTAGGTATAGCTGCCCCTCCTATATCCATGATCATGTCTTCATCATGACCATGTGCGACAACTGCAGACGTAAGTCCTAGCAGCACGACACCGGTTAGGTCGAAATAGTTCTGCGAGAAGGGCTTCATAAGTTGTAAAATATCAACTAGGTCCTAAGGGCGTTGTCCAGAAAACTTTCTACTTTCAACAGTAGGAGCGTGGCCAGCAAAGAAATTAATGGGAAAGGGTAGAAGGGGAGTTATTGCTGAAGCTATTGCATACAAATGCTCTTCTTGTAGCGTTGGGGGAACAATACTTAGGCAGTAACCGCGCGTGAATAAGCCAAAAGGAAACATCAAAAGCGCAGGCCCAATAGCGTTTATATGAAAAGTCAAGATATTCGCTCGGCGAATGCTCCGTGGGGGGGCTGTTCTTAGGGCGGATCAAAACCGAAGTGACTTCAGACCTCCGCGGTATGCAAGTTAGGCAAATAGTAAAAGAATGGTGCAACTGCAACAGCAACGGCAACGGTTCCGGAAACTTCAACGAGACCCCAGTGTTCTGAGAATCGAACCTTGTCCCATTATCTCCTACACAGATGGTGTGTTCGGGGGGATGAGGGGTCGAAGGAATGCATGGTCGGGACCAAGAAAGGGATATTTTTCAGACGCCTATTCTGTTTCGAGTATCAGAACTTCACATAAGCCTGTCGAAGGTTCTTCTTGGTGCTGAGAAATCACCCCAGCCTACACCAATGTAGGCATAGTTTATCGAAACAAAGAGACCAGGACCTTATCCGCAGACCGGAGGTGACTTTATGTCCATGCCGACGGCATTAATAATAAGGACAGACGAGGATGAGAGCACATATGCGATGGGGAGGCTGGCTCGCCGGGGCGGATTTGGGGTAGAGGGCGGCGAGGCTGAGCGATCAGAAGGGAAGATCGATAAACTCTTCCAGTATGAGTGAGTGAAAAGGCCCTCTTGGCGTCATCCCGAACAAGTGCGTGAGTGGCTGGAGGTGGGGTTAGCTGCGATGTGTCAGGCCAGAGCTGCAGCATGCCGGCATCTTCGGATCTGGTGAAGTTTTGATTGTGATTTTGCGGTGTGCAGGAACGGGGTGGGAAACTCGGAATGCCCTCACCTTTTCGATGGGGATCTGGTCATATGGCCATACGGAGCACTTTACCCCCCCCTCCCCCCAGTCAAGAATCATGACTAGCGGGTGGTTTAGGCATCGGTGCGGGTAAGGAGTCCCAGGGTGTTTAGCCAGTGAGAAAGTAAGCTTTCGAGTAAGCCGCGAGCCACGACCAAGGCCGAAAGGCCGTTCATGAATCTTCTACTTTGGATAGACACCTTGGAGCTGATACTGTATAACATATACATACCGAAGACCGAGCTCTGGCTCTGCGTGCCGAGTCTGTACTTGTATATACGAAGGCTAGCCGGGCCCCTCGAGCCACTTGGAGAGCGTGCTTTGTCGATAATCGGGGCGGTGGAGGTCGCCAGTCATTGCTCCACAGGACATACCGTGTGGAGCATCGTTGTACTCATATGATACTACAGTACAGGTCTCTGGTGGAGGGGAGGGTAAGGGTTGGTGATAGCTCGCCGGCCGTCGGACGCGAGGTCAAGGACTCTCCCTTCTCTGTGACATAGCGATGAGGCATTCATCGATCCACCCCAGATTCAATTCAATCGAGACGATAAATATTACCCTGATGGGTCAAACGGTTGGGCGAATCCTCGTGCGTTCTTTGTTATAGAGCAAGCCCTCTTTGGTAACCTTTTCTCGCCGGCTACTAGAACTGCTCGGCTCACCACCGCATGACCACGGAGGTGTATTTATTACTGTGCTCATCTGGTCGCACGCCTGAACCTTCTCTCAGTACTAAGTACGCTTCGAGCCATTCCGTATACGTCAGACGGCAGACGTCATTCTCCTGCCACTCCAGCTTTGATTTGACTGCCATGGTGTGTGCAACGGTGTAGTCACGGTGGCGGTGGTGGTGGTGGTGGTGTGCCTCCGGACAACCCTCCGCCTTTCGAGAGCAAGGTTATCGTTGGCTGCCTCTCTCTGCGCACACAGTGTTATATCATATCATATCATATCCGTCGACATAAACTTTATCAAGTCGACTGCCTCTTTCCCGTCTGCTGCAACGATAGGCTGCCGTGGCACACACAGTAGCTCGTCCTCCTCCTTTGTACCGCAGAGAATTACTTGTGTTATGCATGAATTGTGCCACTTGCGCATCGTGATGTCGCTTCATGTGACCAGTTGAATGCAATACAGTGCGAACGCTATCGAGAACGAAGGAGTCGAGCAATACCCCGCAAGGCGGATCCGCTTCTAGAAATCCCAAGGTATCAACTAAGAAACACAGAAATGCTCTCGATTATTCTACTACCCAAGGCTCCGAGAGACCATTGTTGTTATAGAAAGGCGCCAACTGTTTAAAATGCAGCATTGTCTTCTCTTTTTATAAATGATTGTCTATTCTCGGCTATCGTTCGATCCTCTTCCCTTATTTACTTCTCTAGAGGATTGATCGCCTTCCGAGTCTCCATTTCTCCGTCTTCGAGTCTTCCACAACCTTCTCTTCCTGCTCCAGCTTCCTCAGTATCTGCATGACTCCACCATTGGCAGGTACATGAAGGCTCTCGGGAACATCTTTGTAGATTATCTTAACAATCTCCATCGATGCCCATGCCGATAGCCCAGAGCTCGTGGTTTCACTCTCCAGAGAGGATGTCGACCCCTTCAGGACTTGGAGTACTTGGTCCTCCCTTTGCTGTCTATGCTGGATATATTCTCGGATCTTCCCTGGTCCGTCTTCGATGAACTGTCCATGCCCCGGATATGCTCTTGCCCCAAATTTCCCTCCCATCTTCTCCAAACTACCGAGATAGACCGAGAGGTTTTCAAAAACGGCCGTGCCATGACCAAGGACATTGTCGCCGGTGAACATTGCATCCTCCTCCCTCAGAAGTAGAGATATGTGGTCTTGGGTGTGGCCCGGAGAAGAGACAGCTTGCAGTGACGCACCATCCACTTGGAAGTTATCTCCATCGACTATGTCCCGCTGACCATCAGCCGGTAGACTTTTGTAGATAATAGTAGTAGGCGAAAAGTCCAAGAGGTCTCTGATACCCCCCTGGTGGTCGTGGTGCCAATGCGTAATGATTGCCTGGCTAATAACAGCGTTCTCTTTCTTCAAGACCTCCTTCAAAGAGGCAATCCACACTGGGTTCCCTTCGCCGGTATCTACTAAGATACGTTGGCGCCCTATTCCCACAATATAGGTGTTTGTACCTAGCAATGGTCAGCCAGATAATCTGTGCACACAAACCACGCTGCTATAGTGTTACCCTGTAACGTAAACTGTTGTTTAAAGTGTAATCAGCAAACATCCGACTGGTAGAATGAAACGCATTCTCCATTTCCAACCGAATTCGGTGTATGACGATCTAAGCATGACGTGCCGCGATGTTCCCCAAGCACTCACTCACCTTTCCCGGGTTGCCACCTAAGATGCGAATCACACGCTCACTCAGTCTCTCGACATCTTGAAGCTTCACGAGTTGGGTAGCCATTGCAGATAAAGGTTGGCATTCGACAGCAGTACTCGATATCGCATTTTATCTATTTACCGGTTTGGGGGACCTCGGCAGCCTGGCTGGGGATTGGCCCTTGTCCAAAAGTCGGCGTTTGCTGGAACCGATTGAACGTCAAGCTTCTAGCCCAAGTGTCTGTATCTTTCAAAGCGATCTCGACAACTTCGAGTACAGATATTTGAATCGTGGAAAGAATGGACTCGCCTTCCGTCACGTCCGCATCCCCGAAGGGACCCAAGATCAAGCCTGCGCAATATGGGGTCCCTGTTTTTGGCTGCTGTAAGTCGCCCAGGATCATTTCTTCCGACTTCCCTCTGTCAGCCTTGCCGGTTCGCTCATTCTATTGCAGACCACCTTTACCAGATTTTTAAAGCCAGAACAGACCGAGTAGTGGAGAGGACCATAAATCACTACAAAGACTGTCTGCGTGCAATTTACGACAATGCGCCAAGTATACCACAAACTTCAAAAACCTCGGATGGACAAGCCATCACCTCCCTCACCCCGACTTTCTTGTGCCTACAATGTGCAGAAATCTCCACGGCACAGTCCCGTAATCAGCATGCTGCAGAAAAGAGCCATAGATTATGTATGTTTCCTTTGTTCCTTGACGTATTCAAAAGCTAAAAACTGGACTAGACGTCGAGTCGAAGACCGGCTGTTTGTTCTGTCACATGTGTAATGACTTTGTCTACGACCCTACCTTGGAGGAATTGAGGTTGCGAAAAACTGGCACTGGATCATTCGTCGGTAAATACCTCATGTTACACTAGCTTTGCTGAAGACATGGGTTGCTGATTTCTATCTCAGTTGCTAGGAAGCGAAAGCTTGACGAACTTTTCAATGATGCTGTCAAGGAAGATCCGGTCTTCATTTCTACAAATACAATCGAAGCGCCTTGTCGTGCTAGTGGCATACGAGGCATATACAATATGGGAGCCACATGCTACATGAATGTCATCCTCCAATGCTTCGTACATAACCCTATGCTTCGGAACTTCTACCTTGGGGAGGGACACCAGAGCGCAAATTGTGTCAATAAGAACTGCATGAGTTGTGCAATGGATGATATGTTCCAGGATTTTTACGCTCAAGATCTCACAACCGGATATTCGGCTTCCAACATTCTTGCAAGCTTTTGGCTGTCTAAACGAAAGGCATATGAAGAGCTGGCGAGCAATAAGGAACAGGATGCCCACGAATTCTTCCAGTTTCTCACAGAAGAGCTTCACGAGATCAACAGTGGTCAGAAGGAGTCTACACTAGCAGAAAATGCAAACCCAAAACGATTCAAGCCCGGTAATGAGAAAGGCTGCAAATGTGTGGTCCACCAGACATTTTATGGGAAGCTGCAGAGCACGATTACATGTAAGAACTGTGGCGATGTTAACAGTTCTGTCGAATCATTTCTAGATTTGAGCCTCGGCCTAGACGTTATTACAAAGAAAAAGAACCTCAAAGCTAAGCCGCTGAGCCTGAAGCGTTGCTTAGATGAAGAATACAAGAACTCTGAACGTTGCGAGTATACTTGTCACGAATGTGGAACCAATGAAGCCAAGAAGCAGCTCTGTATTAAGAGCCTGCCAAACGTCCTTTGCATACAGCTAAAGGTGAGTAAACTAAGTCTGTTCGCATTCCAAGATTCCCATCTAGAATCTCCTCACAGGTAGTGCAAAAGAAAGATCACCTGCATTTCCTCATATCTGCTTCCAGACGTCGTGCTGGGAATACTAGCTGACAAGAGATATTAAAGCGTTTCAAGCAAAATAATGGATCCGCCTCTAAGATTGACACTAAAGTCTCATTTCCATTGAAACTAGAAATGTACGAATATACAGATCGGGTACGAGACGAGGACGATAAACAAAGCCTTGAACTCAAGAGAAGCTGCATGTACGATCTTCAAAGTGTTGTCGTACATGTTGGTAACCTGGAAACTGGTGAGACCATTCCGTGTCGTTTACCTGTAAGCGTTCATACTAACGAACTAGGTCACTATATCTCATACTCGAGAGTTGGTAATCAAGTATGTTATGTTGTCCTCCTTACTTGGTTGTAATGCTGATTCTCCCAATAGTGGTTCAAGTTTAACGACCACAACGTAACCCTAGCTACAAAGTCAACTGTACTTAATGCCGAGGCATTCTTGTTATTTTACGTTATTCAGTCTTTAGCATGAAGGTGTTTACCAACATCATTTAGCATATAGGCGTATCATGATATGGAGTAGGTATGAGAGGCATTTTCAGGCGTTTTGAATTGGCTTTTTGTACGCAATACCCAGGCTCTATGGGCCACGCATGTGAGTCATGATAGCATATATTCATGAACCGATTTGCTCCCTCCATTTCCAATTCTCGCACTCGAAGTTTGCATAACAGAGAAACTCGTTGCTCAAACCCTTCGAGTGCTTAGGCTCAAAGGTCGTAGTTCTAATACCCTGTGATCTGTAGATCTTGTTGATCAGTGCCTCCATGCGCTCTCCCGTGCAGACAATAAGCCTCGAATCCCCGAAAATGGAATCTGGCCCCAAAGTCCTAGAGAGCCACCTAACTGTCAATGCTGCTACAGAAAGAAATTAGTGGGATAACTCGATGATCATCGTTCTCTCGAAACTTACTCTTCGTCTGACAATCCTCGCTCAAAAAGGGTGGATCACAAATAATGTGATCTATACTTTCTTTCATCTCCGCTATGTTCTCATTGGTTTCTCTCTCTGGTTGAGCAAGACGGAGTACTTACAAGGCAGGTTCAACGGTTCATTGAAATCATAAAAGACAAACTCTGGAAACACCTCAAATCTCCTATCGAATTCCAACAAGTAGATCTTAGGTCTCTTCTCTTTCCCTGTTTGTCTCTCCACCTAACACTCTCTACCATCAGCATCTGTCTTCAATTTCCCAAACCCAACCTTCCAAGCTCATTCCGCCCGTAATGGATAAATCACAACCCTCCCCCACCCCCTCCCCCAAAGGTGACCAAGTGGCAAAGCAAAATGTGAAAGCGGAAAGAAAACCAACCAAAATATTCTTCAGCTGTATAAAAACACTCGGGGCGCTGATAACCCCAATTGTAGCCTCTGGCCCCACACCCTTCAACAACTCTTCAGCCAACGTCCTCGCTGTCCCCTCTTCGTACCAGAACTGAGACTCGTTCCAGTCTTCGGCGAAGGCGTCCATGGTTAGTGGTATCTCTATAGCATTAGCGACGTTCTCTTCGGCCACGGCCTTGAGGTTTTCGAATTGCTTGAGCCGGGCATCGCGGTCAGCGTAAAATTCTTTGAGAGCATTGAGGGCGGAGGGTGAAAGGGTGCTTGGGTTGTTAGTTTGGGTCGATTTGAGGGCGAGGGGGGGGAGGGAGGGGGGGGAGGGAGGGGGGGGTGTTACATAGACTCCTCGTCGTCGTCCATTTTTTTTTGGTTTGGATTTGATAGTGGGGTTAGCGGGGTTGTGAGGCTCACTCACAACTTGAGGTATGCTGTTGGGTAGCTCGATGTTTAAATTTTTATTATTTGGCGAGTCGATATTAAAGTTTTTACGCACATCCCGAGGGTTCTCATATTTTGCAAACTCGAACAAGGACTAAGATACTCGCTGCCTGAACGCTTTGATATGGTCCTAGGCCACTTCACGATATTTAACTATTACTTGGGCATGATCACGACATTGCCAGCTTATTATACTCTACATGCCACAACGAAAGTTATTTTCGCCTACATTTATAACAATGAATGCACAGCTTGCTAGAACAGAGGGCTACATCGTCACCGCGATTCACCTAGCACGCATTTATGAGAAGGTCTTGTAGTTGTTCTTGATGGAATTTTCTATGAAATTGAGTATGCATCTTTCGTCAAATCGTGGAAGAGCAATGCCATTCATGCCGTAAAAACCAGACCATTCCTGCAAGTCTCCCTCCCTTCGCCATGCGTGCATTTAAGCGGCAATGGTGACCTCGACCTCAACACCGGCTTCAATGTTGATGATGATTTGCTTGACGACCTCTGTAGGAGCATTGAGACTGCACATATCAGCACAATTATCCTCGTGATATAATGGCATTTTCACTTACTCGATCAAACGCTTGTGGATTTTCATCTCGAACATATCCCAAGTCTTAGATCCTTCACCACAAGGAGTCTTTCGGGTGGTAACCTTCAAAGTCTTTGTTGGAAGTCGAACGGGTCCCTTGACACGGAGATCCTTCGTCTTCGCACGCTCAATGAGTTCCTGGCAGACCTTCTCGAGGGATTGGACTTTCCGGCTGGTGAGGGTGATGCGGATTTTGTGGGTTTTCTGCGACGAGATGATTAGCCTTATAATTGTACAGGAGAGGAGCGGGATCGTACTGGGCCCTCGCCGTAATCCTTCTCTGGCTTATTATAAGACATCGTTTCGATTGATTTCCTTCACGACTCGAACGTTTCAGTTACGGCAAAGTGATGAAGGTGACTAACTGTTTGATTGTAGGAACGAGAAAAGATGGAGGTGCAAACGATAATTCAGTTGTGGGCGCCCGAAGTCTTGGCGGTGGGGCTAAGCGAAGATTGCCTTACCGGATGTGTCATAGCGCCTTCGGCCTTGTCCATCCACAATCCATTATCTACACTAGCAAATGGCAATATATTGTCGTCGCCTTTAGTAATCACGCTCATTCTATTCTCCCCTCTCGAACCCGAAGACGTGAATAGTCTTCTTGCTCAATTGTGGTTCTAGACACTCGCGGTTTGAGGTGAACCTGGTCCAACAGTCATTCGGCGAGAGCATGCAAAGAGTACTTTATTTCTTCCCTCTTTAGCGAAGCTTTAAATCGTAACTTCAAAATTTATATCCTGTGCTCGCTCTTCTTCCCCCTCTTCATTCACAATCGATTTCTTTTCAAAATGGGCTCCAAAATAACTAGTCTCCCACCTATGGCATCTTTTCCAGAAGCAGCCTGGAGAAATCGTTTGGTTCCCGATGAGTGGGAGGCTTGTTTGGATTCCTGGATAAAACTTGCCGGAGCTCATATAACGTTGTCGAATGCAGACTTCCTTCGCATCTCGTCCAATGATGGGTCTTTACCTAGATTCCTCTCGTCTTATGCAGCCGATTCTGTCTTATCACATGACGCGTCCTTCCCATCAAACGCCCCTAAAGCGAAGCAATTGCGGAAGCTATGCTTTTTGCTATCACACAGACTTCTCGAACTCAGTTCTCCGCCCAAGGTTTTACTCGATTGGGGCTTCCTCGCTGATACCTGCAGGCTCTATGGCCCAAAAAATGGCAAGAAACTCGGAAGCCTCGTGTTAGCAAGGCATTTATCTTCTCTAGAGTCCTCTCTGGCTTCTATCAAACCTTCCTTGACGAATGAGTTGATTGCTGGCTTGGATGGAAATCTGAAGTTTGTAGAGACGCAACTTAAGCGTCTTAATCACCTCCTATATACGCTTCCTGAAACAGCAGCTTTCTTCTTGGCTGGAAGCGATTTCCTCGACTCGCTTATTATCTGTTATACGGTCATAAACCCAGCCATTCGCAAAGTTATCATCTCCACCACTTACCTTTGCTTCCTTGGGCCTATCTACGGCGAAAAGCTCAATTTTTCTTTATTGATTGACCAGCTATACTCGCTAGAGGCCGCTACGACCGCTCACAAACCAGGCTCAATGGACAATGATTCACTTGTAGCTGAATTGGTTACTGCTACTCCGATCCTCACGCAAATCAAGCACCAGGTTAAAGAAAGTGGATTAGGTTCTAGTAGGGCAGATTCTGTTCTTTCCTCTCTGGAGGGTTTCCGAAAGCCGGGGACAACTAGGCGATCAGCTAAAAGAAATATCGACAAAGGTAAAGGAATCGCCAGTCATGGCTATGGACAAAGTCAAAGTGGAAATATGCATATTCATCGCATGAGTCTAATAACTCAAGTCCAAGATCTCTTCCCAGATTTCGGTTCGGGCTTCGTAGTCCGATTACTTGATGAGTATTCGGATGATGTCGAGCAAGTAATAGCTCATCTGCTAGAGGATTCCCTGCCACCTTACTTGCAAACTGCAGATAGGTCTGAAAAACTGTAAGAATTCTTTCTATTCTACTGTATCTATTTCTAAACATCTCTAGGGACCCAAACAGTCAACCTACAGCACGCAGTAGTTATGAACTAGCGCCCGGTCCAAGCCCTTCGGGACTTCCTTCTCGCCGTAATATATTTGATGATGATGAATTTGACAACCTCGCCATCAACGCCGCGAAACTGCATTTTGGGCGTCGAAATCCCGATCAAACAGCAGACGATGTTCTCGAGGATAAGTCGACGGGTCCGAGCAAGGCCGCAATTCTCTCGGCGCTGGCAGCATTTGACTCGGATGATGATGAGCGAGATGATACCTACGATGTTGCAGATGTAGGAGGAACAGTTGATTCTGCAACCCCTGGAAATAATCCTGAGGAAATCAATCTCGATGCTCACAGTGAACAGGACGAAGTTCTGTTCAAAGCATACAAATCTAATCCAGAATCATTTAATAGGGATGCTGCTACTCGTCGGGATAAGGCAAGGGTGAAGCTGAGGACGGAGACTGGCATGACGGACGAAGCTATCGAGGGGGTAAGTACGAAAGGCTTTTATAACTCGCTCAATTTGATCTAGCGGCTGTTTTCCGCATCCTGTGGACCTTGCCATTGTTTCGCATATAGGCTCATTTTAACATTTTGCTTCAAAATGATCGCAACTAGAGTAATGCTGATTTCAAATAGTGGGGTTTGATGCTCTCACGAGACCCGAGACAAATGCGGAGACTCGAAGCCAAATTAAACAACTTCACAGGAGCACAACAACTTATAGCTTCGACTTCTTGGCGAGTAAGCCCTGCTGGTTCTGGCACAGAGGAATCCGACTTCGTTGGGAATAACCGAGGCAAGGGGGGTTTTCTTCGTGGTCAACTACGCGGCGGTAGAGGAAGGGGTAGAGAGAGAGGTAATGTTGCGGGTCCGGCTGGTGAGGCAGATACAGAGATGGCAAGGAGGCGTAAGGAGGCGAATAAGGGCTCAAGGGCAAACCATAACCGGAAGGATAAAAGAGATAGAAAGATGGCTCGAGGAGGTTTCCCTAGCTAAGCATTTACTGTCTTCTTTGCCATAGGTCAAAGATATAAAGCTATAACTTTGGTCATTATGCCGCCAGGAATAAGTCACTTGTTCTGCAAAACCACAAACCATAAACACATTAGTAAACTACCGTCCCATTATGCTAAGCAAGCAAATAAAGGTGGAACAATCCCAACTTAAATAGACAATACATAAGATATCTCATCATATATGCCTTAAGATGGATCCTCTCAACTTTGATATTGCTATGATAGACTGTATAGCTCAGCCTTGAAGGCACAAGTGAATCCGAGCTCTATACCCATATAGAAGTCCATATCCTACCAGGAGACTCTTTGCCTTTTGTTTTTATGCTTAAATTGAGTAGTGTTAACAAAGACGGTAAGAGCTACCTTAGTAAAGACTACTATAAATCCTTAAAGATCACATATTACACCAGTGTGATATCCAAACCCTCTCATGCCATTATTATAATAAGTATCGTCCTGCTCTTTATGATCTGTGGCACTCAGATTACCAACCAAGAAAGGCATGGGCTCCAGTAGCCACTAAAGTCTTATTCGTGTCACGTCAAATAGCCCTGAACCGCTTGACCATTTGAATTTCCATGCAAAACGCCATGCCAAATAACCACCCCACAATGCTAATACATCTCATAATACAAAATGATACACTTAGATCGAACAAATAGATATCGTCAGCACATATATCAAATCAATCAACTTCCCAGCTTCCACCAGTGCTGGAGTTAGAACCCAAACTTTCGGTATTCGTATTCTTATTCCTTGAATTAGAACCCAAAAGACTTATCCCATAATCATCCTCATACGACGATTCTCCGGCATACTCGTCCTCGAAGTCCCAGTGCACGGCTTCGCCATAGCCTGCTAGCATGCCCCTCCACTCGCCAGCTGCGATCTTGGACGCAATGCTGAGCATTAGGTGAAACAAATGACTGGGCGGACTGAGCAAAATTTCACAAGTCTTTTGTATGATTGCAGCTGGAAGATATCGTGCCACTGCATGAAGACGCCGCGGGCGCCGTCTTGGGGGTGAAAATAAGTTTACAGCTGGAGGAAGTGGGGATAATGTCCTACGTCGAGAATTACTACTTGTAGTTGCTCGGTGTCGGATTGTTGGTTTGGTTATAGTTGACATTGCGACCTCTTGATTGTTTCCTCCTTCTAGTTCAATGGCACTGTCGCTAGCCAAAATCGAAGGCTTCGGTGAGGGGGAAGAGCTTCTCGTTGTCGGCTGAGATGTATCGAGCGCCGCTTTGAGCTCGGAATTATCTCGAGTTTGCATAAGCCGCGATGCTAGCTGGATCTTGTTGTGTGGATAGGGGTAAGATGCGTAGGTTGGAGAGGAAGGCTCAGAAGCTGGCGGGGACGGAGGGGCAAGAGGGGAATGCCAAGATTGAACACTATGAAACGATTCTACGCTCGACGAAAAGTCCGAGTCTGATTCAGGAATGGTCGAATATCGCGAAGGCGATTGCGCTCTATTTTTAGAAGGCGGACTTGTGGCAAACGAGAGGACAGGCGGCGCAGTCACGGATCTGCTACTCTGTAAGGCTTGAGGCCTGTCATCTTTATCTAACCCAGCAGGTAATCGCTCAAAAGGTCTTTGAAAGTAAGATGCCTTTGGCGTCATATCAGTATCATCGGTTGCATCGCTGAACCTATCACTGTCGTCTCTAAATAGAGTACCTGCTCTAGAAACGGACGTCGAAGGTGATGACTCTGGTGATGAGTTCGGAATTTTGTTGCCCTTGGTGTCATGTTGTCGCGACGAGTTTAGCAACAGGGGCTTATGTACATCCAATAGAGGCGGGGGGTGTTGCGCTTCTGGGTCATTGGATAGAATTTTCTCTTCGGCCGCAAGAATTAGAGATGATACACCCTCAACTTGCAGCTCGGCAACTAAATGAGGGGATTCGGATGATATATCTCCACTACACTGAGATAAGACTCTCCTTGGGGATACAGGCGTAGGGCTGCCGCGAGGACTGCCCAAATATATGTTTCCCGGGACTTCTGGTTTGAAACCCTCCACCTGTTGAAACACCGGTCTCCAAGGTTTTAACTTGACGGGTGTGTGGGGTGGTTCGGGCAATTCCACGGTGAACTCTCTCTTGAAGGGGCAGGGCGTTTTTTCAAATCTCAAAACCTCCCCAAAAACCTTTTTAAGCTCCTCGATCCAGAGTTTGTCGTCTGGGCTATCGTTTGGGACCTCTATCCGCCAATACTGAGGCGGCCTTATTTGCACAACAAACTTGCTATGCCCATCAACGCACCATGCTTGCGACTTTGGTAATATTGGTTTGAGAGCGTTTGCGCAATTTAAAAAAGCCACGGATCCTGGGGCGCGATATATTCGCAGAGGCCCTAGGAACGAGTATTAGCCATAATTACCAGTAGACGAGGCGTACAGCCAAACGCCAGTCTTTCCCTTACCAACAGCAATTGTTCTCTCGAAACGAGATATCCAGGATAGCGTCCCAACCTCATCGACAGCCACAGGGCTAGGACTTCCATGGATCGAAGTGGACCGAGGTGATGAGCCCGGGCTGGTAAAGGCGATGATTTTTGCGGATGGTAAGGTATATAGGATCTCGATCTGAGGATCAGAACTCGAAGCCAACTTCGCGATGGGCAAACTGGATGAGCGGCGAGGGGTAGGCGCTGAAGGAGTAGGAGTGGAGGAGGCCATTGACAGCAGCGTATACAAGAGAGGGAGTTCTCTAATAACCAAATGCTACCTGATGATCATGATCAAGCTCGGCTTCGGGGGAGGGGAGGTGGTGGGGTATTCTCATCCGCAGACGAATCGATTGATGTTTGGGTTGAAGGGCGAAGGGCGAAGTCAGGCGGCTCTCCCTACATGGTAAGCAGCGACCCGATTAAAGTCGGGCCAGGAGACACGCGATTCTGTAGATTGATACAACGTTTGTCGCAACAGGAATGGGTGGTGAGGTTGAGGTTGAGGTTGAGGTTGTGATTGGAACGGTGAACACGCGCCGACCTAACACAATGGCTCTCGAGCCCCGGCCCAGCCTCAGCCTAGAATTCAGCCCTCTCACGCGACAGTGATAGAAAGCGAAACGCCAAAACCGCAATCTCGAATTGCCTACTCCGCTGCGAAGTATATACCCCTCCCCAGTCATGGCGCAGAGAAGGCTCCGGGCCCCGGAGCGGCTCTTGAGTCCGCAGAGTCAGAAAAGACTCAAAGCCAAGCTCGCCGTCACCAATTTCGACCCCAACGCTATCCTCCGCGGTGTCCAACTCACTGTGGTGGGAGGTAAGGACTACTTCATCACGACCTTGTATCCTCCCCACTGACCTCCTCCAGCTCTACGGGCCTTGCGGAATCCCGCTCTCTTCACCTCTCGGCACTACAAGCAAGCTGCGATAGCTGTCGCTGTGGGCATCGCGATTCGAATAGCTATAGCCATCCCGGTACTTACCTTGCCTTGGATTCTTCATGAAACACCCGCGGCTTACAGGCACCCCTAGATATTTGCAATTAAAATACTCCTTTGGGTTTCATCGTTCATTTTCAACTTCAAGTATGCAACCTGGGACGATACTCTGGTCAATGGGCTGGACTTTGTTCAAAATTATGTGCTCCAGATCCCCTTGTTTTTGATGACTTTGATGAGATATGTGACTCCAACCCTAGATAACATGTAAGTCTTCGCCTTGCACCCCTAACATTGCTGATTATTCTAGGTTCATGGACTCGTAAGTTGTGCTTTTTTCTTTCAATATGATATTTGCTGCTTACACTCTCGTGGGTTGGCTTGGGTTGACAAAACATACTATGCAAAGCATGAGGGCGAAGATCCCACCACACTTCGACAGGCTTATTACCCCAACCTCCGTTTGTATGCAACTCGAGATGGAAGCACTCATACAACCAGCACCGCTGGGGCCGTCTCGATGTTCTTGATGCGATTTGGAAGGAAGGCAGGTATATCACTCGCTATTTTCGCACTGTCGTATGTGCCAGTAGTGGGTCGTCTCGTGTTGCCTGCTGCCAGTTTTTATACGTTCAAAAGTGTGGCAGGGCTTGGCCCGGCAGCTGTCGTTTTCGGTACGGGCATTTTATTGCCTCGAAGATACCTTGTGATATTTTTGCAGAGCTACTTTGCATCTCGAAGCTTGATGAGAGAACTGGTGCGTCGGATATTTTGCTTCATGCAGATGCTTTCTAATGGGGTTTTCAGCTCGAACCTTACTTTTCTCGTATCCGATTTACCAAAGAGCAGAAAAAGCAATGGTTCCACGATCGAGAGGGCCTCTTGTTTGGCTTCGGTATTGGATTTTATCTCTTCCTAAAGACACCACTTCTTGGAGTCTTTATTTATGGTATTGCCGAAGCTTCAACGGCATATCTCGTTACTAAGATTACAGACCCACCTCCAACTCCAACTCAAAGCGAGGGCTTTGCAGCAAGTCAACAGCAGTGGAGGAACAAGCATGAATTCCTTAATCTGAGTCTTGACAACCTTGATTCTCGAGACATTTCTCCTATCTCGTCTCCTCGACATATTCAAGCACCTAACCGGCCTCAGGGAGGCTCAATGGGCACCTCCTCTGACCCTCCGCCTCCCTACTCAGAGTTCCTGCCCAGTTGATTCTATGCTCGGGCCTTCCAGACTTTTTGGTTTATTTCTAGGCATAGGGGTAGTTGAAGTGCTGCGGTTTAGAATCTAGGAAGTCTGCCTAACCCAAGTTCATATACTCGCAGTCGTCTCTCGCTTGGGTCTTTCGAGGAAGAGAGGACGGGCGGGGTAGACAGATGAGTACTACGCCTCTAGCCGATGGACTCTCGGGGTTTCATACCTTCAGCTGTATTGGTAGGAACAGATGGCAATAAATAAGAGCAAAATCCAAACCCCATGTCCTCTTTAGCGCCCGAGGCGCGCCCAGCACTACCGCTGCTACCGTCTGTCCGATTGAGTAGTTATCCCGATAAGAGTATGTGGTAAATTGAGGGGTCATCCTGATAAGAGCTTCTTCTTATCACACGGCAGTCTGTTGCTATTGGAGTTAAGTGCCGCAATACCATCGCTCTTACGAGTTGCCGATACACTAAATAAGCTCCAAATCCCCTTCCCCGCTCCATTACCTTTTGTTGTGCTGTTCCCACTTCGCAGTTTTCTCGAGCCTCCACCCCTTCCCTAGCACCTCATCGCCATTACCTCGAACCTCTCGACGCCTGTTTTTAATCGCAGCATCTTCCTAGCACCCCGCCCTCCGCTTCACTGATTATGGGTTTAACTGCCATTCGAAACATCTGTGAAGTGTCTCTGGATATTCCGGCCGAGAAGCAGCCAAAATTACACAATCGATGGCACCCAGACATCCCTTTTGCAGATACCATTAAAAATGGAGAGACAGTGAAAATTGAATGTGTATGTGGTCCAGAAATATCGATTGCGGTTATACTGACATTAATCGGAGGTTGATTGGACTGGTGGGCAGATTGGTGAGCTTCGCTCTAGTTTGTTTGATCTGGTTGCTTACACTTGCGAGCCAATAATGATAGTGCCGACGACATGAAGAATGTCGACCTCACACGCATCCACTACCTCTCTGGCCCTTTTAAAATCGAGACCGCTGAGCCTGGAGATGTTTTGCTGGTTGAGATAATGGATGTACAACCACATGAGGCCCACCCTTGGGGTTTTGTTAGTTTCCCCGTCTCTTCCACATTCATGAAACTGGGTCACTTACTCTTATTCAGACTGGTTTGTCTTACTATGTCTCTTGCAGCGCCGTGCATTCTTAATACAGACAGGTGTATTTGACAAGAACAATGGCGGAGGTTTCTTAGACGAAATATATCCGTCAGCGTAAGGATTTTGTGCTTCCAACACAAAGCGCATCTTATAGTTGACGGACTGTATAGGGCCAAGGCTATATGGGACTTTGAAGGGATCTACTGCACCTCTCGCCATATTCCTCATGTTAAGTTCCCTGGCCTAATACATCCAGGAATTCTGGGATGTGCTCCGTCAGCGGAGGTAGGTCAATCAGTTGCGTGCCCTAGTAGTAACAACTGATAAAAATTGCAAAGGTCCTTGCCACTTGGAACAAGCGTGAGGGGGAGCTTATTGCTGCAAACAAGCTTGACAGGATTGTAAGCCCTTTTTTCCTATTTTTGGTTTAATTTTCTTCGTATATATAATACTCGTCCGTTCAAATAGTGATGGTTGGCAACTTAACATACAAATGTGTTAAAGCCAAGGCTCTACGACCTCCATGCTACTAGAAGGCAATTTTAAAAAAGACTCCTGTCTCTGCTCATGCTTGGGTGGACATCAGAGATCAGCGGTATTACCTCTTTTTTTCCTCTCTCTGACAAGCCATCTAGGTTGCCCAACCTCCAAATCCACAAAACGTACACGCTGGAGCTGCCTCTAGTGTAATCAAGGAAAAGGTTGGCCATGAAGGTGCCCGGACAATTCCAGGACGCCCTGAGCATGGTGGCAATTGTGACATCAAAAATCTTAGCAGGGGTAGTAAGGTATATTTGCCGATCTACGTTCCTGGTGCCAAATTCAGTGTTGGAGATTTGCATTTTTCTCAGGGTGATGGAGAAATCTCGTTCTGTGGAGCAATCGAAATGTCTGGTGTGATTACGATCAACTTCAAGGTCATGAAAAATGGGATGGCAGATTTGGGTATGAAGTCTCCTCTCTATCTCCCGGGTCCTGTAGAGCCTCACTTCGGGCCCGGCCGTTACTTGACCTTTGAAGGCTTCTCTGTGGATGAGCATGGAAGACAGGTTAGTGTTCCAATCACCGAAATCTTCATGGATATATAGACTTGTCAGCTGGTTAATAAAGGGTAGCATTATATGGATGTCACAGTGGCTTATCGACAAACGACTCTTCGTAAGTTAATCTGGTGGACTCGACGCCACTTATGATTAACACTAGCACATCTAGGCTGTATCGAGTACCTTCGACGATTTGGCTACTCAGACTATCAAGTCTACCTATTACTCTCGTGCGCACCTGTCCAAGGCCACGTCGCAGGTATTGTAGATATTCCAAAGTAAGCGCCACCAGATTTTGTGTGGTTTGCATCTGTACATACAACAACAAACTAACACTGCGTAGCGCTTGTACTACTCTAGGTCTACCAATGGACATTTTCGACATTGATATTGCACCAACAGGGCCAGCTAAGAAGCTCGACATGGGTAGCTGTGCCTTTGAGACTGGGGTGAAGCAAGGCAGAATTACAAATGGTGGTTCGAATAGTAGAATCAGTTGGGGTGGTGGTTTAACATTTAAAGTGTGAAGTTATTATCGCTTTATTAATATATGAAATACTACCGCTTGTTTAAAAAAAAATGTTATAATTATTAAGCTGCGCGGTGGGACCTCAGTCTTATAAGAGGGGACGAAGACTCAACACCTGTGTACGATGTCCCCTACGAACCTGTATCTCTTTGAGATTAATCTGCTTACGGATTAAGTTGAATTATTACACTAGAGCCGAGCTTGAGTTACGCATTTGAAGTTCTACAAAAACAACTCCCTTTTTTAAGGCTACTGTAGCCTTTTCTTATACTACTTACTACTACACTTTTGAATACATATATAAAATAGAGAGAACTGATAAAAGGACAAAGCAGATGGAGCCACCGGCTGGTTGGAATCCTATAGCAAGCCTCAATAGCTTGCAAATGGATGACCCTATGCCTGATTCATTGACTGCACTCACGGAGTTATATAGCCAGCTAGAGTTAAAGACAATGTATTATATTACTGTTTACAAAGAGTGGTACTGTGCCCAAGCAACCCAGTTCTCAAACCAAACGCCCCCATCCTCAAATCGACCAAGTACCTCCATGAACATCTCCACCGTACCCCGAGACAACTCACACTCCTCCACAGCAGATATCATCAACCCCGTTTCCTCTTCTCCAAGAGGAGGAAGCTTTGCCTTTCTCTTGACAGCCAAGGAGAGGAGTCCATGAAAGCTGATGTGGTCCTTCCACTCTCCCCTGTTGATCAACGGGTTTCCCCTCAACCGCACAAGTTCCGTGAGAGTAACAGCATACCCTTCCCCGAAACCGACCACGTCTGGGACCCGCGGGCGTGTCCATCCCCCAAGTTCCACAAGGTCGAGTTCTACCTCGAACAACTTGTCTCCCTCGGAGTTCACCATGTCCCACCTCACCGACAGATCGCCGTCCCTGTGTAAGCCCCCCTGCCTCTTGTCTATCGCCTCACAAAGAATACCCAGAGCCTCGACGCTGGCAAGAATGTCAGCATCTTTGGCTTTCCAACCCAGGAATCCGTGAGCAAGGCTCGCAGCACTGCCAGCCAGTATAACTGTATGGCGGAGGTTATGGGGCACTAGGACACAGATAGCGTTGTAGGCCGCAAGACAAGCCTGTTCAAGAGGATTTAGCGGTTGAGACATTGTACTTACCGTGAAGGAATTCAGAGGTCGAGATCGGGATACGAAAAATGTTCGAGAATGAAGGCACAAGGTGGTTTGGTTGCGGAAAAGAGAAAGGGGCGTTTGGTTTTCGAACTGGGTTGCTTGCACTGGGGTTATGTCTATGATTAAAATCTGTAAGAAAAGAAACCTAGATAACAGAGTATCAAGAGTATTCCCTGACCTCGAAGCATAAAATTCCAAATTGAAAAGTTGTGTACTCAAAGAGTGTAGAGGAAAGAGGGAGGATGAATAGATAACTGAGTAAACAAACTTTCGTTGCTCGCTCTTTCCATTCTATAAGTTCTGGAAGTAAACAACACTTCGTTAAAAGTCTACTGAATATAGAAAGCACGAGGAAGAACGATAGCACAAAAGCCACAAATACCGAGCGAAGAAAAGAAACAATCGATACACTTGAAACAACATCGAATATAAGTTCACCAATGCCGTTAATGATGTCCACAACGCCAACTTCTCCCCTGCCCCCCCTCCTCCCTCATGACCTCTTCTACTCCTTCATCGCACATTCCTAGATCAAAACATCCTTTTTATTCCCAAGATCCGATTATTTATTCCTAGTGGCGGTGTTTATTCGGTTATTGGCAAGGTAAATCGAGTGCAACCACAAAGGGCTTGTAATGTGGCTGCAATCCTGTTCTAGTATTCATCATGATAGCCGCGTTTATCATAAGGGTTTGTTGTCTTGGCTGGATCGACCATTTGCAGGTATATGGATACTCGTTGATCTCTTCAGTCTCCAAAGGTGTAGCTCTTTCTGGATTCTTTACACTACCATCCAAATTCCAAGTGACTAAATTCGCTCCATGGCCGTCATGGATATGGCCGAAACAATGCGTAAGTGGTCTGGCGCGGCTTACTGCTCGTAAAAGATTACGACAGCCACGTTTATTGTCGAGAATCGAGTAAGGAGGACCATGGGTCATGACTATATCGATGCCGGTGGTGGGAATAGGGTTCATTCCAATCGAGGTTGTCTTTAGTAGAACTTGATTGGCGTTATTGTATCGATCTTCGAAATGTTGATATTGAAAGGCCCAGTTCGAAGTTCTATCTCCAGGTGTAAATGGTGATGCATAGACCGTAAATTTAGCACCATTGCTGAGCTTGAATGTATGAATACCTTCTTCGAGATAAGTCACACCGGATTCTTTTTGCCAGTTGTCCCGTTACTATCTCGATAGCGTTTTTGTAGTATTCTGTATACTCTTCCGCAGAAATGTTCTCTACTCGTAGAATTGGATCGAGTGTTACGTCGTGATTGCCAGCGATAACGAGTTTCAACTTGGCCTGGATAGTGCCTATCATCTTTATACTTTCTTTTAAAGAGCCTAGCTCACCAAAATTTGTCAAGTCTCCTGTGTGAATAAGAACGTCGACCTCAGGCATAATCGCTCCATTAAGTGAGTATTCGTGTGTATCGAAAATTACCATCACACGCGTGGAAACCGTTCTTAAAGCCATGGTTAGAAGAATTCGTGTACGTGGTTTTTTTTTTGGTAAGAAAGTTGAATTCAGGATGCTTTAAAACAGCTATAAATATATATATTCACTACTAGTCGAAATCAAAATCTGCTAGTACGACTAAGGGGAACCATTACATAAGCACCTGGTGCCCAAATAATTTATTTAAGCATTAGGTGCCTACCGCTTAATTAGGTTATAGCGTATACGCTACCTTTACTAGTAATTTATATAATCGTTCGGCTAAGGCCCCACCTCTTAGCTTTGCTAGTAGGTAAGAGTTAATAATATATAAAAAACTACTAATATATAAAGAATATTTATTCTACTAGCTTAAAACTAAATTATTTAAATCTTTACTAATTATACTAAAGATTTTTAAAAGCTATATTAATTGTCTTAAGCTTAACTATTTTTCATATTTTAATTGTTTTTATTACTTTTTATTAAATAAAATAGTTAAAAGTATAAAATTGAATATAATAAAGTAAGTAGTTAATTCTACTCTTAAATAAATATAAAAAACTAGTTAAATAAAAGAGTTAAAAAGCTAATAAGTAAAATAAGCTAATTATTAAAAGCTAAAGAGCTACTTATTAAACTAAATAAACTACTAATAGTTAAAAAGCTATTTAAAACTAAACTAAATGATTATTAAAAGCTAAGTTAAAAATTTTTTTAAAAGAAGATTTTTTATAAAATTGAAATTTAAATATAAACTCTTATAACGTGGTTTATCAGCGAGTCGACTATATTACTAAGTCGTCCATTTTTCTTTGATACTAAACTTCAAATATTAATAAATTAACTATAATATATTAAATTAACTATAGCTTAGAAAAATCTAAAGAATTAGATATATTAATATTTATTTAATAAGTTTATATATTATAACCTACTTTTTTATAAGTGTTATAATATTATAAAAACAATTGTTTCTTTTTTTAATTACTCTCTTTTATATATAAGTTATATTACACTTATTTATTTATATTCTTTTAAGCTAAAATGTTTTATATATTCTCTATTATAAATACTTCTCTTTAATAAATATAAGTCTTTTTAACTTTATAATATTTACTTAAAACTTTATTTACTATTTAAAAGATATATACTTTAGTAAATAAAAGTGTTATTTTATAAGCTATTTACTTTATATTCTTTATTAATATTATAACTGTTTTAAAAAGTAAAGTTAATAAGCTCTTTTAATAATAAGTAATCCGATTTTAAACGAGAGTTGATTATAAAAGGGCCTTAGTTGAGTTAAAAGGGGTCTAAGAGACCTAAGAGTTAGAAGTAGTAGTAGAGGGTCTAAAAGAAGTTAGAGTCTATAACTTTACATTAAGCTTTAAAAGTATTACTTATAGGTCAAAAGGCACTAAACTAGCTTCTTAGAATCTAGCCTAAGTGTTTTAAGCTGTTATAGATTTCTTATATACTACTATAAAAGCTAGAAAGAACTCTACTTTAGTAATATAGTTAATATAAGCTTTAATAAACGTTTTAATCTACCGACTATACACCTGTTTTAATATATTAAAACACTTAATATCAAGTAACTAAGTTAAATAAGATAAATGAGATAATAGTTTAAAAGTAATAATATTATATATTTTATAATACTTTTAAAACTTAACTAATTTATAACTCTTATACTTATTTAATACTAATATTTAATATAGCTTTTTTATATAAGTAATAGTATATTTATTAAAGTATTTTAGCTATTTTAAACCTATTTTATTATTCGTTTATTTATTACTTATTAGTTTAATAGCTTAATTAAGTAAAAGGCTACTGTTTATATACTAATTTAAAAGGTAGTTCTTATTTTAAACTATTAAAAATAAAAGAACACTTTAACTTTTATTATTAATATAAATAATTACTATTGTTTATTTTTAATTATTTAATTAAACTACTTTACTTTTACTATAGTAATTTATATAAGTAATAACTATTATAATATAAATAATATCTATTATAAAACTAGTTTTATTAAAGTTATAAAAGTTATAATTTAAAATCTTATATTTTACTCTTATATTTTTAACTAATTAAAACTATATATTAATTAGTTTAAAATTTTTATATAAAGCTTTTTAAAAGTTATAAATATAATTAAAATATATTTTAAAAGTTAATTATTATTATATAAATTAATATATTTAAAGTTTACTAATATATTTTTCTCTTTTTAATTTAAAAATATTATTTATTATATTTTTTATATTAATTAACTAAAAAATAAATCTTTTTAAATCTAAATTAAATATATTTTAAATAATTACTTTCTTTTTTAAAATATTTAATTTATAATAATTAAATTATATTTTATTATAAAAAGTTTAATTAATTATTTTATTTAAAAGTGTTATTTAAAAGACTTTATATAATTTTATTATTTTTTAAAAATTAATTTCTTTAAATAAATAAATAGCTTTAATAGCTAAAATAATTTGAGCTTCTTAGGTTTAAATTTCTATTTATAATAATTAAGAAAACATATATTAAAATAGATAAGGTAAAATATAGGAAAAAATGGACGACTTAGTAATATAATTAACTCGCTAATAAACTATATTATAACTAAAACCTTTTAAAAAATACTATTATTATAGTTTAATAAATTATAAGTTCTAAGTTATAAGTAAAAGATTTATATAGATTTATATTTAAAAAAGAAAATAAAGAGTTAACAAATAATAAAGTTTATTAATAATTTAAAATTATAAATATAAAATAAAAAGGTTTTTTATTATTTTTATCTAATAAAAAACTTTACTTTTTTTATTTTATAAATAAACTATTTTTTTATTCTTTTAAAAAAAGAAGATATATTACTATTTGTAACTTAAATAATAATATTACTGTTAATTTTAATAAAAATAAATCTTTTACTTTTTTGTTACAGAGCTATCATCTACCGAGGATAATAGAGCGTAGTAGCGCGAAGATATTATTGAGTAGGGATTAATAGGGTGTAATAGGTAAAATAAGTCAACTGTGAATTTTTACTAAGTGTTTTTAATATTAATAGTTAAATCAAAGGCTTAAATTGTTAAATTAGGTTAAATATAAAGCTCTTATCTACTAAAAAAAACTAGCTACTTATATAAGCCCTTTTTACTCTTAGACCCCTTAGACCTTATAAGTTCTAAATTACAATAATTCCTTATAGACCCCGTAGGTCTATAGATCGTTGTAATCTACCCTTATATTTTATAAGGCTATTATATAACTATTGTTATATACTAACCGGGTTATAGCTTCTCTGTGTAATCCTTAGTTGCTAAGCCTTAGACTTTAAGAATTATAGCTTACTAATAAAAGAGAAGTTATTAAAGCTTAAAAGTAAAGTGAATAATATAAAAGAGAATAGTAATTTTTTAAACTTAATAAAAGAAATTAAACTACTAGTAAAACTGTAAAATAACTTAATTAACTAAGTGTTTTCTTAAAAAAAATTGTAATAAAAGAGATTATAAAAAAGAGTAAAAAAGAAAAGATAAGCTTATTAAATATAAAAAGTTAAACTATTCTTATATAAAAGACTTTTTAAAAAAGTAAAAAGGAGTTATTTATAAAACTATTTAATATAATAAAGTAACTTAGCTAAAGCTGTTATAAAAAGAGCTAAATATATAATATATATACTTTATATATTTAAAAACGTTTAGTATATATATTAGTTTTTAAGTTAAATGCTTAATAATTTAAAGCTATAAGAAAGGCTATAATACGTTTACAATTAGCAGCTAGAGTTAAAAAAGCTTAAAATAAATAAAATAATATTCTAATAATAATAATAAAACGACCGCTTGTCTTAGCTATTTAACTCTCTTAAGTTTTATAAATTTTAGTATAATATAAACTAAGGTTTTAACTTTAATTCTAATTTTTATAAAAGACTTAATAAAAAATTCTAAGAAAAGAATAAAAGTATTAAACTTAATATTTTTATATAATAGTAAAAGTATAAAATTAGTAATATTGTTAAATAAAAATAAAATACATATTTATATTATTTATAATAAATTAATAAAAAGGTTAGTTATAGTTAACTATAAAATTTATTCTTTTTGATTAACTAGTAATTTATATATTAAAACCTTTTATATTATATAACTTATATTTCTTTTTAGTTTAATAAAATATAACACTTAGTTTTTTACTTATATTATATAAAATACGTTTAACTTAGTAATAATATCTAGTTTAAACATATAAATTTAAATATTTTACTAATAGTTTTATATAATTATAAAAGTAATATAATCTAAGAGTTTTTTTTTAATAAATAAAAATAAAGAAAACTATATAATTATTTTATATAATATATATAAATATTTAAAAGCTTAATAAAAAAGAATAATTATTTATAACTTAGTTAAAAATAGTTTAATATACTAAATTAATAAAGTTATATTTACTAAAAAAATATATTAAAGTATTTAATATTAATTAAAAAAAGGTTTTATAAAAAAATAGTTATATTTATATTTTTGTTTCATAACTATTATATAATACTAATAGTTTTACTATATATATTAAAAATATTATACTACTTTAACTAATAAAAGTATAAAAGAACTTAATACTATTAGAAGTTATTAAAAGAAGTATATAAGAAATATTAACAAATATATATTAAAACTTAATAGTACTTATAACTACTTTATTAAAGCTTATAAACTAGTATAATACAATTTTATATAAATTCTCTATTACTATTGAAATCATAAGCTTAAAAACACTTTTAAATATATTAGTATATAAACGCTAGTAAAACTTACTAGTAGTAAAATAAAACAGAAATATAATCTTTTAAAATAAAATAAATAAAAGAAATAAAAGAAATAAATACCTTTAAAAGTAAAAATAACATATAAAAGAAGTAGTTATTAAAAGCTTTATACTAGTAGTTATAAAAGAAAAGTAAGTATTCAAAAATAAGTTATACTTTTATTATTAAAAATAATAAAAGTAATAAAAAATACTAATACTAATACTAAAAGATAATAAATTTAAAAAATATATTAAACTAAAAGATAATAATAGGCTTAGTTTTTTAAAAGAGAATAACTTTGTAAAAAAAAGAAATAGTTTAAGTAATAATAAAAATGAATTAAAGTTATAAAATATAAAAATATAATTTAGCTTTATATATAAGTAAGCTTATAAGTTATAATAAGTTAATAGTGAAAGTAATATTTTAAATACTTAAGAAATAAGTACTTTTTAAAAGAGGAACATATATAAAAACACTAGTACTAGTACTAATATTATATATGCTAGCGTATATACTAAGACTTTTAAAAAAACTTTTTAGTTTATATATAAAAATTTATTCTCTTTTTATATACTTTTAAAGCCTTTTAAAGCTATCGCTTGTTTTCTTATAATACTTATACTACACCTCCTCTCACTTATAAGTATATATAATATAAACAACTCTTAGCTTTTTATACTACTTAATAAAACTAAGTACTTAATAGTTAAATACTTTTTAACTAAGCTTATTATTAATTATTATATTAAAGTTCAGCGAGCTATTTTAATAATGTATTAGTTTATATTAACTATAAATTAGTCTTAAATAAAACTTATTATTATTTAAAAGTAAAAGAATTCTTATTATTAAATAAAATAATCTTTTTTATTAATTAAGTTTTTTAAAGTTTAATATAAGTACTAAGTTTAAAGTAGAACTAAAGTATACTAAAGGCTTTAATTAATAATAAAACTAAAGTAAACGTAACATTATTATAGCCTTTTATAGTATTATTTAGTTTAACAAATATAGCTTTAAATTTATTTATAATAATAATAACCTTAAAAATCTCTATTATTTAAAAGGAAATCTATTCTTTTATAACTTATATAACATCTTTTATAGTTAATATATCTAAGAAATCTTTTTAATTCTACTTTTTATAAGTAGAGTTAGCTTTATTAAGTTTTAAATATATTAATAGTCTAAAGAGTATTAATATTATTAATAGTCTAAAGAGTATTAATATTATTAATAGTTTTACTTTCTATTTTACTTATAAAATGTTAAAACATCTTAATAATAAGAATTTGTAGTAATAAGCCCTAATTAATATAATAAAAAGTAAAGGTTTTAAATAGTATTTTAATGTTACTTTTAATTTTATTTATAATAACCTTTATATAAGAGGGTTATTTAAAATAGTTTATTAAACTTTAACTATTTTATTTAATACTAATTTAGTATTTATACTAGTTACTTCTAAGCTAAACTAAACTCTAGTTTACTAGTTATTTAAGAGATTTTTAAGTTTTTAACTATTTAAAAATCTTAAATACTAGTTAAAGTTAAAGGGTTAAAAAATATTTAAATCTGTTTTAATATAATTAAATAAAACTTAAAAGTAAAATATTATATAAGCTGTCTTTAGTAAACTTAATACTTTATTCTTATATAATAATATAAGAGAATAAGAGTACTAAAAGAGGTATCTAAGAGTATATATTAATAGCTAAAAATATCAACTTATAAGTTTATATATAAAAAAGAATAAAATATAAGAAAATAAAAGAGAATAAAGTAATTATATCTTTTATATATATATACTTTACTTCTCTTTAAACCCCTTTTTATATTTATTTTTAATCTTTTACTTTAAAATTAATATTATAAGAATATAATATTATATAAAATACACTCTTACATATTCGGCTAAGCTAAGTAATCTTAAGTAATAGCGATCGCGATCCCGATTATTACAGATTAATAATAATAGAATTTAATTATATATTAATATATATTAAAATAACTAAAGTGAGTTAATAATTGTTATAAATATAAAAAATTAAAAGACTAAGAAAAAGAGTTATAAGTATAATAACTAGTAAGTAGGTTTTTATAGAATATTATAAAAGGTAAAATATACTTATTAAATAAACGTTTTTAAATTAATAAAAGTAATTAAAGTAATATTAGTAAATAAACTAAAAAAAGCTAAGTTAAACTTATTATTAAAATAAGTATAAAAGAAATAAAGTTTAATAAAGTTTAAAAAACACTTAAAATAAAAAGTAGAAAAGATTATATATATAGAAAAAGAAAAGAAATATTCTCTTTATTAAATAAGTTAAGTTAAATATAATAAAAATATAATTTAATATTTAGCTTTTAATTTAATATATATTTTATATATATTATATATATAACGTGGTTTATCAGCGAGTTAACTATATCACTGAGTCGTCTATTTTTCCCTATATTTTATCCTATCTACTTTAATATGTGTTTTCTTAACTACTACAAATGGAAATTTAAATCTAAAAAGCTCAAATTATTTTAGCTATTAAAGCTATTTATTTATCTAAAAGAATTAATTTTTAAAAAGTAATAAAATTATATAAAGTTTTTTAAATAATACTTTTAAATAAAATAGTTAACTAAACTTTTTATAATAAAATATAATCTAATTATTATAAATTAAGTATTTTAAAAAAGAAAGTAATTATTTAAAATATATTTAATTTAAATTTAAAAGAATTTACTTTTTAATTAACTAATATAAAAGATATAATAAATAATATTTTTAAATTAAAAAGGAAAAAATATATTAGTAAACTTTAAGTATATTAATTTATATAATAACAATTAACTTTTAAAATATGTTTTAATTATATTTATAACTTTTAAAAGGTTTTATATAAAGATTCTAAGCTAATTAATATATAGTTCTAATTAGTTAAAAATATAAGAATAAAATATAAGATTTTAAATTATAACTTTTATAACTTTAATAAAACTAGTTTTATAATAGATATTATTTATATTATAATAGTTATTATTTATATAAATTAATATAATAAAAATAAAATAGTTTAATTAAGTAATTAAAAATAAGTAATAATAATTACTTATATTAATAATAAAAGTTAAAATATTTCTTTATTTTTAATAGTTTAAAATAAAAACTACCTTTTAAATTAGTATATAAATAGTAGCCTCTTACTTAATTAAGCTATTAAACTAATAAGTAATAGATAAACAAATAATAAAATAGGTTTAAAATAGCTAAAACACTTTAATAAATATACTACTACTTATATAAAAGAGCTATATTAAATACTAGTATTAAATAAGTATAAGAGTTATAAATCAGTTGAGTTTTAAGAGTATTATAAAACATATAATATTATTACTTTTAAACTATTACCTTATTTATCTTATTTAACTTAGCTACTTAATATTAAGTGTTTTAGTATATTAAAGCGGGTGTATAGTCAGTAGATTAAAACGTTTATTAAAGCTTATATTAACTATATTATTAAAGTAGAGTTTTTTTTAGCTTTTATAATAGTATATAAGAAATCTATAACAGCTTAAAACGCTTAAGCTAGATTCTAAGGAGCTAGCCTAATACCTTTTAACCCGTAAGTAGTACTTTTAAAACTTAACGTAAGATTATAGACTTTAACTTCCTTTAAACCCTCTACTACTACTTTTAACTCTTAGGTCTCTTAGACCCCTTTTAATCTAACTGAGGCTCTTTTATAATTAACTCTCGTTCGAAATCAGATTACTTGTTATTAAAAGAGCTTATTAACTCTACTTTTTAAAACAGTTGTAATATTAATAAAAAGTATAAAACAAATAGTTTATAAAATAACACTTTTATTTACTAAAGTATATATCTTTTAAATAGTAAATAAAGTTTTAAGTAAATATTATAAAACTAAAAAGACTTATATTTGTTAAAGAGAAGCACTTATAATAAAAGATATATAAAACATTTTAGCTTAAAAGAATATAGATAAACAAGTGTAATATAACTTATATATAAAAGAAAGTAATTAAAAGGAGAAGTAATCGTTTTTATAATATTATAATACTTATAAAAAAGTAGGTTATAATATATAAACTTATTAAGTAGATATTAATATATCTAGTTTTTTAAATTCTTTTAAGCTATAATTAATTTAATATATTATAATTAATTTATTAATATTTGAAGTTTAGTACTAAGGAAAAATAGACAACTTAGTAATATAGTCGACTCGCTGATAAACCACGTTATTATATAACTACTATTAAAAATTTCTAAATAATATTAAACTATTAGTTTAACTATTAAAGTAGTTAAAAGCTTATAATAAAAGTATTAAAAATTATAATTACTTATAAAGTAATAAAGTAATAATAAATTACTTAAAGTAAGCTTTTTTAAAAAAGGAGAGTAATATTATAACTTAAAGTAATAATAGATAATAAGAGAGTAAAATAATAATAAGAGGTTATTAACTAAAATAAAAAAAAGCCTTTAAATAAATATATAAAAGATATATTAATATATAAGATCACGTGAGTATAATTATATAATGTTAGGTAATATAAACACAAATCATATAAAAATATACAATAACATATATTAAATTAAAGTTACTTAATTAATATATAATTAGTACTCTTTACTATATTATATTAATACAAGCTCTTATTATAAATATCTCACGTATTCTTAAGCTCTTTCTAGTTCTTATCTTATTTATTTTATTAAAACTAACACTTGTTATTTATATTTCTTTTTATAAAATAACTTTAAACTCATAGTAATAATAAGAGTATTTAAATTATTAAAAGAAATTATAATTATAATAATATAACGTTAGTCCCTCCGAATTATCTAATTCGGGCGCTAACCACATGCGGCATGGCCCCGAGTCACCTGACCCAGGCGCTTGACCTAAACAGGTATAGCGGTCGCTGCGTAAGTAAAGCTAATATACTTATAACCTTTTATAGCTTTTTTACTTTTAAATTTAAATATTAATTAGACTAGTATAATAAACTTATATTTAAAGACATGTTTTATACTATATAACGTGGTTTATCAGCGAGTCGACTATATCACCGAGTCGTCTATTTTTCCCTATATTCTACCTCCCCTATCTACTTTAATATATGTTTTCTTAACTACTACAAATAGAAATTTAAACCTAAAAAGCTCGAATTATTTTAACTATTAAAGCTATTTGTTTATCTAAAGGAATTAATTTTTAAAAAACAGTAAAATTATATAAAGTCTTTTAAATAATATTTTTAAATAAAATAGTTAACTAAACTTTTTATAATAAAATATAATTTAATTATTATAAATTAAGTATCTTAGAAAAGGAAGTAATTATTTAAAACATATTTAATTTAGATTTAAAAGAATTTACTTTTTAATTAACTAATATAAAAAATATAGTAAATAATATTTTTAAATTAAAAGAGAGAAAATATATTAATAAGCTTTAAATATATTAATTTATATAATAACAATTAACTTTTAAAACGTGTTTTAATTACGTTTATAACTTTTAAAGAGCTTTATATAAAGATTTTAAGTTAATTAGTATATAGTTCTAATTAGTTGAAAATATAAAAGTAAAATATAAAATTTTAAACTATAACTTTTATAACTTTAATAAAATTAGCTTTATAATAAGTATTATTTATATTATAATAGTTATTACTTATATAAATTAATATAATAGAGGTAAAGTAGTTTAGTTAAACAATTAAGAATAGGTAATAGTAATTACTTATATTAATAGTAAAAGTTAAAATATTCTTCTATTTCTAATAGTTTAAAGTAAAAATTACCTTTTAAATTAATATATAAACAGTAGCCTCTTACTTAACTAAGCTATTAAACTAATAAGTAATAGATAAACGAATAATAAAACAGGTTTAAAATAGCTAAAACACTTTAATAAATATATTATTACTTATATAAAAGGGCTATATTAAATACTAATATTAAATAAGTATAAGAGTTATAAATTAACTAAGTTTTAAAAGTATTATAAAACATATAATATTATTACTTTTAAACTACTACCTTATTTATCTTATCTAACTCAGTTATTTAATATTAAGTGTTTTAGTATATTAAAACAAGTATATAGTCGATAGATTAAAACGTTTATTAAAGCTTATATTAACTATATTACTAAAGTAAAGTTCTTTCTAGCTTTTACAATAGTATATAAGGAATTTATAACAGCTTAAAACGCTTAGGCTAGATTCTAAGAAGCTAGTCTAATGCCTTTTAACCTATAAGTAGTACTTTTAAAGCTTAACGTAAAGTTATAGACTTTAACTTCCTCTAGACCTTCTACTACTACTTCTAACCCTTAGGTCTTTTAGACCCCTTTTAACTTAACTAAGGCCCTTTTACAATTAACTCTCGTTTAAAATCGGATTACTTATTATTAAAAGAGCTTATTAACTCTACTCTTTAAAACAGTTATAGTATTAGTAAAAGGTATAAAGCAAATAGCTTATAAAATAACACTTTTATTTACTAAAATATATATTCTTTAAATAGTAAATAAAGTTTTAAGTAAACATTATAAAGCTAAAAAGACTCGTTTTTATTAAAAGAGAACACTTATAATAAAGGATATATAAAACATTTTAGTTTAGAAGAATATAAATAAACAAGTATAATATAACTTATATATAAAAGAGAGTAATTAAAAGAAGAGACAATCGTTTTTATAATATTATAATACTTATAAAAAAGTAAGTTATAATATATAAACTTATTAAGTAGATATTAATATATTTAGTTTTTTAAATTCTTTTAAGCTATAGTTAATTTAATATATTATAGTAGATTTATTAATATTTGAAGTTTAATACTAAAGAAAAATAGACAACTCAGTAATATAGTCAACTCGCTGATAAACCACGTTAATTGTTTTTATACTAATATTGATTAGTATAAATTAGAAATTTAACTAAAAGCTAATAAGGTTTATATTAAATAAACTAGTAGTTATTAAATCTAATTTAAAAGAGTAAATATTACTTTATTTAAAAGTAACATTTACTTTATGAAACTGCTATAGCCTTGAAGCTAACTATATTATATAACCTACTTAATTATAATATTATTATAAGAATTAATATAATCTCTAATAATTTAATTTCTTTAAAAACTATTAATCTTTTTAAATTCTTTAAGGTCTTAAATTTTAATATTTTAAATCTACTAAGCTTTTCCCTTTAAATTCCTAGCTTATTTAATACATTTAATTTTCTTTAAATTCTTTAAAATCTCAGCTTCTTTTAAGCTTTTTAAACATTTAACTTTTTAACTTTCTTTTTATATACTTAGCTTTTTTTAACTTGCTTTTAACTATTTCTTTTTATATTATTAACTTGCTTTTCTTTCTTATTATTAATGCTCTTTTTAACTTTTATTTAAGTTACTTTTTTAAAGTTTTTTTTTTAAATTTTCAGCTTTTTTTAAATTCTTAGCTTTCTTAAATACATATATATAAAAAGTATAAAAGTATAAATATATATATATATATAAGAAGCATAAGAGTATAAAAAAGGTAAAAACACGTTTTAAATTAAGTTTTTTTTATAATAGTAAGCTTTATATAATACTTATAATATACTTTACTACTTAGCTTTAAAAACGTATATATAAGTAAAAATAATTAAAAATAATAATTTTAACTTTATAAAAAGACTTTAAAACCGAATTTAATATATTTAAATTTAAACACTTTTAAAAGGATAAAATTAAACAATTATAAGCTTTTAAAATTAACTTATTTTCTTAAGAAGTTTACAACTGTATAAACTATAGCTAAAGTTATATTATATCGTATATACTTATAAGAATTATTAAAAAGAATAAAGAATATATTAAATAAAACAGTTGAAGGTGTAGAATTTAATATAATAAATAGCTTAATTGATATAAAAGTAGTTTAAAGCCAAAGAAGAAAAGAGAATTAAAGCTAATTCTTAAGCTTTAGTAGATTACTTAGTACTAGTTAACTAGTTATATAACTGAAGTTATATAATAAGTGTTAGATTTTATTTAATATACTTTTAAATATAATACTTATATAAGTGTATTTAAATACTTTAATATAATAATTAAATTACATCTTTAAAACGTATAAATTTATTTTAATTATAAAGTTATTATATTTTACTTCAAACAAAAGCTTAGTTAACCTATTTATAATTATATTTAAAGTAAATATAAACTAAAAGTTAATATTATTAATACTAATCTTGTTATAAATATAATATTATTAAATTTTAATATACTTAATTTATTTATAAAATTGTGAATCTTTAGCTAATAAGAGAGCTTTTTAGTTATTATTAATTAAACAAATAATATTAATATTAGTACTTATATACTAAAGATTCTTGAATAGAAAGTATAGCTAAGTTACTTCTTATATACTTAATATAAGTATATAATACTTTACTTTTATAAAAGAGAAAATAAGTAGCTTTTAATACTAATAGCTTTATTAAATTAAGCCTTTTATAAATAGAAATATATACCTATAAGTAAATTAATAGCTTTTTATACTATTTTTATAAATAGTATTAAAATAGTTATAAAGTTGTTAAAATAGATTAGTTTTATTATAAGTAATATTAACAGTTCTAATACTTTTAATATATTTAAATATATAATATATAGCTTTTAAATACTTTTAAAAAGTATTATATAAGTAATAATATAATATAAAAAGAATATAAGCTAATGTTACGGGGCTATTACCCACCGAGGATGATAGAGCGTGGTAGCGCGAAGATATTACTAAATAAGAATTAATAGAGTATAATAGATAAGGTAAGTTAACTGTAAATCTTTACTAAGTGTTTTTAATATTAATAGTTAAACTAAAAGCTTAAATTATTAAATTAGGTTAAATATAAAGCTCTTATCTACTAAGGGAAACTAGCTGTTTATATAGGCCTTTTCTACTCTTAGACCCTTTAGACCTTATAAGTTTATAAATCGCTGTGATTTACCCTTATATCTTATAGGTCTATTATATAACTATTGTTATATACTAACTAGGTTATAGCTTCTTTATATAATCCTTAGTTATTAAGCCTTAAGGCTATAACTTATTTTATAATTCTAGTTATATATTACACGTTTGTAATACTATCTCTTTCTTAGTCTAGTATATTCTTATATTTAAATAGAAGCTAAAGTAATATTTTTTTAAAACTAATACTTTTCTTTCTTTTTTTGTTATATTTTTTAAATAATTAAAGAAATATAAAGAACGTTTTAGTTTAATTTTACTAATCAAAAATAATAGTATTAATATATCTTCTCATTTCTATTATAAAACAAATAGTTATAAATACGTTATTATTAAAAAAAGTTCTACTTGTTATAATAAGTATATTTATTATAGTTACAAATAAAATATTTAAGGTTTAACTTTTCTATTATCTTTTGTAAATAGGCTTATATTACTAAAGAAAGGTAATCTATTTTAGCTAAGCTTTTTCGTTTTAATATATAAGAACAGTTTTTATAAGATTATATTTCTAATATATTTTATTATAGTTTAAAAAGCTTAAACAAGTTTAATAAAGTTAAAGCCTGAAAATAAAAGGAGTTCAAAAAACATAAGTCTAATTATTTAACTAATTTATAGTTTTTATTTAAGTTTCTTTTTATAAATAATCTTTATTACTAAACTAACGTTTTCTTTGTTTTTAACTCTTTAATACTTTTTAATTCTTTTTAAACAAATTTAGATTTAAATAAAAAAACTCTTTTATAAGTTTTAAATACTTATTAAAATTCTTTTTTAGTTTTTAAATATTTTTTAACTTTAAATAATCCTTTTAGTTAATTAAGTACCTATTTTAACTTTTGAATTACTTATAGTTTAAAATTAACTCTACTATATATTTAATATTTAAATTAACTAGTTTAATTTTAGTAAAGAGTATTAGTAATATATTTTCTAATACTTTTTTAAAGAGTAAAATATAAAATATTAAATAGATATTTATAGTTTTAAATAACTTTAGTTTATAATTAATTAGTTTTATAACCTTTTTAATTTTAAATAGTTTTAATTCTTTATTATTAAACTTATTATTTAATCTTTTTATTTTAATATTCTTTTATATTAAATAAACTTTCTTTTTCTTTTTAAGTATAAGTTTTATATTATAATATATATTATAATATAATATTACTTTTTATAAAAAAAACTATATATTAACTAATAATCTTTTATATAACTTTTTATTTATTTAATTTAAATTATAGTTATTTATATTATTTTTAATATCTATTTATAATTTATAAAGAATAGTAATATTTTATTATTTTTATATTAGTACTATTATATATAAACTATACTATTAGTAGTAGCTTTACTTACTTGTTTTATTAGTAATTAATATAGTAAAATAAGTATACCTCTATTATTTACTTTAGCTATTTTATTTATTTATTTATTTTTAAATAAAATACTATTAAT